>JAWQUT010000074.1:530538-551746 GCA_033807755.1 Ellobium chinense
TTCCCCTAACTACTCTGTTTTCGATTTTGCTATTCCCTTGTGTTCTTTGTGTTATCTAATAATACAGACAAGAGAAAGGACAGGGGTGTTGTGACAACGTGCAAACAACCTCCCAGATGGGGAGAAGGATAGGGGGCGTGGATGTTAATAAAGCAGGGTACTCTTTTTCTTATCTATGGGGAGAAATGAAGAGAACAGGGGAAAAAAAAACTGCAACCCCTGAAAAGGAATAGAAAAAGAGGTGAGGCATTAAAATCATTACTCCATTACGTATTTCCGAGTTTCATCCCGTCAACCATGACGGGCATCTAAACAAAGCTGACCGACCTTCGCGAAAACGAAAAGCATTTTGGCCCATCCGGGCGAAAACGAAGTGCCCTGCCGGAAAACCCCGAATGACCTGACAAGGAGTTTCCTCGCGCGAGAGTTCGCGAGACATTCTATCTAAACATGGCTAGCAGCTGCTGTGGGGTAAAGAAACAGAAGCTGAACAACTCGATGCCTTCTATATGTAATGGATCTTTACCATCAGGACATTCTAGTTACCACAAGAATGGGTATTCCGTAGTCCTTCCAGAAATGTGTTATTTTTGCTTTGATGTTCTCCATGGCCATCTTCACAACTATGAACCACCGAGACCTACCCCACCCTTTACAAATGAGGCATAGTAAGTATGACCCACTTCCCGTAACAATGTCAACCCGATTTTTTATGCTTTCAGGTTCAAAATTTGAGAATGTGCAGCGGAGCGACCTTGATATCGTGATAATTGCAAACTGGATAATTTTTTTTCGGCAGTTTAGGCCCATTTTCTTTGTTTTTGCTGTTTGTTGTCAAGTCGGCTTCCCTGTTGGGACTATCCCACCTTTTCGAAGCAGGGGGTGGCAGGCTAGGCCATTAGTATGGTAGGATTGAGTAATATGAGAAAGACACTCCTTGAGTCGTTTTTAGCAAAATAATTTCACAGAATTGTCGTAAAACTGGCTCCCTTACATATTCAGTTGACCGAGCACACACACATTTCAAAACCAATGTGTTTCTAAGGGCTTCTGTAGCACCTGTAACAAAGAGACCAACAGGCCTATTTTTAGAACCAGAATCTACTTACCCAAGAAGTCTTTTCTCCACTTCTTTGTCTTGATGGCTATCTGGAGGTCAAGATCCCATAAGTGGCCACCTTCGTTATTCTAATTTTCACCTTTGAGTTCAGTCTTCCAGGCATTTTGGATGTTAGAACTCAGACAACTTTGCTTACCCCATACTTTCTTCCCACCCCCTTGCCTTGCTCTTCAAGACTTCCCTGTTGTACTCTTAGTGAGTTTCCTACTCATCTTCTCTTATTTTGTCTTTGTTTCACTTGTCTTTCACATATTTTGTCATGCACAAGTTCCAGGAATACTCTGCTTCAATGATATTTTCTTCTTCACATGATGTCGTTCTGTAAATGGAATTGAATATGTGCCCCATCAAAGAGTGTCAATGACCTTCGGCCAGCCGAGCAGCAAGCAACCAGAAACTTTGCTGATGTCCACCGTGAAGCATAGTCCAAACCCTGTTGTCACTGTTGTACGACAAGTCTTGGTTCCAGCTTAGCTTTAAGGCGTTTTGGGCCCAACCATTCACGATCTACCTGAAACTGCCCAAAAGAGTAGATTAATAGTTACACTAAGTTACAGTGAGCATGTGTTAGGTTTAGTCTGAGTTTGGTACCTGAGGCTGAGGCAGTGATCTTTATCATTTTTTTCTCTTCCCACCCCCCAACCCATTATGCCTCACCATACTCCATGGCAATGCATCCCTTTAAATGTAGGCTAGAAATGGTTGTTGAGACATCATGAGCACTGCTAAGTATATGGGGAAATTTTAAATTGACTATGGCCTGGGACAAGACAGATTTATATTTATATCTCTTGCAATGCTACGCCGATGAGAGTGCCTGGCTGCATCACTTCATTACACCATGTTATTACCTTACAGTATAGTCTAGGTTGCAGGGTGACAATGTTGATACCATGCGGATGAGACTTTGTCTCTGTTGGGCAGGAGGTGACGAATTAAAACTGACATGTGTCTCAGGCTTAGAGAATACATAGTTAAGTTAGAGTGAAGAGATCCAGCCTGTGTGCAACAAGTAATAAATGAATGTGCAGCATGGCAAATTTAGCTTCCTGCAATGTTCAAAACACTATACACAATTTATTGATCAATAAAAATTTATTTCCCGTGGCACCGGTAGAGAAGTGATTTTACGTTAGGCTTTCATTGTTCATTCATGTGGACGATCAAACCTAGCCATTTGCTAACACAAGACCCACAAAAATTTCCAGCTTTTTGTCCACCTGGCTACACAATGATCAGGTGTTAAACTACACAGCAAATTGGTAACACTATGGCACATGGCTTGCTGGCAGTGTTGAAAGATGAGCATGGCATTAGAAGACTTACTGGTGTCTTATGTTTGTGCCACATTTTCACAGCAAAATAACACAGAATGTAAACACTTTCTACCCAGTCTTCATGTATGAGTATGAGCAGTTTGAAAGTGAGCTGTGCCTTTTACATTTATAAGGTGTACACATGGGGAAACATTTGGCTAGATTAAAATACTGTTTCATGACAAACTCTAACCCAATTAATGCTAACAAACTGATGTGCAGGTTGGACATGTTGTATTCAATATTAGGTGATCTTTTCCCTTGCAAGGAAAGAAGAAGTTAACAAAATGACACTTTTGGTATAGGATTGCTAGATGAAGATGCAGCCTTTCTCTGAATGAGTGGAGATCTTCTGTTGCCTTGCTGTCTGAATAAGAAAGCTTCCTATCTAACTATGGTAATTCTGATAAGTTTTCAGCATTATTTTTCAGGGTGCTTAGTGTTTGTTAATAGCTCATACTTCCTTCTGAAGAAATCAGCTCTGGTCAGTCATATGTGCATTTCAGTGGATTTTGACCAAAGGTGGGATCTTGCCAAAATATGAAGCTTGTGCCCTGCCTTGAGCAAGCTCACCACTTTATAAAGTTGACCTGATTGTTTTAAGTTTTAATTCTAGTAATAATGGACTGTTGTTTTCTTCTATCAGTCCACTGTTTGTGACCTGGAAACTTGGCAGAGAGCGCCGGCTGCGTGGCTGTATAGGCACTTTCTCCCCTACCTCTCTACACAGCGGACTCAGGGAATATGCAGTTACTAGGTAAGTTCACATGGAACCAGAAGGGCAGGCGGAACTCTCCAACACTGATGATGCATCTGATCGCAGTTCATCATTCTTACTGAACATGCTCAGCTAGTGTGAACACATACAATGGCTTTTTAAAAATGCATAGAGCATTGGAAGTTTATGTGACAAAGAGGGCATTATAAAAAAGCCTGAGAGGGAAGGAAATGAACACGTTACCAAAAACGTCATGACGGCCAAGATGAAACTTTTGACGGGTAAACAAGTACAGACACATGAATCAGTGAGGCTTGGTTTTGAGCCCCTAAAATTCCAAGTTCAAGTGTTGATTCATACTGCCACAATGCCAACCAGACCTCTAAGCATATATATATGTATATTTATACACACTCAGTATGGCTCTTCTGCATATACTGTACCTGCATTTTTTTGTTGAAACGCTGCATTAAAGCAAAGTAAAAATATATGCATCTTTTATCTCTCGATGAGTATGAAGGCTTCAATTGAACATACAGACTGTAGCATTTTCCTCAGAATCATGGTCCACTTGAGGTTTGACCCAGATCTCCTGTCCCACTTTTATCCCTCGGCTTTCCACAGGATTGAGGGTTAGAGAAGAGAGAGATTCTCTTTACGTTGCTTGAGGACTGTCCCAAGGGTGCTTTTGAAACATGTCATAATATTGTTAATTATTTAAATGTGTTTGAGTGTATTATGATTTTTTTCAGTAGAAGATTGCAGTAGGTTATATTTCTTTGAATTCACTTTTGTGTTGGATGTCATGAAAATGTATTATGGACAATTTCTGTTCTCAGTGCTATGAAAGACAGTCGCTTTGACCCCATCACCAAAGAAGAGTTTCCAAAACTTCATTGTTCAGTTTCACTTCTTACTCATTTTGAGGAAGCTCTGGATTACGTAGACTGGGAGGTGAGATCATGTAGTTTTTGCTGATTGATTGATTGTTTGATTGATTGATTGACCAACTGACCTAGTGATCAAATGAATTTAAAATGCTTACAGAGTAGGTACGGCAACATTACAGAGATTGCAGTACTAAGGGGCGGTGTCTCAAAAAGGTGGTGACTCTACTTAGTCATTTATAACCCATCCAAGCTTATAGATTTGCAGAGAAGTCTCCTGTTCTATATTAAGGTCTCAGTCCTTATCCAGCACCACAACAGCTATGAAAGTACATTTCAAACCACTGCTGATAGCTTTGCTAGTGAATCAGAAAAAAAAAGAAATATTTGTTGTGGAGAGCCATGCACCTGGAGCCAATGGTTTTCAAAGAACCCTTGAATGTTCATTCTTTTAATCGTGAGCATAGAATTTTTTCGCATGCTGTTGGTGAAATAGGAAAGATTTATTTGAATGAGGATGGCGACCCAGGAAACACTAGTGTCAAATTTATTTGCATATTGATGACTACTGGGGAAGCAGTGGTGTCGGACTCATATGCTGCTTTGAAGTCAGAGGCATGACAAACTAAAGCGAAAAGACTGCTGATGTTGTGTCATGCCACAAGGGCATAGTGTGAACTGCAGGTGCCTAGCACCATTAGAGTGAAATTTTACATTTTCTCCCTCTTTATTCTTAACCAGATGGAATGAGGTTATTGAAATATTTTCATATTTGCAATACCTGAAACGTTTGAAGTCATCTCTGTGGTCATTTCAGCTTGGATCTCATGGAATTCGTATCGAATTCATCAATGAAAAAGGTCACAAAAAGACAGCCACATATCTACCAGAGGTTGCTGTAGAGCAGGGTAAGCAATTTTGATAAGTACTGATCTCATGGAATTTGTATCGAATTCATCAATGAAAAAAGTCACAAAAAGACAGCTACATATCTACCAGAGGTTGCTGTAGAGCAGGATAAGCATTTTTGATAAGTACTAAGTAGGGCTACGACAGTTGTCATAAGTATGCTCATTTTTTTCTTTTGATATGTGGTGTTGGAAATGAAAGTACATGAACATCTAAAAACAAGTTTTTTTTTAATATGTACTCTTGATGATTTCTTCATTGTCTGTTATTTTTTACACAATACGGCAAGGGTTTGTTTGAAAGATGGAAAAAGACAGAAAGACATACAGAAAGAAAAATCTAGCAGTCATGAATTAAAGCTGCTTGTATCATTTTGATTGCCACCACTGACACCTCCTGTAAACTGTATCCTAAATACTATACTGGATTAAGTGGTGGATGTGAAAGTTCACCGTAGCTTTATTAGGATGTGAAATTATGATAAGTGATGTTGACTTCTTTTGATTATGAGTTTAGGGCTAATCAGTTGAGAGAAATGCTGAAATATGAGCCTATCACTACCATTAAAAGAAATCAGTTAATTAAAGCTGAGGGTGAAGCTATACCATTAGCTTCAGTTTCAAATTAGTTTTCAAATCTTCAGAAATGATATGTCTGATCCAGTAAAATGTTATCAAGAGGTGCTGGCAGTTTGGCAGTGCTGATCACAAAAATTCTTATCATGAACGCAAGTATCATGAATTGGTGTCAGCTTCTTTCAGCGCTACGTAAGATGAGTGGTCTTGACTAATTTTTAAATATTTGCAATGACTGAACCTAGATCAGATCATTTCTTCTAAATGACTTGATTGATTGAGCACCAACATGCCACTGTGAGTACTGACAAAATACCTCAAGATGCTACAGTATTGTAATAGGACTACGTCTAAAAAATACATCACAACTAACTTTGCTTTCTTGAGACACTTCTAAAACAACAGTGAACCTATTTTCATGTTTACAGATTTGTAACTGTAATATTTAATTTATGTAATGCATAAATTCTCTACAAAAGCGTTCTGAGGTGCAGCATAATTATGTAGGAAATTCTATCCAGAATGCATAAGAAAATTAATGCTAGAAAAATACAGGCAAACCAAAATAACTTCACCTGCATGCTCATATGCACACACACACAACAACAACAAGTTTAACAAATTTTAACAAGTTTATTGGGAAAAAGCCCAGACCACAGCCGTGGCACATGGACAAAATACACACTTGAACACGCACGATTGATGTGTCCATATTGTTGCTAGACGTGAAATTTCATTCAAACAAGCTGACTACTGAATATTAAATTCTGCTTTAAACAGTTTGACCTTGGGTCTTTTTCTAAAGGTGATATTGTTGTCACTTTATGGCTGAAAACAGAAATACATAATGAGGTCCCAAAATATGAGCTAATTTAACTTACCTGATCGTTGATGTCACTGTAGTCTTTATTATCTAGATCTGACAAAAATTCATATGGATACAATGAAAATATGGAAAAATTAGTTGGGACAACACTGCTTAAGCAGTGCCCTTTTTTCAAACTGAGCCGTCACTATGTTCCATCCACCAAACCCACCTAAGCAGACTAAGCAACTTTCTTAATTTGAGGAAGCCAGCCCAGAATGAGTAAAACTTTATAAAAAGGAAACGAAATGTTAAAAAAAACAAAAATACAAATTATCTCATACCACAATTCATCAGTCAGTGAACACAGGATGACCCCAGGAAAGACAAATCTATATCTGTATTTATGCTAAGTATGGAAAAGTGGTTTATAAAAGGACTGACTTTTTTAGATCCTTACAAGCTGGCAGCATGGAGTTCCTCCAGAGCAAACATAGATCTTTTACGTAAAGGTCTTATGTAGTTCGTGCACCTTCTAATAAGTAGAATCAGACATAATTTTTATTTTGTGTGTATATATATTTTTTTTGTGTATTTACTTTCTCTCTGACATTTCATTCCAGGTTGGGACCGAATACAGACAATAGACTCACTCCTCCGGAAGGGAGGGTTTAAGGGACCAATCACACCTGAAGTGCGCAAGTCTATACGACTGACCCGCTATCGCAGCGAGAAAATCACCATTGCCTACAGCGACTACGTTGCTCAGAAGCAGAATGGGAATGCATGATGTTACGCCAGCCTCGAAAATAGGCAGCAGCAGCAGCATGTGCAGCACCAGCACCAGTCCAGCACCGCCATCATCATCATCAGCATCATCATCATCATATTTACCGTCGTCAATATTATCTTTGTCATTATGACCATTGAAGCGTCATTATAACATTTCCTCTTTACGTCCATACCCTTGTCCATAATGAGTGTAGCACTGAACGTGTTAAAACTTTCAAGCAAAATACTGTAAGACTCAAACTGTGAAATCTCAATAATGAGTGTTTGCCATTGGATTTTGAGTGTGTGTATACATGCATACTGTAAAGTCCAGTTTCATATCACATTTCATATGGGGTCACTTTTATCATGAAAACTCAGTTTTAATACCAGTAGGTCATTAATGAATGTTTATATACCTTTATGAATCTTGACATGAAAACATCAGAGAGTTAGTTTTAGGAGTGATTGTACTTTCAAGCGAACCATAACAGATTTCTCCATTTTACAGCAGCCTTTAAAAATCCTAGCTAAAATGTTTTGCATGGATCTCATTAATTTTTGGCTGAAAGTTCAGTTCCGAATGCAGTTAGTGTATCTAGCAAGATTATCAAATGCAAAGAATAAATTGTGACTTCCATTCCTTTTTAGGAGATCTCTATTGTACAAGATGAAAACTGTGATGAGAGGTATGGTTTGAAACTGGCTTTACAAGTTGATGTTCTAATTTTAATGTCTCAGCCATCTGCATTATCTACTGCCTCTTTTATTCCTTGTGTATGTAGATTTGAATCATTTTAGATAATTTCATCCCTCCCTCTGTACCAACATCAGCTTTGAACATTATTGGATTTATTTTGTACCTTCCATAAATGTCCACAAGTTTCTTAAGAAATAGGAAAGACTGTCAAATGTCGTATCAGTTTTATTTACCAGTTTAGCAAAACTTCAGATCTCAGTTTTCACTGTCTCCCATAAATAATCATTGTAACCCCCTGGTCCCCTTCCTCAAATGACAAAAAAAAAAATTATAAAAAAAAAATCAGGGTTTATTTTGTACTGATGCCTATTTTAACCTTTCAGATATTTGCAGTGACTCTTTGAATGGAAGCCTCTGATTCCTACTTCCTTCTGCTCACATACTCCTGACTTACAAAACATGTTTTATTGTATTGTTCAAGTCACTGTAATGATGATGTTCCCTAAGACTATTTATCAACCTACGGTTTAGATGCGCACAGTGCTCTGAAGCACTGTATCAATAGTGTCAAAAGCAGAATGGCCGAATTTAGGAGTTTAGGAATGTTTTGCTTTACAATGTCAACAACAAATAAAAAAAAATAACTGGGGTTGGCATTTGCATCATGAAAAAATTAGTGTCATGAGGACAAATAAAATTGCACAAAAATAGTAGTGATATTGAAGTTGGCACCACCTGATGCTCACTCATGCTGACAGGGGAAAGCGACTACGTCATGCTTACTGCCACATTTCCATTGGCTTCATCAGCCTTCCAGTAAAAATGGTCAGTTTGTATTTACTTTGTTTTTACTAGCCCAATTCATTGGCCATCTAGGCTTGAGCCCTTATCTTTCCAGAAGAAATTTGTCCAGGTTTAGTGAGTTTACACCGGGCACCATCTGGGGCATCATGACAAAACACTTTGTCGGGTTCAAGGTCTTAGGGAAAGATAAATATTTAATGTAGCATCCCAGGTGCTGATGTTAAGTAATTAATTTGCTCTTGTTGTTTTGATGGGTTCATTCAAGAAGAAAGTAGGAGGCTCCATTCAGAGTGTTTACAAAGTGCTCATGAAAAAAAGAAATGGAAAAGGAAATATTCGCACAGAGAGTGCGTTTCATAGTTAGTGTTAATTTGTGTTTGTTAATACATCACCACTGTAGGTGTAATTATTACATTTTCTTGGCATTTAGAGATCTAAACTGCTTCTTGTGTAATATTTTATTAATCCGTTTTACCTATTCAAAATGTTGTCTCCGTTATTTTAGGGAATGTATTTTGCAAAGTTTTTAATTATGGAAGCAGAGGTTGCTTCTTTCCTTTGTTTTAAAAGCTCTGAGTAAAAGTTCATGGCAAGTCTTCAAGTTGAGACAAAAAATAATTTTGTTATAAGATTTTACTCTTGAGTTTTTGGTTTTGCCATTTTTTTTTTTCTTAAGGGGGATTATGCTAGCCATTTGCATATGAAATCTTAAGACATTTTGTCTTATCAGAAGCCAGTTGGAGTCATACAGACACATCTTTGCAGGTGACAAGTTCTTAAAATTCAGTGATTCATGCATTTGCATGTATTGAGATAAAATCATCAACCATGGGTGTCTAGTCCCAGAGCTTCAACACTCTGTTATTAGCTTTTTAAGGTTACTAATGCCATCAGTAAACCGACTGTTTAAATATACCGCCATACCATACAGGAGAACTGTATTGCAGAAGGTCTTAAAATGTCACAAAAATTTCTGGTGTATGACTTTTCAGTGTTTCTTGCACTGGATCTTTTCTAATTCATCATTCATTAATCTTTGGAACGTTTTCATGTCATTTTCCATTGAAATTTTATTGTCAGAGAAAAGTTAATTTTAGTGCTATCTTTGTTCAGTCCTCCTCTGTGAAATGGCAGTACATTTCATTGCTTCCATGTGAAAATGATGACTTTTCAAGGCTCAGTAGAGTACAACAGAGCATTTTGTGATGAAAGTTATGATTTTTAGGCTTGAGCACAATCTGTTGTGCCATTTTTCTAGGTTTCTGTAAGATTCAATAGGATATTATTATAGCTTTTGACATTTGTCACATTTTTTAAGGATTGATTTCAAGGGGATCAATAAGTTTTGTTTTTTTTTTTTAAAGACGCACCACATTAAGCACATCATAATTAGGCTGTAATAAGCTCTGTTACTGGCAAAAACAGGTGAAGTGTGGGTTTTTTCTATTTTTTTCATTTTAAGTAAGTCTGATGTTGCTCAGTTTTCGTCATATTCCAAGATATATTGCATGTGGTTTTACCATGGGCTGAATGAGTTAAATTTCAGGTTATTAGTCTCCACAATTTCATTCTCACAGTTTGGTTACCTTTATTACAGCTCATGTGCACAGGGATGGCAGAATGCTGAAAATGTTAGGAAAACTGTTGTGGTTCGACATATAGTCAACCTGCTTAGTCACAATTCTTTGGGAGCTTGGAAAGGTTTTGATGTAAATGGAATTCCGATTATCCAGCAAGTCTCATATGGAAATGTAGCATTTTGTGGTGTGGAAAATATTGCGATAAAATGGTAATCTAAGTGGTCTTCTGAGAAGTATAGCATTTGTTATGTGGAAAATGTCATGATTAAGTGAATGTCTGGATTGTGATTAAGCGGAGCCGACTGTACTCTAAAATCATCCATAACATATTTAGTTGAAATTTGCCAGGGCCATTGCAAAGAATGCTTTCGTTTTATAAAGCTTTGCAAATGGTTCAGGTCCAGAAATGTCTCTGATATCCTTCTGAGGCAGTCAAAAAAGAATTTAAAAAAACCAAGAGGGGGTGGTGAGGTAAATTTGCTCATGCCCACTGATTTGTAAAATTTCTGCAAGAATAATTGTTTGGTGTGGGCATTGTTTTAAGAGATTTACTGTGTGCATTTATAAACACTCATGTTTTCATTATTATCAGTTTTAACATACACAACAATATATCATTTTACTTTCCAGAACATCATGTGTAGATGTTGTCGGAGAACAAAAACAAAAAAAAAGTGTGAGATAAATAACAAAGCCTTCTCTCTGCAATGCAAGCACATCATATTTCATAGAGGTGTTTCATCTTTTCAAAACTCAACGAATGTGAGGTGGTCACTTTTTGTATCTGAAAACATGAGCACTGCCCTCTTCAGACAAATGTTTGGAGAAAATCTACCTTTAACTGTTATCTGTGACCTTTTTTTTTTTTCTGCCTCTTAGGCATTCTTCACATTCAATAATAAGGATTACATGAAGGAATTTTGACATACATATTAGGTTGCCTTGTCTTTCCTGAACCATCTAAGACTATGATTAAATTGGTTTATGTCAAGTTTTGCCTTTTGTCATCTGCTGGGAGACAGCCAACAAGAGAGATACATGATAATTCAGGTTTGCTCCCAACAGATGGTTGAATGCAACAATATTTGGGGTAGATGTTAGTCCTTATTAGTCATGATTGTTCCTTGAAATGTATACTCTTTGGGACTCGGTTTATGTGTGACGTGTGTAAACAAGCATATCATATATTCATTTGTAGATGTAGCATAAACGTAAACAGATGGGAACATTACATTGGTAGACATGGTATGGTAGACGGATGAAATGCATAAGAGCTTTTTACACCAAGTCATGTCAGTGTGTATGTCTAATATGGGAGAATGCATATGTGAATGTATGTATTATGAAGGTGTGCTGTGCAATTGTTTTCTTAGGATGTGTTTATAATCTTTATTGTAGTTTCATAAAACAACAGTGTGCTCAGAGGCAGAATCCATTTGCAAATTGCCCATGAGCTGTGAGATTTCCCTGGAGCAAACTGAGGAGGTTCTACTCAAAAATGATAAATTGTCAGCTTTGGCATACTGTATTTCAAAAGTTTGGTGAAAATTTGGTATCAGTTTGTTTAGAATTTTGTTCTGGTTCCGATAACATTGTTGGAATTCATGTTTAAGGTGCATGGACCAACAATTTTATGATAAATTTGGTCTATATAATAAAATCTTTGCATACGACCCTATTTTTGCTGAAACATCATTTATGTAGCATCAGACTCCACAGACTAAAACAGTAGCAAGTTACTGCTTGTTTCTTGTAGGTTCTGAATGATATTAGTTCTTGAACTTGCTGGTGACTACCTAGCTCTTTGCCGAAAATTATTTTCCTTTGGGCAGTTGTCAGTGTTTATGTATAAATTTGCATACTACTTAAATGAAGTTTAAAGACAAACAGGATCTTATGCAATCTTTTTTAAAGTGGTAAAAAATTTTTAGAAGTTTTTGAGGATGGACATTCCAATATGGTCTTTAGAACCAACGTAAAGTACTGTACAACATTGCATCAAAATTTGCCATTGACTGAAGGTTTGGTTTACAGCTTAAAATGTCAGTAATGGTGATGTTTAGTTATCCAGACCACAATACATTTCGCTTGCAGTTAGTCAAAATGAAGCTTATGTTAATAGTCTAAGCACTGAGATATCAGGTTCTAAGGATGATAAAGGCCACCGTTTTACACATTTTTGTTTGTTGGGGAAATTGAGAGTAAAATCATTGATTTCATGGCCAAATGGTGAGTAATTGCGGATAAATCTGAGTTTTGTGAGACACATTAGATCATATATATATAGTAAAAAAATTACTCTTCAGTTGCCATTCTTTT
The DNA here is from genome assembly GCA_033807755.1 of Ellobium chinense. Lineage (NCBI taxonomy): Eukaryota > Metazoa > Mollusca > Gastropoda > Ellobiida > Ellobiidae > Ellobium > Ellobium chinense. Next base: position 543,043 of record JAWQUT010000074.1, read on the forward strand.
TTTTTTTTTAACCTTTCTTCCATTGCATGGGGCAACCCCCTGCCTCTTCAAATACTCATCTCTGTTTTTAAAGTAAACACAGTAAGCTTTTATGTGAAAACAGTAATTAGATTTAGCCAAAATGGGACTTGAGACTCATGTTGACTGGCTGGAAGATTTTTGAAAATGAAACCATTGCATGTTGATGGCGAGATCCAGCATCACAAAACGCCGATTAGGTACGAAGAGATATTCAAGCTTCTGTAACACCACCAATGTCATTTGTCCCTAATAAAATGTCATAATTCTCCTGGTCCATATAACACAGAGCCTACCCTGAAACATGATGTGAATCATTCATTTTGCACTGTGATCGAATTGATATCACTCACTGTGTTATGAAGATGCCTTACTTTATTGTGAGCATTGTTATATCAATAAGAATTGCTTCTGTTACATCTGCAGGTTGTTGCTGCTCAAGGAAAATCGCAGTCATATTGTTTCTACCAATGTTGAAAATAACTGTCTTTTCTGTTCCGTTCGAGCAATGCTGGTTTGTTAAAGAGGGTATAAGCAGCAGCTTCCGTGCTCATTTGATGCCTTTAATTTAATTGTGAATGGGCGCATAGTGTATGGAAATGCATTTTCAGAGATTCACATAGACATGAAAGGTTTCGGATCATTTGGCTTAATAATATGAGAATTTTAAAATGAGAAACTGCAACAGAAACTTTGATCAAATTTTGACGGGAGTTTCTCATCTCATGTTGTAATGACATTTCGCAGTAGTGGAAAATTAGTTTTAGCTTCATACATAAATAATTTACATTGACATGAAAAGATCCAGGTGATTTGGCTTAATTAAAATGTGAATTCTAAAATAAGAAATTGAAACAGATACTTTACTGCAGATTTTCAACCTTAAAAGCCCTCTTCAAACTAATTTACACGTAGCACATTGATTTAATAATATGCGCATGACATACTGAGTCAACACAGAATGATCACAGGGATGGGATTCTGCTGTAAAAACATGGAAATCGACAGAACTTTACCCAATAGTTTCATTAGACTGTCAGTTTGACTTGTGAGACTCCAAACTTTGGATTTCTTGCATAAGAATGAAAAAACAAAAAAAAAATGTTTGATAAAACTAATTTCTTGTACGAATAAATCTACCACCCTTCTCTAAACCTAAACAGCCTACAGACTACCACTTCCTGTTTCCGTCTTTTTAAACCATAATTGATAGATCAGTGAGTGGGCCCAGCTTGCTTAACAGGCATCTTGTGAAATTTTCCAACAACCATCTGATTATTTGCAAACTGCTAATGATCACTGTGTACTAAATCTAGGCTTAGGTTAAGCTTATTGTTGCATACATATGTGGACATACTGCCAGCCTCCCATGTGTGCTTTCTCATTTCTGTCCCAGTCGGGACAACACTTTTGAAACAGGAAGTGTCATAATGAGACTGCTGTAAAGGGCCAAAAAGGCAACAGTCTGGAGCAGTAAAGCTAAGGCCGTCCCCAGATCAACTCTGTTGATAAAGCAAAGAGCCACATTCCTCATTTTTCTCTGCAGTTCCATAAGGCATAACCTCTTCCATAATCCTCACCAGCATTGGGCTTTAGAAACTCAGTTAGATGCTGACTCGGCTCTAATAAGTGACGTAAAAAAAAAATCAGTTTTCAGATCCAGTTGACTCTTGAAAATCAGCATGTATGCAAGAATTTTTAATGATAATCAGATGCATGTCACAAGTTTATTAATAGATAATTTGCATTATGATTTGTGCTGAAATTGGCCAAGGGAGTCCCATCCCTGAAACAGTCTTAAGAATGTGACAAGTCCATTCATAGATCATGTGCGTTGTGATTTGCACTGAAATGGCTAAGCAAGTCTCATCCCTTGAAACAAAATCTTTTTTGAAATGGTAGCAGACTCAAAGTAGCCAAGTTAAGCATTGTTTTTCAGAGAGCTATGGCTGTTTCAGAAATGCACTACTCAGGTCATTGACTGCTAGAAACAGGAAGCATTGAGACAATGTGTCACAAGTTTTAGTGTTGAGATGAGTTTACAGACTGATGATTATGTGGCAGTTGATGTGTGAATTTGTATGTTTTGATTGCAACCTGTGTGTGTGTGTTTATTATGTGTTTAGCAGTCAAGGTGGTTGTAATGTGTGACATATTTTGTTCATATAAGATAGCCACATTTAATGGAGGTACTCAAGTGGTGTGAATCAAAGCATAGGGCAACTGACTCATTCCTTTGTGAGTGTGTTTGAGAGGAAAAGGGGATGGGGGATACAGTTAGCCAAATGATTAAGGACTGGCTGGCTGGCTGGATGTCTGACATGCTACCTAGTGAGCCAATGAGTAACTAAGAAAGCAGGCTATTGACTGAGTCGCAGAGTGAGTAAGAAAGCAGGCTATTGACTGAGTTGCAGAGGGAGGAAGTGACTGAGTGACAAGGCAGGTAGCTGACTGTATGACTGTCAGATAAATTGATCAAGCAAGATACAGACTGTTACTAGTGTTAGCTGAGAGAAGTGTTTAGAATGCATATAATGGACAAAAAGTTGAGAGAAAATGATGATGCAAGATTAATTTAAGAATGAGAAGAGGTATGTTTAGTATATTTTGTAGGTGAAGGTAAACTTAAAATACAGCTTTTGTAATAAATCTTGTTTGGGGGGTTTATATAAATATATATATAATATATGATATGATACGTTACAGTAAACCATCATCATCATTGTCATGAAAGCATTGTCAGAATAGTTCAGTTCATGTAATAATATGTTATTGTTATGAGTGGTCATGACGTCAGTGAGTGTATTCCATTCTACTGTACCAGATCAATCTTGGTCTTTCATAGCTCCTCCGTTCATGTCATGTAATGGCACATTGTAATCAGGAGAGGAGAGATTGTGAGGTTTATCCTAGGATGTGTCCAAAGTGGTAATGGTGCTTGCAAAGAGTGACTACTGTTTTTCTGTGGAAGTATATCAGGGCCTTGTCTGCTCCTTTGGAACTCAATGTACTGTAGAAGTGTTTGGTTCTTTTTCCACAAGGATTCACATTTTTGTGAAAAATCAGAAAATTGCTGTTCCCAAGGATCTTATTTTGTGAGCCCGGCGTGATGGATTTAGTTTTTGTGTATCAGTGCAGAAGTGTTAACAAATCAAAAATGATGAAATTTGGCATTAAAATGGCAAAACTGGCAATCCTGCTTCCTACTTACAAATATATTAAACATACTAAAATTGATTATTCCCAAATAATGAAGGGTAGTACATTTACCTAGAAATACAGTAACAGTATGTGCATTTCCCACAAATAACTGTCTTTGCATTTTCCTTGCAGGTTACTGCAGTCTGCATTTCTCACTTGGGCTCTCATCCCCTACACAAATTTGTTTACAAGTACCAAGCCCTTTTAAAATTTTTGGATAGAACTTTGGGAAGTAATTTTCATGAGTCAAGCTAAAGTTGTGAAAATTAGATACAAAAAAAAACAACAAAAAAACTTCTACAGTATACAGTTGATTCTTTCCTTGTAGCCCGGAGGAATTTTCACTTGTCTGATAAATTTTATAAATGAAACAGGATTTTTTTTGTTATGTGAAAACTGAGGGGATTAGGTTGAAGTCGCATTTAATAGGATTTGTTTGTACAGTAGAATCCTGCTTACACAGAATAGAAGGGACCAGTCACATCTTGGTGGATTAAGTGAATTTTGTGTTTTCCATTTACAGTATCATATACAGGGCACCAATAATCATAAAGAAAGCTGCAAGTTTCGAGGCTGGTATGTTGTATTATTAAGCAATTTCAAATTTTGAGCACGTGTTTTCTTGTCAACCTCTTGTAGCAGTCATTTTGAAGCCATGTGAAGTTTGTTTTTCTTTGCCATCCTGTTTCATAAGAAGGTGTTGTGTTGTAGAATGTAAGAAGACTAATCAATGCAGCGTGAGAACATGGAGTGGTTGACCTTAAAAATAAGAAAAAAGAACATGCTAGTAGCACTTATTGAGTATACACGGCCAATCATAACAGGGCATATAATTAGTAACAATAATAATATGCACTGAAGATGCTATGTGAGCCATACGAAAGAGGGGCAATAGAGAACGTTTACAGACGCTAACAGTGTAATTGCCCTGATGATGGTGCCTTGGATTTGATGGCTCAGAATGTTCCAAGAGCGATTGCAAACAGTATTGTTTCTAAGTGATGGCATTGGGGATGCTTAGGCCTTGACTGGTTAAAGCGTCGGGGTCACTGTATGGTGTCATCTCTTTTTTAAGTGATGCAGTATTTAACGTAATCTTCATGTGCCCAATCACAGGGGAGAGGAGAGTTGCCACGGCAGTGGCCAATTTTTTCAGCTCTTCCTTACGTTTTCCTTTATCACTGGCACTACAGTTTTTTTCAAAGGTTTCCTGGTACTTATCAGATTGCTTGAAGTGTTCTACTATGAATAAAAAGAATCTTTTGGGTGGGGATTTCATTTGTGGTAATGAGATTTCAGAAACAATACTGTTGTAAGTGAAGCTTTTAATATCTAAGTAAGGAAAACATAACAGAGCTTCTTGGAAAAATAAGGTTGCCCAAGGCAACAAGTTTCATGAAAATGTGTGAATGAAACACATGAAACCAGTAAGGTTTTGTTTACAGGGCAGCAAGAAGAGCAAACTTCACTAATATGCTAGCACACTTTAAAAATATCATTACGTCCTAATGAACGTAGAAATACTCTCAATTCATCTAGAATATTATTTTGATAAATGGCATGAAATTTGCTTGATGGAAGTGGATATAGATTAAGGTTGAGAGAAGTTTCGTTCATCTGCTGTTGTATGATAGCACAAAATGTAATTGCATTGCAAAATAACTCATGGTGTATAGCTAATGTGATTTCATGTTTTGGTGATATAGTACCTGTATCTGCCTCTTCTATGTATTATGAACACATGTTCAAAGTTGAATGAATTGCGTTGTCAGATGCTGTGTTAGTCTGTGCGGCTGGATTTGTTTGCATGTACTGGTTTTCGTTAGTTTGGATCTCGAAAAGTAGTTATGATCAGTGAATGAATTTCAGATATAGTCTGTTCAGATTTGGGTGTTTATATGTGTAAACCGTATTGTGTGTGTTTGTATGTGTTTTCACATATATATATGTGTGTGAGAGAGAGAGCGAGAGAGAGATAATGTAGTTGAAAATATGAATAGGGTTGATTACTGCAGTATATTTTTGAAGATTATGTTGAAATGATATATATGTGTAAAACTGAATTGTTATGATAGTCTGTTCTTCTGGTGAGATCTAGTGCTTGTGTGCAGTGTCATATGTGTTTAAGGAGATATGGATGAAATTGCATATCTGTGGGCATGTTTAAATTAGATTACACATATGTAATGATATAACATGTCGCATATTTGCATACTCTTTCAGTGGATGTGGATATACTGTATGTATCTGTTAGAATGGTTTCAATTTTTGTAATATCTGTCAGAAATGCATAGAGACAGTAATAATGACTGTGTATTTGTAAGAATGCTCTAGGTTGTGTATCTGTCCGAGCATGTGGATAGCTTAGCTCTGAATAACAATCTATTCTGTATACGTCAGTACGTCAAGTGTGGGTGTCAGAACTTTCAGATGTACGGTACATGAAAGGCTCTGTGACAAAATGCAGTAGACCTGGATTGACGCACAATGACTTTGAAGAATTCCACTCTCTGACACTAGATTACAGATCAGGAACTCGTTTCATCATCATATATAAGCAACTCCATACCTACTGAGCTTCCTCTTCTAGTGCAGGTATTTGGTCTTATTCTCTGAGAGCATATCCGTCAAAGATCATGGCATCATTTTATATGGGTTCGATCCTTTTATATCAAGCATAGCATTAGAAAATACCTTGGCCCTTAAAGTATTATTGCTGATAAACATTAGCCTGGCCATAAGGATGCCTTAGTTTCTGCCAGTTTACTGGTTTTTGGACTAGCTGAGATTCAATAGAATTCCAGTGGTGCTTCTAGGTTTGGTAGCAGTGCCAAGATCACTGTGCCAACTGCCACTGAGACTACTTCGAAGATGATGGAGGAATGTCACACCCCAAAAAAGTCTATGAATTGCTGTTAGCACCATGTATTCATGTATAATTCTTTGCTTATTAAATTCTGTGCCCAGTTGAGGAGATGAAGAGTTAGTCTCAAGGCTCAGTGTGTGAACTTTTGGTTTGTTCTGATATAGGGCACTTATATTGTGGCCACAAAGAGAAAACAAATTTACATCCATATTTTGGTGTGAATTGAGCAGCACTTGTGACCCAAGATGTGTCAGTAACTGTGTTTTCTTTAGGATCTTCTCATACTGTAAGTCTGATGTATGGATACATTTGTGCACAAATACCTCGGTCCCACGGAAGTTGAAAGCATTGTTTTCTCAAACAGTTCTTGAGGACCTGAATTTATTTCTCTATATCTGAGTCTCACATATTCCTGAAATTCAGCAAACTGGAACAAAAAGAAGTGGCCCTGAAGATCTATGCTTGACTGGGAATGGATTAGGAAGACTTATTAAGTCAAATATTAAAGTTTGTTGTGTTGTTTTCTCTTTTCAATGGGGATAACTTATCCCAGCAGAGAATAATGAGAGAAATACATGTTTATACTGATTTTTGTCATCTAGCCTTTCATGCACCAGTATGTAAGCAAGTATACAGTTGTGTAAAATTAAGGTTTCCCAAGATTTGCTGAGTTACCATAGTGGTTAGAATCTTTAGTTGGAAGTACAGATATTCGCAGTACACAGAATATACCATATTGGTAAAACAGTGAAGGTTGGAATCCCTTTATAATATAAATGTCATAATGCTGAATGTGGGATGAATCAGTACCACCTAGTATGCATTTTTTTGAATTTTAATTAATTTTTCTTTCCTTTGATGTGAACTGGTAGTGAAGTTGTGAGCCTTATGACCATTTTAATTCAAAACAATATTACTATTCTATATGTACAACCGAATGTAAACAAATTGAAGAAGAAAAAAAAAAGAAAAAAAATGGATTTTAACAAAATAAACAATTTCTTTGTACACTCTTGTTTGTATTTATGTTTTCATTCTTTGTGATTCATATTTTTTTGTCTTTCGCCTTCTCACCTTTCACGTAATTCTTTCTGTCATTCTGTTTTTGTCCAGGAGACACACGTGCACAGTGGGTGTGTGATGCATATTGACAAATTTTAAAATTACAGCGAAACCTTCATGTTAAGAAGGTAAAACTACCTATTTATTATGGATTTTATGCATTGTCGTGGTGCGCGTTGTCATTTTCTAATTCAGTACATTATACATGAAAAAGTAAGTATCAAAATGCTATAAAGTAAATTTGATTCTATTATGGGTGGTGAAACTTTTGTCTTGAAATGCGTTTATTACTTCACTGCTAGATTTCATATGTGTATCCAAAACACATTACTTCATATACTTTGACGTTTTATTCTTGTAAGTTTAATTTTCATTACACTTTGAGAGACATCATTTTCTCCTAGTTCCATGTAACTTATTCTTCACAGCCAAATATTAATCACCTCCCCCTCCATCCCAGTATACATGCACTAAATTGCCTGAGATACATGTTTGTTATCTCTGATGGTAAAGTAATAACTGTATTCTGAGATAAGCCTTTTGTAACATCAACATCCGCAAAAGGAAAAAAAAATATAACATTTTAGCACTTGGGTGCGCAATTTTGCATGCAATATGTACTGAATTAGAACGTGGCAGTGCTCACCATACCACAACAGTGCACCATAATATTCTGGAAAGGTGATCACTTCCCCTCCATAGTCTGCTTGTATAATGAGTATGCTTCATTAGCAAATACTGTTATGCACTTCGCTTGCGCATCTACTTTATTGCACATTCTCTTATTTCATTATTGAGACGTACCTCAGTAATAAGTACACTTCCAACAGTGTACACATTATCCAAGTTTTATTTTATACAACAAATAACGAACAGACCTGCAACTCTTCCACAACTCTTCTCTACAACTTCTCTTCAGCCTGTTTAAATCTTTTAACACCTTCGCTGCTACAAGCATTTCCCCCTCATGTCATCATTCCCTAAAGACAGAAACAACTGGCTTTCAGAGGAACTAAATATCATTTTTTAAAAATGTGATTGTATCCAGATATAGGCGAAACAAAACACTGATTTAGCATGACGTATGGCGTACGTCAACAGCACACTGGACCACCAGAGATTTCATGACGTACAGCATACGTCAAAAGAACAGTCCCCATTCCATGTCCCCTAGGATAAAGCTGCCATTTTCGGAGACTTCATCACGTTCAATGGTTCCACGATGTTTTGGCAGGATGCTGCACTCCAGTACAGCTGTTTCAGTCTGCCTCCTGCCTTTTTTAAAATTCTTTTGGTGCTGTCTTTGAAGGTCTACAGTAAGAAAAAGTCCACCAGTTTAGATGGTACATTACTGCCTCTAGAATTGTTACTTGCTTTACAATATACAAAGAAGGAAAAGAAGACACTGCTACTTGGCTGTGGCAAGATTTAATGCCCCCCACGGTATCATGATCCTAATCGAAGACTGAATACTTCTAGTAGGTTGCGGGGTACTTTGACAGGAAGCCGCACATCGTGTGACTGTGAGCTGTTTCAATATGTTTTCTGCCGTTGTTT
>JAWQUT010000074.1:557983-577315 GCA_033807755.1 Ellobium chinense
CCCCAAGCTCCTTTTCCCAAGGGCTTCACCCAATCCCATTATAAATAGCGTGATAACATTTCCCTCAAATTGAACACTCCTCTGCCAAGGTAGGTGCCTCTTCACCAAACTACTGTGGACAAATTAGACCACATCTGCAAAGAGCTGCATTGAACAACTGATGGCTGTACTCAATCTAAAACACCATATATTTAAATAAACCAGGATACGGATGGGGTAAATATGCTGCTCTGTGCTGCACCAAACTGCACTGCAGTATCCTGCTGATTGCTTTGTGAGGCACATGAAGAAAACAGTGTCAGGTGAGAGAGTACATAAATTATAGCCTGCCTCCTATTCCAGCTGTTCCCATAGGGCCCCAACCTTTTAAGTGGGGTCAACAAAACCGCTTATGGTAATTTCTCTTCATGGCTGGTTTCTTGCCAGATTTGATAGCCCTCCGCCAAACTTTTTGGATTTGTTAATGGACAAACTCAGCCCAGTCTTCTTGCCAGTGGACACTTTTCATGCTTTCCATCAAATCAGTTCAGAACTTAGTTCTTTACAATCATAAATTTCATCCAGCATGTTTGTCAATTGCAGTGGAGCAAAACAATCTGTTCTGGGAGAAGGGACACAAAACCCTGCTGCAGACACTGCAGTGCCGTCTGTGCCCACACAGATTGCCTTCAACAATGATATGGAAAAGGAATCAGCAGACTTTGATATTGACTTGGAGTCGCTGGAAGGGAGTGAAGGGCTGAAGCATATTCGTTATGGCATTCTCCAAGATATAACAAGTAAGATTTGACCACTTTCGCAACTTGGTTTGCTTAATCACTAATTTGTTCTGGTCTCATGTCTTTGCATTTTTGATCAAAAGTTGTGAGCCTAAGGTTGTGGGTAAAAGGCTGTGCTGTGCAGTACCTGCTATAAGTTTGAGACCGCATGGGCTGTCCAGTGGTGAAAGTAGAGCACGATTTACACACACCTGGTATACCATCATAATAAGTGGCTATTCAAAAGCCACTATGAAAGGGAGTTTTCATTGCAAAATATTGTTGCTTTCTTAAATCTTTATGTTCAAACCTTGATCCGGTCATTCACCAAATACCGAAAAAAAAACAACACAACTACAAATAACAACCCACCTTTTGTGAATTTTTGAATGTATTCTGTGGCTTCTTCAGTGTTCTCAATGTCACAAATTGGAGCTCACAATTTTTTTTTACATAGATTTTCTATAAATCCTTTGACCATTTGAATCTTAACCTTCACTAATCCACCATTTATCTCTTACAGATGATTTTGATAAAAGAAGATACAGAGATGGGGGAAACCTGATTGGAGAGGGCGGCTTTGGTACAGTTTTCCTGGGAACTTTTCAGAATGGTTACAAAGTGGCCATCAAACTGATGAAGGACAACACAGAAGACATTAAGGGTCAATTTGACACAGAAATGATGGTGAGCCACTATATGGATACTGACAGTCTTTGTCTTAGAGCCGGTCAAAAAAAAGGCTTAAGTTGCTTTCTTACCAAATTAAATTATTGGTATGATTTAATAGCCAAATATGTGTACTTTTATTAGGTGAAAATATTTTTGAGCTTACATTATTCTGGTATGCAAATTGAGATTGTAGTTTACAGTGACAGGTGGGTCACCCTCATTTAGTGTTAAAAGAAATTTGAAAACAAAAAATCAAAATGGTGGTACATTTTTCCCCAACAGAAGTTGTCTTATCTGCCTCACAAAACTTGAAATTTATCCACAGTCTCTAACTATTTGCCCATAAAGTTAATAGTTTTGTGTATAGGAATATTTTACTGTTGATGTCCAGAATGAAAAAAAATTAATAACCAGATGGCCAAAATTACTCTTAGGGCCTGATACAGTATTTCAGTTCCTTGTCTGGCAACAAATCTTATTTTGACTGGCTGTAAGGTGTTTGTCTTATTTGTCTTACTATTGACTTTAAAAAATGGCGATCTGTTTTATTAGAATTTCATTTAATCTATAATTTAAGAAGACAGACAATTCTTTGCAAATATGGTAGAGGGGCAAACAGCTCAGCTTAACTACACCCTCTGTATAACAACAAATTGTTTTAATGCTCTGTGGAATGAACTCAATAGTGTCATATTTAATATTCATTGTCCTGAGATACATTTTTATTTATCCTGTTGAGAGACTGGTGAACTGAGATTGAGAAGTCTTGTCTTGGAAGCAAAGGGGGGGTTATGACACCATCAGGTCACACATGTCTGTACATTTTATATTTCTGTTGCCATTCCTGGCCAAAGATCGGGAGTGTGGAGTTGTGTTTTTGTTAGGTTTGTTTAGATTTAATCAGTAAATTTGGGAACAAAATTGGTAAGTGTTTTAACTGTGTCCAGATCTCATTACCTCAGTGATGGGTAACTTCCCAATCTTGAGTTACACAGTGCTACTAAGTGCATGTGTGAGCCTGTATGGTAGTTTCAGATTAAGATCCCACTGACTGGCATTCCATTTTGATTAAGATTACCCTCTATCCGTGAATCTTAATTTTTTTTTTCTCCTCAGAATAATTCTATAAACATCCTGGCAGCAACAACTTCTTTTACTTAAGATTCCAGTCTCATCAACCATTATTTTTTTTCCCTTTCTTTTCTGAATAAACCATTCACTACATTGACAGAACATGAGTCCAATTACAATTAGCCTAGTTACATCTCTCCTGCATGAATATAATATATTGTAACAAGGCCCAGGTAAATCACTCACACTGACAACACTTGACCCCTCCCCTTGGCTGTTTGCTCTTTGATCAACAACAGCTTACAATGCATTTTTAATTTCTGTGCTTATCTCCTCTTACTACCTGATCTCACTGGCTAAGATCCTGCTCCAGCTAAGATCCAAGACTGTTGTATTAAAAAGAATGAACCCAATCTCTTGCCTGTTCATCAAACTTATCCTGACCTGTTATGCCTCAATCTCAGACTCTGAACAGGTTCAAGCATGACAATCTGGTGTACCTGCTGGGCTACTGTAAAGAACCTTTGTGCCTTGTGTACCAGTACATGCCCAATGGCTCCTTGGAGGAAAGGCTAGCTTGTTTAGACAACACCCCACCTCTCTCAAACACCATGAGGCTGAACATTGCCAAAGGTAAGTTGATTCATTTTAGTGATATCTCAATAACGCTATCATGGCTTGATGTTCATCACTTTCAGCACATTCCCTTGTAAATATCCCAATAGTGTTACCTTATTTATGTGTTGTAGCCAGTTTAAATAAAGCTCAAGTTAAATTTTGACTATGTCAAGTTACTGATACTAATTAATATTTGTACAGTGTGTCCTGTCCAAAAACATGGGACCCTCGATTTACAAATTTTATTAAAACTGAGAAATTTCACACAATTCAACTTCATCTAATGCAGTGCAAATGAAAGTCTGATTTTTACAGTGTTAAGACAAAAGATGTTACAGCAAGATCCATACAGCAAACCAAGCTTGAAAACACATGGTTTGCATTAAAATTTGGCATAACAAAATACACTGTGCGGGAAAGAAAAAACAACCAAAAACACATGGATGTTTAATTCCAGTAAAACATTGTCTAAGGCAATTCATTGAGGTGCAGATTGAACTCGATTAATTTGAATTACAGACATTGTCTTTAACTTATTCCCACAAAATAAATAATGAGGTGAATGTGGCGCTCTCTCAAAGTCCCATCGACAGTCCATTGACTTCTCCCAAACTTGCCACTTGGCCAGTAGGTGTCTGTAACAAAAATTTTCAATGTCTTAGCCCAAATCATGTCAAATGAAACAGAAACAAATGATTGACAAAACAAAGGGCAATTGTACCGTTACTTTTTGCTTGAAGATTGCACTCCCATCCATACTGATGCAGTAGGCTTCATTGCTAGTGCAGCATGCAAATTTCTAAAAGGCCATGTTAATTTTAGGTGTGGTGTAAGGACATAGAAATACGTAAAAGTCAACCAAAGTTTTACCACAGATGCTGTATCTGACAACCCCTTTTTTTTCACTAGATTTCATGGTTTTATCCTTAAAATAAATGTTTTATTGCGGAAATGGAGGTTCCATTTTCTTTTCCTTCTATTTCATAAATCTTGCACTTTCATCTGGTGAAAAGAGTTGGGTTGTAGTGTCCTTCTTACCAAAGATGTTGCCATTTAAAGTTATGGTGGTGTCTCCTATGCAAAAGTGAAAACTGCAAGAAAAATGGGGATCAGAAAATAACTCTACTATTCAAGTCATCTGACATACCTCACAAAAACTAAAATTTACCCAGCTACTTACTATTTAATCATAAAGCAATTTTTATTATGTACAGAAACGGTGTAGTTTTGATTTCCACAGCGAACAAAGAAAGTATTGAAAAGCCCTGATCACCTAGCAGTCCCAGTCCTAGTCTGTCAATAACCTTGTGCAGTGGAGTCCGCTTAAGATAAACCTTTCGGGACCGAGTCAATAAGTTTATTTTAAGCAAGGTTTATCTTAACCATTTTCAAGGAAAACAGCCTGTTTCATGGTATTTTTATCCACATCTTTGAGAAGCTCTGTTTTGCTATCCAGACTCAGCGTCTTTTTTTTGCAACTCTGTCATTTTGGAATACAATGTGAAGGATTTTACGTTGAGATCGGTTTGATGTTTACTGGTCAAGCGCAGGAAAAGACAAGAAAGGAACTACTCGTGTACACACACATACCGGATGGATAGTCTACATTAGGCTAAGCCACTTGTGTGGGACTGGGAAGAGAGAGATGGCACCAACTGTGCGCAGATGCACGCATGAGAGGTGATGTGGAGGGAGGCTAGTCTAGGCTAATCTCAAGTGGACCTCGCATGCAGAGACTGAGTGTACTAACTAGACTAATACAAGGTAAACGAAGCATCGCCCTTCCCACCCTACACTCTCTGCCCCAACCCAACCTCTCTCCGCACACATGGTCCTATCAAGACGGCAGGCAGTGCGTGTGGGCTTGACTTTGGCTTATAAAGCCACTTTTTAGTAACTTTAGTATGAATCGCATCTGATTTACACTTGTAGGCCGACAAGAAGGGTTTATTTTAAGCAGAGGCTGTGTTGTCGGCGTTTATATTAACCAGTCGTTGATTGGTAATGGTAAAGAAGGCAAAAAATCGGGACCATGAGGAAATTTTAACCGAGATTTTATCTTAAGCGTTAAGTGGACTCCACTGTATTTATTTTTATTCCAGGTATAATGATCAGATTAATATATAGAAGGAGGAAGTCAGATAATTCTGTGTGAAAATGTGAAGAAAGCTTACAGTACACTAAGGCCATTGATGTGACTTTTGTTTTTCTAATGGTATCCCTGAGACAGGAGGTTCTGCTACTTGTGTCTGTTAACATAAAGATCAGAACCTGTGACAGTGACATTTTTTTCAGTTTTCTAACATGACCAAGGGATTGTCGCTTCCATGTTGATTTGTTTACATATTGATGGTGAAAATCGCAAACCGAGCAAGTCCGAAAAATTTTGGCTTCGCTTTTATGTACCAAAGTGAAGAATACTACCCCACGCTTATGGCATTACACACTATGTACTTAAAATAGCGACAGAAAGTCTGTATTTTGTCAAATGATCAAACCGTGTAACTCTGTAAGTGATGATCTTATGAAACAGTTTTTTCTTTCCCCTGTAAACTTTGACTGGTACGACATACACGGTTTGCGATTTTCACCATCAATATTCTTTTTTTGGCGCAGCTACTCACAATTCACTAAAAGCAGCCCGGCAAGCATACAGCATATAAACAAATCAGTTTGTGATTGACAGTCTTCTGTTCATATGACAGAACTAAAAGTATCAAACTTTGTTGTATCTTACTTATTTACATTTCTCATCCTCTAACTCAGGCACTGCCAGAGGTATTGCCTTTCTTCATAATGAGGGTTTGGTACACAGGGATATCAAAAGTGCCAACATTCTACTGGATGATAAATACAACCCAAAGGTGAGCTTTGCACTCTACTAAGAATAAGCTGGGGCCAGTAACTCTGCCAGTTTGCCCACACATGGGAGACAATCATTCAAGTCAATCATTCATACTTCTCTCAGTTTTGTCTAGGAGAGAGCAATAAATGACAGTTTGTAACTTTTATTCCATCTTGTTTTAATCGATGAGAGATATGTCCGTGAGAAATAAAGCATGCTTTCAGCTCATTTGACAGTGGAGAATGAATCTGTGTTTCCATTTGTAAGCATAGTATTGCAGTATTGGTTACTATCTCTAACATAATCCTTTTATGCTTCACAATGGTGTTAATCTGTAGGATTTCTGCTGATGAAAGTTATAAACTTCATCTGTTCACAATCTGTGGAACACAGTACAAAATTATGGTCCTGGGATCACCCAGCTCCAGTAGCCATTGCAATGAGGTTTATGCAGTTCTTCAAGATGTAGGCCACTCATGACGAGGATAGTTCATCACAATAACTAACGCACCACTGGCAAGCAGCCTTCTATGTCAGACTCAAAGGAAGTTTTTTTAGAGTTGCATACCAAGGCAAGTTAAGGCAAATTTATCTAAAATGCTTGCATTTTTTTGTATCAGTTTGCATCGAACTTGCCTTGGTGTGCGGTTGCCTGCAGCTCTCGAGTGATTTGACATGGAAAATTACATGCCCAACAGCAAACCATACATTAGTTATGGATTACAATGTAATGTCTCCATCACATGACCATGGGATCACCAACTGCACAGACCTTATTAGTTTTACCATATTTGGTTTGGAATGAAAAAGAACCTCATTGTCTTGAAGCCCAAATGTTTGAAAACAAACTTATAAACAGTCAACTATGAATACCTCAAACACAGATATATTGAAATCACAGTTCTCTCCACTTGAGTTTGTGCTGTCTCACTCTGTAAAATCTACTTATCTTTAATCCCTGAAGTTATCATTTAGAAAAACAAATGTTTTATAGCTGTTTAGAAGTCTATAAATAGAACGGTTTTTTGTTGGGAACAAGAAATACTGCCAGTGTAAAACAACAATCAGGTACGAAGATTTACAAAATAGCAAACCAATATGAGGAATATTTGTGGCACATATACCTTTCTCAGTAAAAATGCTCAGCATGTAGAAAAAAAATACAAAGATAGATTTTAAAATTCAGATGCTATGGAAAGGAAGAGATGTTGCAGTTTTTTTCTTTCCATTTTGTTTCCAAGCATTTATCATTGTCACTGAGAATGGTGTATCTTATTTTGTAAAGCTTTGTACCTGTGTGTTGCTTTACATTTCACTCCTTAGCTGTATGGCAGTTTTCTTTAACTTTTATATATCCTGCGAGACGACCAATAGACACAGCAATATTTTAAACTTTTTGACAACTTTTCTCAATATTCTTATAGGTTGGAGACTTTGCCACAGCTCGCGTCCTCCCAGCGGGGATGACAACCATGATCAATGCATCAGTTGTAATTGGCACTGCTGCTTACCTGGCTCCCGAGGCCTACAATTTCATCATTAAACCTAGTCTAGATGTTTACAGCTATGGCGTGGTGCTTTTGGAAATCCTGACAGGTGAGAACCCTTGTGATAGGAGAGCCGGATCTGTACACAGGATCTTCTGTCTATAGCTGATGTTGGAATCGGCTTATCCTGTCATGCCCTACCAAACTGAGAGAAATGACTGACTAAATGGCCAGCCTGGTATCAAAATGGGCAGCCGGCAACTTAAATAATGAAGCAATAACATGACATAGTCAACTGATGTGGCCAGGTACTCTCATGCCAGTGAAGGTGCAGCATTTTGAGAATTAAATATGAGAGAGAGAGAGAGTGGATAGAGAGGGGAAAGAAAGAAAGGAGATAAAGAGAAATGAAATAAGGAGGCTTTATAGTGTAACTGATTAAAATCTGTCACTTAATCAGAATTCTGTTCCAAACTGATTCAATTATTACATTGACATTCTGGAAATCTCGACACTTAAGACTATATTATACAAATATGGGAGAGCAAATGAGAGAGAAAAAGTGAGAGAGAGAGAAAGAAAGAATTGAAACAGAGAATCCCAGGAGTATTGAAAAAGTAACTGAAATCTGCCATTCATTCAGAATATTTTTTTTGTTTTTTTGTTATGTGGAGCAGCATGGCCAAATGGTTGCCATGTTAGACTCTAGATCCAAAGATCAGGGGTACAATTCCCAACCACGGTTGTGTTGTATGTGCCTTAAGAAAGCATTTCATCTACATCTGTTTAGTTCACCCATCTGTAAAATGGGTACCTGGCCGTAGGCAGTGAGAGTTGTTGTCAGAATGCTAGTGATCAGCGCCTCCAAATGGCAGCGGCACTGTATACTCTCCATGGAGTTGAGAAAGTTCTAGAGTGATCTGGCCTGCTGGACTAATAATAGTGTGAAGTCATGTGAGCTGGCATCAGCCTGTATATGAGACTTACTGGGTGCTTCAGAATGCTGCTTGCTGAAACAGAGTCCCCCGAGCGATCTATTTTTCGCTGCGCTGTCCTAAACAGCAGCTGGCGGTTACCTTCTTGTCTGGGTGAAAGGTCAGATCGGTGCTGCCTTCGATGTTGACCATAAGACTGTTAAGCATAGCCTAGAATATTATAGAGGTTCGCTCAAACAGTGCCTTGGAACAAGTACCGTTCTTAGTATATTTGCCACTCTGACACAGGAAAGAATATCATCAAGAACTGAGAGAGTATGTTTCTTCTTTTTCCGAAACCTTAGAAATTTCCGAACGACTAATATAAGACTGTGCAGTCAAGAGGTTTTGGTAATGGTGCTACGAATCAACAGAGCCCTTGCATTTTCCTTTCACACACACTGTATGGTTTAAAATTGGAAGAAAGTTCATTTTCTAGAATTCCTGCGGACAAAAAAAGAAAATTGCTAAGATTTATAATCAGTTGTGTGGTCGATGGATGCAGCAGCTAGTATTTGTTCTGTGCAACGCAGCGCAATACCAGTGAAAGAGTAATGAGTTGGGGAAAACTTTAAAAATTATGCCGGATGTTCTTGCCTAAGATAGACTTTAGACAAAGAGAATTATCAACATAAATGTTGAAAATATCACTCAGAAATGCTACACACCTATCCACAAATCCACCAATACACACACAGAGACACACACACAAAAATACACTCACGCGTGCTCATGCACAGTCCTGCAAATTGCCATCCATATTACAGTAGAACTCAATATAAAATTTGCTCTTGGTATACTTTTTATCGGGATATTGTTGATATCGAATTTCGCCTCATTGAGAAATAATAGAATAATAGTGAATCTGTGCATTTGAATTTAATACTTAATAACAAGGTTGGTCTTTACTTATTAAATGAATAGATACTTAATATCGGAGTTCCACTGTATGTATACACAAGGAGATAAAATCAATCTTTATTTACTCTGAGGAGAATATGTTTTACAATGCTATGTCTGGCTGTTTGTATCAGTATTACCCACTAATTAGTTACATGCAAGAGGAGGAAGGGGATGTCCAGAGGTTCTTCTCATACAGATTCTGTCCTCCCACTCCTCGAGCTAGTAAGTCTGCATATTGAGATAGATCTGAATTATGCTAATTTCGTGAGAATACCCTATAGAAGCACAGTTTGATGAAGTAGATCTAGGTCATCAAAACAAATTTAGCCCCAAAGATGTCATTTTTCCAAGCTCCACATAGAGCTGAATACTAGCCTCGGCTGATGTGCACTTTGACCCCCAGCCTTGCCAGATGGCCTCCGATTGATGACATAGACAGTTATCTGACTTAGTCGCACATCAAGTTTCAGGCGCAAGATCTGAAGAAGCCTATAAACCGCATTGTTTTTATTATTTTTATCATTATTATTACTATGGTCATGGGGAAGCTGAAATATTTAAGAATAAGGATAACTTTATTTGTCCGCAAAGGGAAATTTGCCTTGTCACAGTGGAAACATGAATAAGTACAGACATTAACTGTGTCACCCATGCTTACATGTATTTGAAACCAGAAGTCTCAGATCAGCCGGGAGCATGGGTTCCAAATAAAAGATGTCACTCAATTGCATCTGGACACACTTATTGTCAATACGGAGGACCCTCTAAATTACGTGTATGTTATTATAAATGTATACATAATTAGTTGATAAAAATGTATGTTCTGTGAATTGGCCAGAAAAAGGATAAATGAGATAAAATTTATTGTTTTGCAATATCCATGGGATCAAATAAATTCAAACATGTTTCGGAATAGTGCTATATTCTTGTAAGGGGCTTTTGTGATAAGCTTGTTCAAATTTGATTCAAGATTGTTCCTTATAAGTGTGTTCTCTTGTTCATGTTTTCACCTTGCAGGCTTACCTGTGATTGACCATAGCCGAGAAGAGGTGGATCTCAAGGGCCTTGTACTGGAACACTGCAGTGAAGGAGAGGATGATGAGGAGACAGGGACAATCTTTGACTTGCTGGACAAGCGTGGCGGGGAGTGGCAAAAGGAGACTGTAGATGCTCTGTACTCCATTTCTTGCAGATGCCTTGAGCATTTGCGGAAGAAACGTCCAAAGATAGCGGATGTTCTCAGTGAGCTTGAAAAGTTAACACTTAAGTTTGAAGCTCCAGAATCTGAGTAGATGCTAGATGTCTTCCATATGTGTTCGAGACTTAGGAATAGATTACTCCTGGTTATTATACATGCAGAGACACCCAGGCTTCACAAGCCATAACTCCAACAACCATTACTTCTGTCCTCTGCTTTTCCATTGTCAGAGGAATGTGATTGGCTGATAAGGTTCATTAAATTGGCCTGTATTAGTTGAGGCATCTTTAACTTTCAGAGGCATGATTTGATGATGCAATCACATTACTGTTTAGATTATTTACAAAATATTAATCCGCAATAAACATAACTAAGTGAAGAAAGAAAACCATGAGAATATTGGCCTGGCATCCTCTCTCAGATACAGAAAATAAATACAGTTAGAATGAAATGGTAAAAGTAATGAATTAAAAAGAGAATTTGAGCAATAATCGTGAAAAATAAAAATCTTGAACTAACACAAATATTCAACGAGGGACGGGGCAAAGGTGAACGTAAACAACAAAGGTGAACACTGCTGTTTACATTGATTGACTAATTAAGAATGGTCTATGCAAGTTGTAAAAATATGAGGCCTTTGGTATTTTTGTTGTTGTTGTAGTCGTCATTGTTGTTGTTGATGTTGTTATTTGTTGATGTTGTTCCTGTTGTTGATATTATTGGAAGATCTTGTTCAGTGTAATATTTAGTGAAACAAATGTCATGGAATGAGATTTCGATTACTCAATCGTGATTTGATACATGATTATCCTAAAACCACTTCCACATAGAAAGATCTGATCACCTCTGACCTATCAACTCAAATTCAGACATAGGCTTGCTATTCATTATTATCTAATTGTAGCTTGTTCCTGCATGGTGAATGATCTAGATTGCTGTGCCATAAACAAGAATGGGGCGGGTAACTCTTATGTTCTAATTATGGATAATCCGAAGTATGCTTATGGGAAGGCGCTATCCTTGTTTAGAGGATGTAATGCATTGAACGTAGCATGCAATGTATCACTATGAGTGCACTGGACTTCTATGCAAAATTAATTTCTATGCAAAATTACACATTAGCGTGCATCAAGGGTGGTGATTTTAGGACAATATTTGCAAGAGCCATAGTTGTTTCACACTAAATTCTTTCACCTATGTCTCTTGATACCTTTTTGCATGATCCTACAGAGGCTTTTTCAGATTTCCTATCTACATATGAAGTTGCTTCATTTTACATCAAAGTGTGTTGCTAATTCCTCATAATTGTGCATCAGGAGAGAAAATCCGTAATAAAAATTCTGTACGATCACGCACCTGAGAGACATGGGTGAAATCTGGGTATCAAAGGTGCTATCACTAATGACAGTTGTCCCAAGATCAACATCCTTGAGAGAGAAGATTGCAGCATTCAGCACTTTAGTGTGCAATTGTGGATAAGAGGAAAGGATAGTGCCTCTTCTTAATAGGAAATGATTTAGCAGATCCTGTGAAATTCATGTTAAGCTTATTAATACACTGAAACCTCGTTATACCACCAAGTAAGGGGCAAACAGAAAAATGGCGGTCTAAAGAGAATGGCGGTACAACACGAAAATTCCATGTAGAACAAGGGAAATAAGTAATTTACCAACATTGGACTGGCTAACATGTCTAAAACAGTGCAGTTATCCCCCTTTAAAACAATAGAGTTAAAATTAAAAACAAGCAAGAACTAAGGAATGGAAGCGTATGTGTCAAGTTGGAGAATGATAAGAAAAGAAGTTGACTACTACATATTACACATCCGGGTCGGAGAATCATACGAGCGCTAGGCCTACGTCATAGATCAATGTGTGCTGTTTGCATTGTACCCCGCGACCGGTGCGAACCAGTTGAAGCATCACCTCGCGCGCGCTTACGTTCGTTCGCAAACTCTCTAGGCCTATTGAGCGAGAGGAGATTGAACTGTGACCCGCCTTTCCCTATTCCCACTGCATGCCCCATCAGTAGGCTAAGCCTATCAGGACTTCGCTTCCAAAAAGCGAAGAGTGTGTAGTAGGACTGGTGTTTGAGTAACAAGCACAGACTGTGGCGCCAAGTGATGATCCGTCTGTTAGCTGGAATTAGGTAGAGGTGGGGAGTGGGGAGTGGGGGTTAAATTTACGTTGGCGGTATAACGAGCAATATTTACTATACTCAAGTTATGAATGTAACAGTTAAACTGTTGGCGGATGGCGGTATAACGAGATTTTTAGTGACTTTGTATAGGTGTCAGATCCGTTCCACGGCGAAAAGCTGGCGGTATGCGGGAATGGCGGTATAACGGGTGGCGGTATAGCGAGGTTTCACTGTATTTGTGTATTTTCTGCAAACTATTTAGTTTTTGTGCTCCGGAATTCTTATTCTGTTCCTCAAATACCAGGGAAAAGAAGTAGTGATAATAATAATAATGTACTTTATAAGTGTCATATTCAGCAACGGCGGCGCACATGACTTTATGCTAGGCCATATCACTCTAGAATTTTCTCAACTTCCTAGGGAGTATACAGTGTCACTGCCATTTGGAGGCACTGATTAGTAGCATTCCGACAATATCTTTCACTGCCTATAGCCAAGTATCCATTTCACAAATGGGTGGACTGAGGAAAATGTGAATAAAATGTTGTTTCAAGGCATCTATGATATGACCATGGTCAGGAATCGAATCCATGAAATGTAGAACTTGAATCCAACACCACAATCATTTGGCCACACTGCTCCATATATTGTGTTATGTCACTATACTGTACTTCTAAGACAACGCAAGGGTGATATTTTTATGGCAGTTTCTTAGAAGAATCACCATGTTATCTGTGCCACTGCAATTTAGATTGAAAAATATTTGCGCATTTTGAATTTGTAATGTGTGAACATGAGCTTTGATCTCATAAACAATATAGTACCGGAAATCCTCATTCAGAAATTAACAATGTCTGACTTAGGTCATTTCTGAAGCACAGTTATGGTAATGAAAGACCAGCAACAAGATTTGGCAGTAAACACATTGAGTGTATTCTGGGATAAGCTTAGTTTTGAATAGTGTACTCATTCCTTTCATATGAGTGTAAGATTTCATTCTCGCGATCTTTCTAGAAATTGGACTTGATGTCTTTGAGGATTATAACCTCCATTTCGTGACATAGACACTTCAGTTAATGCAAACAAAATGCTCAAAGCAACATGTTTTATTGTAAAAAATTAGCCATTTTTGTAGTACTGTACTTGCCACCTATGACAGGCAGAGATAGAGGATCTAGCCAAATGGAGCTTAGCTACAAAATAAACTGTGCTGAACCTGCAATAACTTCCTTTGCATGATCCTGTTTGCATAGGACCTGCAGTGATTTCTTTGCATGGTCCTGTGTGCCACCCAGTATGGATTGAGCTTTTAGAATGGTTGAATTTGTCAAATACAGAAGAAGAAGATGCAGAACTTGCTTTGAAACTTATAAATCCCACCGCAACTAAAATCATTGGTAATAGAAATTTTTTTTATTTCCCTCATGAAATTCTTCTCTCTTGTATCGCGAGAAGCATTGGTTCCAGCTGTGTGTAATGATAGCTCCATGTGTTCTCTGCTGACACCTGGCTGCAAATTTTCACCGCCTTTAAAGTTTTCACACAAAATTATCTCACCTTGAACTAAGTACACATTTCTGAGGGCCACAGCAATATATACCTTATCGCATTTTGGTTAAGGGCAGTCCGACCAGTCTGTTGTTTCCTACTTATATGGTGCATCATTAAAATTCCATCCTATCTGAATACATTGCAAAGTTTTCCATTCCAGGGTATACTTGTATCTGTTTGTATCCATACTTGCCCTAGTGTTCCAGATGTTTATATTGATAAAACTAAGACCTATTTTACATTTGCATCAGAACTCAACACATTTTAGATAAATAAGCCACAAGTTCTGATTCCCAAGTCAGTTTTGTACTTGTTTATCAGCTGCTTCATTAACATTCCAGTCTCTTTGATTCTTTTCTCTTCCTCTTCTGTGGTCCAGGCTATGCTTTTGAGTTAAAGGGACAAAGATAAATATTTGCTTTACAGCCTAAAAAAATCACATTATTTTTTTTTTCCAAAAACTTTAAAGCGCATACAGTTTTCTTCTGCCTTACCATTTGTGAGAAAATGGCACTGGAATGGTAGGGTTTTCACCATTCGTTCTCTGCCGTTATTTATGCTGCATGACGTCATAATGCCAGTGGAGTCAGCAGGTGAGTGGTGCAGATGCACGTGCATGCTGTCTGGACCAATTGTCTGTTAACCCTAATAGCGCCCTTCGCCGATATAATCGGGGATATAGTCACGCCCCAGGGCCAAGTGCCGGAATTCGATGATTTAATCGGCGTATTTGCGGGATGCGATTTTTCATAGTTATATCCCCTTGACCGCCCCGGGACTTATTCCGTTTCAACCGGAACTGAATAAGCTTTTGAATGATACCTCATTTGCGTTGAAAAAAACGAAACAGTGTCAGCTGGAGAAGCGAAAATACACCGTTGACATCGATGCAAGATAAAGAGATAGCGTAATAGCTTCCAGGTTTTTTATCTTGACGACAATGATAGCGACAAACCTATTGAAGTTATATATTTTTGGAAAGGGCATGAATGTATCTATCTAATGAGACAGTAAACTTTGGACTTCCTTGATTTTATTCATACATTTTGGTGAGCCCAAAGATGACAGAAAAAGAAAATTCTCAGCCGCTTTGAATTTTGAGAGGTCATGTGATCACATAAATGACTTGAAGGTCACCAAAGGTGAAGTTTTAAAAAGATCATCCCCTTGCCTTTCCAAAAATATATTTTTTTACACTAATATAATTGACTGGCACATCATATAGAACAAAATAAAAACATATATCAAATTCAGCAAAATCCTCCTGGCCATTTGGACAATTGCACTGGGCGCTAATAGAGTTAACCTATCTCGCTTTTTGATGTCATGAAGCACAAGCAGTTTGGGCATGCACCGAGTGAAAATCCTGAAATTCCTTCTTTGCTTTCTCAGGAAATGTCGAGCAAAAGAAAATTGTACGTGGTTTATATTTTATGAAAAATAATGTGGACTTAGTAAGCTGTTAAATAATTACTCTTGTTCCTTTAAGAATGGTACAGAAACTGAGTCATCAGGTGCATGTGGATCTCACTGACCCAGAACTTTGATTTTACATCCATAGAAATGGGAAATATTTTGCAGTCGTGTAATCTTATGAAGAGGACAACATTCCAAACTCTCTCATTTCTCCTTCTCTTTTTCCTTTTTGTCCACATCAGCATACAGTGGAATTTTGATGTAAAGTATGCCTTGGTGCATGGATAATATATCCTTATTATTGAGGTCCACCCGATTAATGAAATGAGAGAATGATAATGAAACTGTGCATGTAAAATTTGTACTTATTAACAAGGTATACTTATTAAATGAATACTTTGTAACAAGATAGAGTTATTTAATAGGTACTTACTATTACGGTTTCACTGAGTCTCTTTAAAATCTCCCAGGTTATATATTTCAGTTGCTGTATTTTCCACTGAAATTATATGTGTGTATGGCATTTCAGTCAGTTACCAGTAGAATGGAAGTCTGAGGTAAATATGCTAATGAGTGTAGCAAAGATATAATACTAGCAAACACCACTTATTTGTCAGCACATTAATTTCTAGCTCTTCTGCATCAGTCACAGCCATCTCAACTTGCCTAGACACTGATACTTCCTTTCCTTGGGACTGCTTTCAGAATAAAAGGATTGCCTCTTTCGTGCATCTGCAGGGATGAAACAAACGTGGCCCTGATTCTGATTCTTAATTTTGCATTATACTTCATTCCAATTGCAATTTTTAATGTTTAACCCAGTAACACCAGCCCCTGAGTTTTACCATATCCCACGTCATCTCCTGCTAAATACCTTTTTAAAAAAAAATATGTGCGTGTGTGTGAGTGTATATGAGAGAGAGACAGAGAGAGAGAGAGACAGAGAGAGAGAGAGAGAGAGAGAGAGAGAGAAAGAGAGAGAGATGAAGATAATTCTGGCAACAGAATTCTGCCTCTTTATATAAAGCCTGCCAAGGCTGGTACTTGGACTAGGATCATCTTGCTCTCTGGAAGTTAAATAAAGCCATCAATAAAATTGTACATTGTACTATCAATCTGTAGAGCTGGTAATTAAAGGATTACTGTATTCACATGAATTTTGCTGTGAAGCAGAATTTGTTTAATATTTGTACATATCATGCTCTTTTACATTCATGCCACAGTTATATACATATATGTTACTAATACAGCTATAAAAGTAAATGTCTTTGTTGACAGTACCCGTCCACAAGAGAGAGACTTAACTCTTTAACCCCGAGCGGACGGTGGCACCGTCCAGTGAAAGGTCACATATCCCCGAGCGGACGCTGCCACCGTCCAATGCCAATTGATAAATTGAAAAATTACGTCTGGACGTGAAATAAAATTCCGGGGTTAAAGAATTAAAGAATAACAGGATCGCATTCAAGTTTTCTGTTGGCCTGAAGATATTGTTACATGTTGTCACACTCATGCCACATTGGTTTAGTTATTTTTTGAGACTTTGAGAAATGGGGGGCTCTCAACCTGATGCTCAAAGCAAAACAATGGGGCAGATGTGGTTTAGCTTGTAAAGTTGGGATATAGAAACTCTACATCGTGTTTATAGAAAAAGAAGATATGTGGAAGATCATAGTAAATATAGACAACAGATCATCAACAAAATGACTTAGGCAAATGTGGAATGCATGTGATGATGTATTATGTGGATGTATTATGCAAGAATAAAGAAAGGACATACAGTATAGATGCAGGCTTACTGAGTTGCTTTTCTTGTCTTATTGTTTCAAGAAAAAAGCTACCTCACTGTTTTTCAATAATTTTAATAGATTATCATTTAGAAGTCACATGAAGCACTTGAACAATGAGTCAGTAAGTTTGGTTAAGGGTGATTTTCATCATATTTAAAACATCAATGCATGGCCACTTCCTCCATCTTTTCCGATCGCCTTGGCAAGTAGACCGGTGACATCAAAAAGCAAAATATGGCAGGGCAGGCAACACAATAGGATGGGAAAAGGGGAAAAAGCAAAGTTTGGTGCCCCTATTTCTATCCCATTCCCATTTTCCTTTCTCTCTATCTCTCTCTCTCTCTCTCTCTCTCTCTCTCTCTCTCTCTCTCTCTCTCTCTCTCCCTCCCAGAGCACCCCACTCCCCGGTTCTGCAACAAAGTTCATGTTCATTTTTTCCTGTCTCCTATATTTAGGTTTAGGAAAAAACAATACACTCACACGCATATATACACTGTAACTAGAATGAGTTTAATGTGTGCTTTCTGTTTTCTAACCTTCGCTCTATCTAAACAAATCTCTTGATGAAGCACCCTTCGATAATGCTACATTTTATTCTCTTATCCATCCTCCTGAATCTCCCATATTGCTCATTCTCTCCCCCTCCCCCTCCTCTTTGCGTCTGAAAAAATGAAATTGTGCCCACTCCATCACGGCCTGCTGTTGTAACCGGATGGAAAGGTATATAGTGGAATATTCCTTACTATTGAGGGGGAGGAATGTGAGCAGTCTGATAATTTTTCGGATGTTACATATTATTTTAGGGAAGTGTGTCACCAGGGAATTTACCAAATTACTGTGAATGATCAATTTTGAGAAGATGCACCGAAAAAACCTGCATAAGAAATTTCCTGTCCCTGCAGGGAATCGAACAAGGGTCTCTCAGCTTGCAAGTCTGAACGTATTACCACTATACAGGGATGCTAACTTCACAATTTAATTCTTAAATACCTACTGTCTGAATCGTCCCTAACTTTCACGTGTGAGCTTAGTGTTCACCCTTGACCCTAGTACACTTCCCGACTGCTCATACTATGATCAACTTGATAATCATGTCTATGACACTGGCTAGCAGGGCCCAGAAAAAGGGGGATTTTACATATTAGCAGATTAATTGGGTTGTACACAACTGAGTCATTTGCTCTTCTGATAGGTGTCAAAAACCTTAACCCCTCCCCACATTTAATTATTTATTTACATATGTTTTGAATAGTCAGTAGTGATGCATTCTTCTGTGTTAAAGTGTCTCTTTCTTGGGGTTCATGATGCGGTTGGGGGTGGAAGTAGGGAAGGAAAAAGGAAGGAATGAAATCTTAAATTTAAAAAAAATTGGCGAAATTTGGTGCATTTCTTGCCAACACTGGGTGTGTGTGTGTGTGTGTGTGTGTGTGTGTGTGTGTGTGTGTGTGTGTATNGGGGGGGGTGGAAGAAAAACGAGAGAGAGAGAGACAAGGAAATGAAAAAAACGAGAAAACAACAAAAGCGTGTGTCATGTAAACTGAGTCTGCAGATCTAGATCTAAGTTCCATACAGGCTGCATTGGGGGTGGGTAGAAGGGGGAGGGTTGAGGATGGCCTCAGGGGGAAAGGAGGTTTAAAAGACTGTCCAGATAGCCTAGATGACCCCCCCCCCCCCCCCCCCCCCCCCCCCCCCCCCNAAAACAAAATCGACCTCCATGATGTAAACATTGTGTTTCTAAGTGGATACATGCCAGGTACTAGTTGCTGGTTAAGGTCTTTGGCACCTATTTTTTTTCTTCTTTTGGCCCCTTTAACATTTTGTGTTATTCTAATTATTATAGCCTACCACTGTGGTTTCGTGAAATTTCTTCCATGGAGGTTAAAGGATTTCTTTTGCCCGATCTTTTAACG
>JAWQUT010000074.1:578851-599896 GCA_033807755.1 Ellobium chinense
GGGGGGGGGGGGAGTAATGTATAGCAAGGGCAATGACATAATTTGATTCCAGGTTACATAAAGCTTTTACTAGATGTTGTTAAAAATAATGTCCTCAGGCTTATTGCTACATTTTATGGATAAGGAAATTTTAACGTACACGTAACACGACCTGTATTTCTGCAATTTTATTTTTATCTGCATATGAGGCATTCTTCAAAGTTTATGTAAAACTTGCACTTAATTTTGAAATAAAAGACCTGAAAATTAAAAGCGGTAATAAATAAACTGTAATGATAATACATATTTTGTTTAAATTTTGTTTTTTAATTACAGCGCTCTTGTGTGTGTGGTGTGTCTGGTGTGTGTGTGTGTGTGTGTGTGTGTGTGTGTGTGTGTGTGTGTGTTCATGTTCGTTCGTTCACTCATTCGTTCGTGTTCTAACAATCTGTCGGGTGATTAGAGAGACAGTGCTAATTAGACATGTAACATGTGCTGCCATATAGGGAAATACGGTATAGCACAATATCCTGACACTGGGTCAACCATTCTCGGCACCATTTTTTAATGTTGCCACCTGATGGCAAAACTTGACCTTAAACAAACAGTATTTGTGAAAAACGGAAGATATGTTACTAAGTTACTAGTCAAAGTAACTATCATTCAAAAGATAAGAGAATAGCTTCATTTTCATGTAGGTTTCTTGACCATTGCATTGTGCTGTTTAAAGTTATGGTGAGTTGAAGCCAACACCCGACTCAGTAAAAACTTTAAAGCTCTCTAGCTCGAAAGCAAGGTTTTGGCGTTAAGCTATTTTATCATGAAAGCGACAAATTGTACCTGGCATAAAAATATGCAATTTTAAATAGTCCCTTTAAAATTAGGAAATTGGCCACGGGGAGGGAGGAGAGGGGTTGGATTTTATTTAATTTCAAAGGCATAGATAGATGCAGCTACCTTTGTAGACTCAGAATAGTTGGGGTTTTGTCACTCAAGTTTTGACTGAGTAGTTGTTGTTAGGCGCGGAAGACTATCCTGTTTACTGTGTAAAAAGGCCTAAATTCTTGGGTTCCCTCAATCACTGCCAAAGTTCTCAAAATCTAACTGGTTCATTGGCATGTTTCTGCATGTCGAAATTTGGAGGAAGAGCTGAACTACAGGTCTGGTGAGTATTTTGGAACAGCACCCCAGGATAAATCACTTAATCAGTGATGGTTGTAAATGCTTACAAAGAAAACAGTGAAAAAAACATTGAGCTTTAGAGTAATAAACATCCATTGTATATTTAGACTAGATGAAGGGACCTTCAACAACAGGTTTAAAAAAAAGAGGGAAGGGGGGCATAAACCTCAAAAGCAAATACTTTGGCAGTAATTGCCGTTAGATGACATGAATGTTTATTATAAATGACCTCTGGTGCATTCTTTTACTTTTATTCCCTGTCAAACACTCCGCTGGGAATAAATTCTTAGGCTATGCTTCTGTTGAATTCAGTCAAGTCTATTCCCGCATTCATCCTTTCGAGAGCAATTCCGAATGAGACTCATACTCCTAACCAAAGCTTATGCCTACACTAACAACCCAGTCCCTAACCCTAATCCTACTTTTAACTCTAACCCTAATGCCTACCGAGACAGGAGTATTAGTCGAGGTGAATCCCTAACCCTAGTGCCCGACGAGGCAGGAGCATCAGGTGTGAGTCTCATTTAGAATTCATCTTATTCTTTTCTCTTTACTTTTTCTGTCATATTGTTCATAAACCAACTGCTGATTCTGTTGAAACTGGTATCGATACTATTTATTTGTGTTCAGTATATTCATAAAGTAGTTGGGGCCACACTTCTACATTAGTTCCACGATTTAAGAACAAAGAAGCTGTATCTCGAGACTACCATCCAGAGATGGTTTTTATACAGAGAAGGTTTATTGGGCTAGTGATGAAGTAAGATAGGGAATGAACTTTTCAGCCATGTTTGCAGGCCACTGGGCTGGAAAAGAACACACATCCCCCAGCGCCTACTTGAAAAGCAAATCAAGCTTTTAACTTTTATGAATTTACACTATGTAATGATCTTTGCAGAGAGCAACCATAACATTAATAAAATAATTGATATGTTGAGAGAATGAGCTTTTTTTTTTTACTTTACTGGATTCAGTGGCCTAGACTTACAGCTGACTTACCGTACCTAGCTGAAGAGTTCCAAAATTGACACCAATATCATTACTGTCAGCTCATAATTCTATTGTATTGTCATACACAGTACCATTTTTAGCATGTGGGTAAGTAAACGACTAGACTTCACCACATGATAAAAGGAAAAAAAGACAGAATTAAAATTGAACCTCAAGATCTCATTAAACTCTCTCAGTGTGAGGCATCACAGGTCCAACCTCCCCCTGGCTGCTGGACCATTTTTACAGATAATGACCATTGCAACGTTGTCTGCTGGTCCATCAGTTGACAATGGCCTGCAAAATTTGACAGCAGCACCCTGCGCTCGGCAAGGAGATGCATACATGTTTTATTGTCACATTCAAGCATAGTGACAGGACAAAAGAATAAAGTTTATCACATCATCACCAGGGTTAATAGTCAGTAATTAAACTTCTATATAAAGGCTGAGGTGTTTTGATTTGGGTTAAATGTCCTGTAAACAGCTAAATTAATTAAAAGTGACCTTTAGGGGACACTCCATTCTTTGTAATAAGCAAAGCCACCAGAAGTACTTTTTTTCCCTCCCGCTTCCATCCTTGCTGATATATATTAAGTGCTAAGTATCCAGTAAAAGTAAGTTGACCCAGGAATTATATTCTGTTACCTTACAGTCTAATATTGTTTATCATGATCTAAGTAGATGGATTTGACCCTAATATTTAAAGAAATAAGTGACAATGAGTGACAATAGACCTATTTACAAACAGAAGTTGCATACTGTAGATGACCAAATAACAGCATGGGACACTCATAAAGTTTTATGTCATTGTCGGTTCTGGTATAAAATTTCTAGAATAGGTAAGATCACCTGCTTGAACCACACTAGTTGCACGTTTTTTTTTTTGTGGCTTGATTAAATTGCAACCAAGTTCTAAAGTTTCTTGTGAGTGAATGTTTCTGAAGGTCTGACCTGGATTCTCTCTCGATAAAACTCACACTGCTAAACTCTTTTAAGACTGCCACTACTTACTCATTCCTTAACAGCATGTAGGGATAGGAATGGGCAATTTAAAGGGTGAATCATACAATCACGTGGTCTGGAGAAAATATTGCATTAACATTAGGTTGTAAAGTCATCAACAATGTCCTGTTTATTATGTGGCTTGGCTTGGCTATTAATAACATTACTTTCACATTACGCGCTCTCCCCCCCACTTTTTTTTTTCAGTCACAGATTGCTGTTAACCAGAGAGGTACCAGACCACAACCTGCTAGTCATGTATAAAACACCTCTGACTCTGCAGAAATGCTGTGCCAATTTTATCTGTGACAATCTCGGAGTTCTCTGTGAAACACAGTCCAGAGCTGTCAGTGATCTCGGTCAAGCAACGTTGGTGTTTGAAGACACTGAACGGCAATTTAATGCAGCTTTGTCTGAGCTGCTGATATCATCGCTCAATAAGCATGGTAGACTAAATGACAAGACCCTGTCCCTCATGCACCCAAAGATTGCTGCCCTGCATCATGTAATCATTCACAAGTCTCCAGTAACTTGTCAAGGTCTGGGCATTCTTCAAGGCCATCGAGTGGTCCATTTGGAGGTGACAGAATCAGAAAATGTGACCGTCAGTGATATCATTGGGTGTCTGGGAGAGTGGAGTTTGTCAAATCTCCAGATCTTAAATTTAAGTGGGATGAATACTTCTGCAGACAGTCAAGGAGGGATTGTGACTATCTCAAAGTTGAAAACTCTTCATACTTTGAATGTCAGTTTTACAGATTTCAATGAAGAGGGATTACAAATTATAGCTGAGACTCTCTCATCTCTGAAAGTTCTCGATATTTCATGCACAAGTGT
This sequence comes from Ellobium chinense, assembly GCA_033807755.1. Taxonomy (NCBI): domain Eukaryota; kingdom Metazoa; phylum Mollusca; class Gastropoda; order Ellobiida; family Ellobiidae; genus Ellobium; species Ellobium chinense. The sequence goes on from JAWQUT010000074.1 coordinate 582,844, forward strand.
CTGTGACATCTCAGTCCTCAGAAAGCTTCACTGCAGCCTGAGGTCATTAAGTATGTATGGATTGCAGTTTAAGAAACACTCTGACCCAGTAGGTGTAGTTTGTATGATGGCTCTTCTTAATCATCTTGATGTCTCCAACTATAAAAACAGTCTGCACAGAACTACCATGTTCTTTCCTGTGGACAAGTACTTGTTGAAATGTGAAGCAAACCCCAACTTGGTCTCTTTGGACTTGTCAGGAGCTAAAGAGGTTGCGCCACATGTTTTGGAGTAAGTGTTGAATTTTAGAACAATGTTCCCATCATTGAAAATCTTATTAGCAGCTAAGAGAACTGCTATGATGTTAGAAAATTTACATGCTAAGCATTACTAGCTAACAAACTTAACTACTTTGCAGTTAACTATGTAGTAGTATTTTCATTCCTCACTTTTCTCATACAATGTATTCCTTGTTGTTGTTGAGGAAATCATCTTTGCCAAAATGTTCTGCATATTGTTTTTGTTGTTTTGTATAGCTTGTCACCCATTGTTCTTCACTCTAAAAATCTTAGTTAAGTTTCGCATCTATTTAATTGTAAGGTCAGTTTCATCGTAATCTGACTGGTCTCACTGCAAAACTATATTTAGTACTGTATGTATATTTCTTGCAGTTTGGTTTTTTGCTCATGTGTTTAACCCTTGTAGCAGGAGAAATCAATCTGTAGGCTCTATTCAACATAAATGGCTACCATGAACTGGATCATCACATCCTGTCCGAGAGAAGTATTAAATCTGCCTGGTACCAGAGCATCAGCTCAGCTGGCAGCTTACGTAGGAGGTCCTGCATTGACAGAGGCGTTGTGCTATGAGAAAATTAGTCTGTTTTCTCTAACACTCTTTTGGAGACCTCTGGCCGTATGCATAATCCTTGTAGGCTTATTAATTTGCTAATTGCATTAACTATGGTGAACACTTCTTATATTGTGGAAGTTTCCCATGGTTACCGCAATGCATTAGTCAACACAAGGATTGTGGATGGAGTTAGAGTCCCTCTGGTAACAAAGCATTTCCATTCTTAGGACTACTTTGTCCATTTGATTCTTTTAGTATGCATGATTCTCACACAGGTCTTTCTTGGATGTGCACCCTAGTCTGGAGTTTCTGGGGTTGGCTCTGACACCCATGTCACGTTATGACATGTTCCAGCTAGACAATGCACGGTACAGGTCACACTCAGAGTTCAAGGTGATTTTCTTTTTATTCTTGTTTTATTTTTCTGGACTCAAATTGAAAGTGACTGTGTAACACTTGATTTTGTTGTACTAATCCAAAGAGAAGTAAAGTGAATAAAACTGATGGATGGATATAAAAGTGAATGAATGAACAAGGAAGTAAAAAAGATAAAGGAACAAATAAATAAATTAACTTCAAAAAATTCCCAACAAAAACACTGACTGACCTTACTGTAGTTGAGATGAATTTAGGAGGTTTCAAGGGGTTGTGATTTTATCTGGTGATATTCAGATGCATGCCAGCCCCATTGGGTGGGGAGATCCAACTATATACGGTTTGTGACATGTTTTATTTCAAATTGACAGATATCAGGAGACTTCACAGCAAGTCATCTCATGGAGTCCTTACGAAGATATCTTCCACGAATTCCCTTTGTTTGCGAAGCACTGGAAATGGTGGAAATACTGAGCCATGAAGAAATTGAAGAGTCAAGAGAAGAAATGATAGAGGTAATGTTAGTAGGTTAGGCTGAGTGCCCTGCTGTTTTATTTCAGATGGACTGATGTGCCTTCAAGCAACATGTTTAGGAGAGGCAAACATTGACTTCAAACCAGAGCCACAGGAACGTTGATCAAAATGTATTATTTGACATGCCTACTTCAGTTCTTTATAATAATGATAATAATTTTATTTAGGAATTTATCCCTTTACAACGGAGGCAGGCGGGTATCATATTTACTACAATTTAAAATGTAAGGTATGGCAAAGATGTAAGAAATTATTCTGAGGAAGGACATCTATTTACCAACTAAAAATGCTGGCGGCTGGAGTCACATTTTAAATAACAAGTCTTCTGCAGGTTGTTCAACCATAAAAATGTATCATATGCCCCCACTCCATGTTGTCATTTGTGCAAGTCCTGAAAGGGAAAGTCACAAACTGCATTCTTGTTTTTTTTATATGCCAGGCATCAAACAAAAAGATGTAAACTGTTGCCTTTCAATCTACTATCACATATGCAGCATTTGTCACACTCATCTTTCACTCTCGATAAAACTCAATTTGACCTAATTTCCTGCATTTTGTCGGTCTTCACATAGGACTGTGTATAAAATATTACATGTCTGTTGCCATGATGATGTACTGTCTAATTTATCATGTCCCATCATTTGTTAAATGTTATTTTGACAACCCACGGTCTGGACATGACCAATAAATTTGAATTTGATAAATGCTCGAGTGAAGAGCACTTGGACTCACGATCTTGTATTCTTGTCTTGATGTTCACTGTAAGGGCTGAATTATCACATCCATAGTGAAGCAGAGAGTTTAGCTCATGAACACTTATTGAGGATAGTGGGATCAATTTTGTTTTTGTGTTTTATTAATGACAGTTGATTTTACAAGCTATGAAGAGACACATCATGGCCCCATCTGTACAATGGCTAGCTTTGGCGTGCCTGGCAAAGTTTACAAGAGACTCAAATGATCAGCTGCTAGTAAACATCCACCCTACACTGTTGTCTGAGTGTGTTGATCTTGCAGTCACTGCTCTTGAGAATTGTCCACTTCCTAGGCAGGTAGGTCATTGAAGTTTAACAGCCTTTTTCATTGTCGAGGTCTGGTTATGGAGACAGTGTTATATGGACTGGCAAAGCCATAAGTTTCAGTAGGTTCTAAAATTGAAACAATGCTCTCTTAAGCAGTTTGTTTGGTTGTATTTTTTAAAATCTTTTCTCTTTGCTAATGTACTTATTCTGTTTTGTAACGATTATCACTGTGTAAGTGTGAAGCAAAGTGTTTAGCGTATGCCTAATAAATATTTTGAACTTGAACTTAATTTGTCTGTGTTCGTGTACTGTATTTAGCAGTTAAGAATATTAATAATATCATGTACACAGGAACAACTCATAATGTTCTGTACTTTTAACAACTGAGTAAATCATTCTGGTAACATAGATGCTAGCGCTGTAAGGCACAAATGGTTTCCAGTTCTTAAAATGGTCTCATGATGGTTTTGAAATCATGGCTTGATTAATTTCAGATTCAGAGATTTTCTGAGAGAATCATCATCAACAAATATATCCTTGAAAATGTGGTATGTATTTCTGAAATATAAATACATGAGCAAGTGTATAACTGGATCATGTAGTGTAATTTTGACAGTCAAAAGTATGGAGAATGTGGAGATATAAATTGTAAGCCATGCTATATGGTAAAATTAAATAGATCTGATGGTCATCTTGGCTGTATCAGATATTTTAAGCGTATGCACTGGTGATTGAAATTCCAAAATACAAAAAAAAATGGTCTGATAAATGAGCTTATTACCGCTTGTTCCAGATAATGCCTCTTATGCAGTTTTCCATCATTGATATACTATCAGGCCAGACCACTCCATAATATTCTCAACCTCCTGGAGAACTTTCAGCACAGTTGCCATCCACCAGGTGCTGATTATTAATATCACAAATATCTGCATAACGTATTTTGCTGCCTGTAGCCAGATACCCATTGAACAGATGGATCTTAGGAAAAAGGATGAAATCCTTTCACAACACTTTTACAACCTGACCAGGGCTGGAATCGATCTAAAGAGAGATTGCCCTGAAATAGCTGCAAGCTTTCCACATGCTACAGATGACATAGTTATCACTTTCAGGCCAAATTCAAACGAAAAAAAAAAAGCAACTTATTTTTACGCAGACATTACAGACATCAAGGTCTATATGGGGTATGTAAGGAGAAGTGAAAAGCATGATGGGATGCTTCACTAATTTGAATTCAGTTACATGGTTCATATCAAGGGGCTTTTTTTTGTGTGTTTTTTTTTTAATTTCAAAAGGAAACCTTTTTATACTGCATAGAAATTTCGCAGATTGCTAGTTTTTAATCATGGCAAACATTACGGTAAAGAAAATTGACATCAAAATGTCAAGTATTTAAAATATGAAAGGAAATCTATTTGAATTGAGGCAGTTGCCACGGTCATTTGTAGGTGGAGCTTGTCTTCTGACAGTAATGATTAGATGGTGTACTGGAAGCTAGAGCACAAGATTGTATGCTCTATTCCTGTCATGGTCATGTTGTAAGTGTCTTGTGGAAAGATTTCATTCACATTTTCCTCAGTCTGTTAAATGGGTATCTGGACATAGATAGTGGAAGATATTTTCTGATTGTTAGTGATAACGACCCCTTAATGCAACTTTGTCTTAAGCGCCACTGGTCAAGTTTTGAGAAATCCAGAGTTGAAATTTTTGGCTGATGATAGATTTGGTTCATAAGACAAAGTGTTTATTTTTAATAACTCTCTCGTTTTGTTGAGGATGGAGATGAAACAAAGTTACTTTAAGAGGCCTTCTCGTGGTGCACCGCACCATGGTTTTAAATCCGTTTTGATAAAATTGGCATTTAAGACAAAATTGCATTAATGGGTCGATAAGTGCTTGCTAACAGCAGTGGCTTCTGTATGCCCCATAGCCAATTGAGAAAGTTACTGAGTAGTCTGACCTGAAGGAGTAATTTGTTAATTGCAAGAGAAGATTCTTTTTATTAATAGAATATCTTACCTTAAGTGTACTATAAAGTGGCTTGCTATGTTATTAATGTATATAAAACAATGCACACCTTACTTACCTAGGCGATTAATTCCAGTTATGCCATCACACCTGCTGCAAGATAAACAAATAAAAAATTCAATTTCCACAAATGGCTCTCAAGACCATGATAACATCCTGCTTTGGGTTACTTATTAAGGAGTTCTCAGGGTAATGATTTAAAGCAGTTTGATATATACTGGATGCTTCCCGTTTCCCCTTTCCTCCCCCACCCCCCACCCTTTAAAAAAAAAATTCTTAAAGGTGGACACATACATCAAAAATAATTTCTAATTTCTCAGTACTTTCTCTCTCTGAGAATTACCTATAGTGCCCACTTAAGCAATTTCCCAAAGAAAGAGCATCGTTCTATTACGGAGTGCTTGTATTTTATGGCACAGTAAGAGTTACCAGGATTTAGCCCTTGCATCAGGAGTTATTCCCCCTTGCCCGAGCAGAAGAGGTTTGTGGCAAAAATGATGATGTCCAGCAGCTGCATACACCTCTATTTGACAATGTATTATTCAGCATTCAGTTAAGATTGTGTTCCTCCAAATTCAAAAGTTCACTTCAGTCGTGTAAACCACACAAAGTATTATGCAATTTTATTGGCTCAGCATGATTTTATTTGACATTTTTTTTGCATACAGTGGAATAAATGATTCGTTCCAATGTGTTATTACCCACCCACAGAGCAAGAGCATAGGCTAGACAGTTTGGCCATGCAGCTAAAACATATTTGACATAAACTTATGGCCACCACGCGCGCTGTGGATGTAAAAATTTGGACTTTGCATAATAAAACCATGTGGGTCATCTAGGGTGGACAGAGGTGTTACATCATGTTGATGGACATTTTAAGAGATTGTTTTATTAGAATGATTGGGTATCATGTGGTTTAACATGATCTGTAGGACGATCTGACTTTCTTTTACTTCAAAGTACAATACCTTCAAGAGTTATCAAGTGACTGGGATGAAATTTGTGGATGCATGTTTTTCTTGATCCAGGTGCTACGTTCTTGTCACCGCCAAAACAAATAAAAATTACGTCTAAACTGATGGACTGATGCCAATGTGTTAGACACTTTACAGTTACAAAGGCGTGTTTTGGTTAGACATGTGTTTTTAATTTGTCAATTATGTAATAACCATGTCATTTAAATATTTGAAATTTGCAGCATTGGAGGACAGTGTCTACCTGCAGATGTGTGCCAAACTTTCTAGTTAGCTGAATTAAATTACTTGATAGAACTCAGGGAAGGGATAGGGGATGAGGAGAGGCACATGATAAAAGGTTTTGTTTCACAAAATATCCCACCAAAGCAGTTTTTTTAAAATTCTAGTTTTGGTAAAACTAGGTTGTTTTTTGGTGTTTTTATTTGTTAGGGGTTTAGATTCAGACTAGCAGTCTGAATCGACCATCCAAGAAGTATAAATTGAGAGAACGGCAAGAAGGTGTATGAATTCTCATTTTATATTCTCCCCTCTGTACTTTTGGCTTTCACTGTGTGATTGTCACACCACATCAACATAACGCTTTATTTTCTAATTTCAGAACTTTGATTGGGCTCGATGTCTGAAGGCATTCATGAATTGTTGGCCTCAAGGTCTGCCACGCACAGACCCCCAGTCACTCAACATCTGCATCATGCTTCTTAGAAAAGTGGTACATTATTATCTGTTGTTGTTGCTGTTGTGTTATTGTTTACATACCATTATAATTTCCCATGTGTGACATTGTGGTAATGCAATAAATTTAGCTCCTTCACTACTTTCACATGGGTCCATACCCTTATGAGATTCTTCCTCCAAGTCCTTAGTCCTCAGGGGGAGCACTAGGTGGGATACTCCCCAGTTGTTGCTATTAGTGCTTAAAAAACATGACATTTGAAGGAAGTAATCAGTACTGGAAGAGGAAATTATCTGGAAAGTCTGCCACTAAGGCTTCTTTATAATCACTGTGAAAGAGCAAGATTTTTAAGGAAGACCAAAGGATACCCAAAAGAAAACATCTCGTCTCTGACAGAATTGGACCAAAGGAACTTGGATTGCAAATCAAATGTACAAACCTTTTGTTCACTTGTGATCTTGACATATTTTTCAGCTACTTACATTTATATGCAGAACATAGAACCTGTTTTTAGTAACAGGAACCTCACTTTGTCTTAACACAGGTCTCTCAAGATTTATCAACTATTTTGCCCTATAGACAGACGAGGAGGATACTGTTGCAGGTTCTGCAAATTGAGCTCAGCAGGCCACAAGATGATTTGTTCCAGCATAGGTTGGACATCCTATGGTGTCTCACAGGTAGGTAATATTTTAAAAAATTATAGCACTAATATCATTATTATCCTAAACAGTTACTGTGTTTTCACTGGATCAGAACTAGTTTGCAAAAATGTGATGATAACAACAACTGAGTTTAGTGTTTTACAACAAATAAATAGTTTAATAAAGAAACCAATTGATGCTGGATGCAACAGTCTAGTGAGTGCCTCTTTAGGTTATATGAGTTATAGAGTGTTGCAGCAAGCAGTCAAAATACAGTAGAGTTCCGTTAACATGACATGATTTTACCCGGTATCTCAGTTAACCTGAACAAAAAGAAAATACCCACCCAAAGGCCCTCTTTATTCATAATAAAATACTTCATAATAATACCATTTATGAATCTCTTATCCAGGCTAATGCCTTCTTACGCAGCTTCACACTATTATTACCCCAACAGACCTGATCACTTTAGGGCGTTCTCAGCTCCCTAGGGAGTATACAGAGCCATTGCTATTTACAGGTGCTGATCATGAGCATTCTGACAATATCTTCCATTGCCTATAGTCAGGTACCCATTTTACAGATGGGTGGACTGAGGCATGTGAATGAAATGCTGTCCTAAGGCATGTACAATAGGACCGTGGTTGGGAATCGAATCCACGACCTTTAGATCTAGATCTTGGTGTTTGGCCACACCACTCAACACTTTCAGTAACCCAGAGTGAGTTTCAGTGAATCTTCAGTAACCCAGTAACTGTTGTGCAAAAATAACAGTAGAAAACTGAGGGAGGAAAAAATGAGCTGCTACTGTTACAATTTTTCCCTCCCTTCATCTTTGGTGCTTGAGCGCATTTGGAGATTTCCTTAAATACTGTATTGCAGTTAAAAGGTTTAACATTCACTGATCGCAGACAACATGACTGTATTGCGTCAGTTAAAAGGTTTAACATTCACTGATCGCAGACAACATGACTGTATTGCGTCAGTTAAAAGGTTTAACATTCAATGATCGCAGACAACATGACTGTATTGCGTCAGTTAAAAGGTTTAACATTCAGTGATCCCAGACAACATGCACATGTGCATGAATAGGTCTAGAAGAAATGAAAAGAAAGAAAACCAGATTCGGATTTGAATGCTTTAATACTGAAAATAGTAAGTAATCAACAGAGCTACATCAGTAAGCCCAATATGAGTTAACATTGTGAAAAGTATCTCACCACATCATGGGTACTAGAGACATTTCACTCTTCTGTGATTTATCAGTGCAGGAATTGCTTGATAAGCAATCTTTTCTCCAGACCACGCGATCACGTGACTCACCTCTTAAATTTCAAAATCCCCCTTAATAATACAATGAACGCAAGCTGATCGCCCATTCCTTCCTGTGCTTCAAAGTTTGCATTACTTGACAAAAGCCTAAAATCCCTCTAAAAAGTTACAAATCCACCCTCAAATTTATGATAAGGGGGAAATGTCTCTTGCAGCTCATATGTGTGGTGGCATGAGATAACCAGCGGAAGTCGCAAACAGCATAGTGGAGAAGTAGGCAAATTTTGGGTTGTAGGTGAACTTTCTTGCAATTTTATAGTTTTGCATATTAACAATGTTTGTCCATTTTCAAATCTCTGGATGAAGTCTTGTGCATGAATTCAGCCGAAGAATATGGTTTTTTTATTTATTTTGTGAAGCCAAACTATTTCCTGATGCATCATTTTCACACCCGTAACATGCGTGAACAAATGTGTTTGTACTGTCCATTAAAAAAAAGTCAGTGTACAGGTAGATGGAAAACAGTTAAAATCCCCTTTTTCCTTCACCCAAATAATATAAATTATACGCTCTGTCCACTCTGCCTGTAACACAAGTGATATTGGTGCGTACAACAATGTCTACATTGGTTAACACTCATTTACATAACTTAAAGTGCAATGCCAACATTAAAGCCCAATTTCTTAAAATTGGGATTTTGGGAGTGACCACATTAAAACTGCCATGTTTAAAGATATTTCCAAAAATTTAATGTTCACCATATTCAGCAATGAATTCCATTTTCAGTGATACCATATACTTTATATTCATAATTTGCCCCTTGCCCTGTTTTTCCATGTCACCCCATATATATGACCCGCAGAAAACACACAAGTGCACCAGACTATCTCAAGGCGGAGAATGTGGCCAGGATGAGACTGGTGTCACTAGACTATGATGAACTGAGATATCAGATATCTGTTCGACAAAATGCTGAATTTATTGATAAACAGTAAGAATTTGATTTAAAATTTTGAACATCTGTGAGATATCTGCATAGTCGCCATATGTTCTAATCAAATGGGAATAAGCACGATTTTGAAACTGAAGCCCAATTGTCCATTTTTAGTGAGAATAATCGGATATTTCATCCGGTGCAGTTTATTGATGAATATCTTTTGTCTGAGAAGCATGCTTTCTGTAAAGTATGCTGAAGTGACATCTCAGTCGGGCATGGTAAACGATCAGACATTGTACGTCATGCTAATACTGCTGGTCCACCTGAAATGCCTTGGAGGTTGAAAAAAAAAAAGCAACCCCCCAGGTGTCATGAATAATGGACGAGACACAACATGGCAACAGATTATAGTTAACAAGACAGACTGGACAACGATGAGACTAATAATGACAGAACACTAAGGGTCACAGACCTGATACATTTATTTATACAAATAAATAAAACAAGCAAAAAAATTACAAATTTCAAATTCAGTAACAATAAAGACATCTAATGGACCCCCCTAATTAAAACTGCTAATACCTGCAGGGGAAAGGAATCCCCAATAGGTCCTCTTTAACAAACAGTAATGCCTACAGGAGGGAAGAAACCCCGGATGGGTTCACCGCAACAATTCAGCTAACCCCAACTGGTGCAAAATATCAAACACCCTACCTCCTATGGGTGTGTGCCATAGTTAATTATTTTCAGACACCCTTCAGTGGGTAGAACTCAATAACATGCTCAAATGACTCTTCTGGTGCATTTGTAGTTAACAGTCATTCGTACTATCGCACAGTTGTCATGACCAACAGGACAGCTCATAATGTACAGCCTTGCTACTCCCGTTTGACTCACATGACTAATAGTACGATCACTCATTCATATTGTGCATAATACTATTCATCACTAGGGAGCAAACAGTATCAATTCTATCATTGCCAGGGCTTTCGTGAATGACACTCTCAAGGAGATTACATAACTTTGAGGCTGCTGATGACTGATGCATTCACTGCAGCAGTCCTGCAGTATTCCCATCCATGTGGCCGTCACTGGCTGCCAGCACTATGGCCCCCACACTGGGTTCCTGTATGACAAACATATACTTAAGTTGCAGAAGGCTCACATATTATGTATCCGTCTCCTTCATAGATTAGCAGCACATACAACACACTTATCAGTAATATACACCATATATTAATCATCATAAACAGCCCAAGCACGATTCTCATGTGAGCCTAGCAATCACTCATTTAACTAGTAACCTACCATAATATTGCTTGTTGAAATGACGTTGATCAAATGCATAAGATTATGATTAGTCTTAGCACTAATCTACTTAGTGTTATTGACAAAAAATATCCCTTTATCTATGCTTAGTGTCTTGCCTCCTTCTACCACCGTATGGCAGTATGCACAGCACCGTGCAACACTAGATCCAGTTATCAATTAATAATCATTTAGAGCAAGAAAAAGTCAAACAATCAGTTAATACAAAGTTAACATGTACCGGATATTCACATATGTATATGTACATCAACCTAATTCCTCACCTGTAAAAGAGGAAAATTGATCCGGTTTTGAAGGGTGCTTTGCTAATGGATGTGCCAAAGTGATATAACCCTCGTTGATGTAAGCACTGTGACTTCTCAGATGAGTGTGGAAGTTTTCCCTCAGATGAGTGTGGAAGTTTTCCCTTCCCTCTTCCACCCCTCTCTTATAATTCCTTCTCACTCTGTCGTACCTCCTAATCCTGTCAACCTTGTGAATTCGCTCAATTGTTGATCGTGATTTGCTCACATCTAGACATAGTAACTTTTGAAAATTGTTATTGCACCACTTCACTCACAACTACTCATTGTGCTCTGTGCTTGTGCATGCTGGTTTCCAATGAGAGACACTATTACTCATGATTCCAGGAATGATGTAGCAAGATGGCAGCCAGTTTCAAAACTTCTTCTTTAATCTCTGTTTTCTCAGAATTTCCGCTACGAGCAGAGGTGGCCTCTTGCCATTTCAAGCAACTTTATTTCTGGCAAGAAAAGTGCTGGCAGAAGTATTTTTTTTCTGACTTAAGTATAAGATAAGCACTATGTCAGTGACTTGATATGACTGAAGTCCTTCTTTGACTGTATGCGAGTGTTACAATTTGATCTGTCTTGTGGTCCACCATCTTGTGAGAGAGACATGTATTCATTATAAATTATAATTACAACTTGAGCAAGAGTCACAGTGGTGGCATAAATCACATTAAACCCAACTATGGCAGAATGCCAAAATTGAAAATCAGTTCTTAATATAGAGGGTCATTTTAACGAGCATATTAAAAAAAAAAAGCAGTCTCTATACAATATTGAACATCCATATGTTGATCTGTATGTCTGAAGAATTTGTCATTGGCTGCTGTCATCCTGTGAAGCAAAGTGTTTGCAAGCTGTAACAATGTAAACAGAGCATGAGGTTAATAATAATAATAATATTAATAATAATAAAGCGGTTTGTAGGTCTTGGATCCAGGCTCATACCTGATCATATGACTTCACACTATTGTTATCCCAGCAAGCCAGGTCACTGTGGGATGTTCTCAGCTCCCTAGGGAGTATACAATGCCACTGCAATTCACAGGCGCTGATCACTAGCATTCTGACAATATCTTTGACTGCCTATAGCCAGGTATCTATTATACAGATGGATGGACAGAGGAAAATGTAAATGAAATGCTTTCTCAAGGCACCTACATCATGACCATGGTTGGGAATTGAACCCATGACCTTTAGGTCTTGAATCTAATGCTGCAACCATTCAGACGCACTGCTCCACAGAATGTTTTGTGCCCAGGATGATAATTTTTAAACACAGGTTTTGTTGAGTGCTCTTGAATGTGTAATGAATATCAAGACTTTCATGCATAGACATCCAACCCCGCATAATTACAGTGCAATGGAACATGGAAAAAATTACAATCAAAAGGAGTTGTGATTATTCAGAGACTTTTACTTATAAATATAATTCATAGAAAACACTGCCCTTAAGTAGAATTTGTGATTATTCAAATTGTGATTAAATGGAGTCTGCTGTATCTCTTGAACGTATAAGATTTTGATACGACCTATCTGGTAGATTTCATTTCATGAAAATCTCAAACCGGTTTATTTTCTCTCTTGTTGCTAGATGAGCATGTGACGTTTGCTGCTGAAGGTGGAGTGGAGCTGATCATGAAAGTTGTGGAAAAGAATGCTCGGGGGCTGGGGAACAAATGTCTCTCTGTGCTGGTAAACTGTCATCAAAACCTTGGATAACCATACTTTGAAGGGTCATATCGCCTCATAACAATTGCCTTTCTAAATGTTTGTGATAGCATATTGTTTCTGAATACACTAATAATAATCTCGAATGGTAACACTGATATGAATGCATCCTTTTTAAAGTAGCAATTTTGAACAAGCCAGCATGTCCCAGGAAGAGAAAATTTGAAATCCTGAAAATGGGAAGAAACCAGCCGATGATGTATAAGTGGGAATACATGGACAAGTTTTTCTTTCATGATAGTGAACGCTAAATAAATGTTTCATGGCCAATCAGAATGAAACGAAGCTGAAATAAACAGGCTCAGAGGATAAACAAGTAATCTTTTGGATCTCTGGAATCAAAGGTTGGTTAGTTGTGTAAATAAAAAAGTATAGCCTTTTCTGTACACAAACATTAAAATTCGGTGGATTATATAGACTATACTTTAGAAGATCAACAGCTGATCCCTTGTAACAATTACTTTTTGAGAACTTAGAAAAGGTTGTGATTATGCAGTGACTTCTCACAAAGAAATTTCAGATTCATGTTATCTGAAGAATATTGTGATTAAGCAAAAGGTTGGTAATATCTAGGGACTCTCCCACCCTATTTTTGGTTTTGGATTAGGACCAGGGTTAGGAAAGAGAAAGCATACATGAGAGAGTTCCTGGATGACGATAGTGTCTAGGGACTGTCCCAAAAGTGCCATTTCTTCCCTATCTTTACCCTGAGATCTGTCACAAACCTTAAACCAAGCAGCAGGTTGGAGAATCCCTTGAAACTGCTGAAACTTCAATAAGACTGACCAACTGTAATTCGGCGATTAAATAATTTTTTTTGTCTTGACAGGATAATATTGTGGAAGATGTTACTGCACGCCAGATGTTGCTGAAGGGTGATTTGATCACATTACTTAGGTAAGTCACACTGACTTCATTGTAAGCAAGGTAATTATGAGGGTTGTTGTTATGAGGATAGTCAGCCATCTTCTCTCTTGGGATTGAAAAATCCTGGAAAGAAATTACGCAGAATTAATGAAAACAAAAGGTTGATGTTTTGACACCAAAAACCACCCTTAATTGTCTTTTTTTCCTTTTTTTTGGTTCGGATTGTCAATGAAAATTGTGCATTCTAATAATCGTGTCAATATTGATGAGTAAGTAAATAAAAAATTAATAAGAGAAGAATAAATAAATAAACAATCACTCAGTGTTAAAAAATGTTAAAAATAGTTAATGGATATGATAAATACTTAAATAAGCCATAAAGTTTGCGCAAATAAATTAAATAGCTAAATAGAGTAATAAATGAATACAAAATAAATACATAGATAAGTAATATTAGATAAATAAATAACAGGTAAGTAATAATTATAAATAAATTAACAGATGAATGATGAATAGCTAAATAAATAAACAGATATATATAAATAAATAAGTAAATATCATTTTCAAAATACTTTTTAACTACCTCAGATTTCACATGTAATGGACCTCATATGAGGGCATAGTTACCAGAGAAACTCCAACCGATTTCTTCATTATCAGCCATGGGCAGAAACCACTTTTATGTGACACATTCAGACAGGCAACAGTGTCTCATAGATCCATGGCATAGGTTGCTCTCAAAAAGATTGTTCTTAGTTCCTAGTCTGTGATTGAATCAGCCACTGGTGAGGCTGCAGTACTATAAAGACAAATCGTTTGATAACTGACTTTCTTTTGTGACACAGCGATATTGAGGACTCGTTATTAATTATTGTATGAATTCTGTGTGCAAAAGTCATTCTTATTCTAGCACTTCATTACTCAGATGGACATTTCTTTCTTTTTCTTTCTGTACCAGTCTAGCACAATGAGGGGTCTGGCCCTTTAGTTCAGTGCCATGTAATCTACTAGTTTTTTTTCTAGTTGGTACTGTGGGCAATAAAGAGTATTCGATATATCAGGTCTTAAGGAAAGAAATGTGGCAGTGGGAGCTGGACACTCAAATATAAGATGTTCAACTGAATCCTGGGGGCAGGTACACAACTAGCACTTTGAAGGAATGTCGAGGTTGTATCCTATTAAGATCCTTGTTGAGGGGAATATGCTGTGTTCTCAGGCAGAAGATAAGGACCTCATCTCTGACTGTGAACTACCTGAGCGCGTACGTCTTGGCACATTTGTGCAGAGAGAGTGAGGAAATGTGGACAAGCCACAAATGCCGCAGTAAGACTGAGGTTCTGGAGGATTTGGTAAGAGCCTTTTCTGAATATATCTCCTGATGAAGAAGGAAGAAGATCAGAATCATTTCTCTGTACTTCTGCTAAAGACCCATGCCACTCCATTCCTGTCATATATATTATATAGACTGGGGTTTTGGGAGGAGGGGGGGGGTTGAAGGGGTGAACTCTTGGGCACAGTGTCCTCAAAAATGGCTGCATACTTCCCGATACAAATGCCATCTCACTTTTGTCTGTACTCAGGTTTGTTACTGCCCATTTTTTTTTTTATTAACCTGAATACTTTTTTTTTTCTCTCAGTGTGACATTTGTATGTAATTCACTAAGTGCATGGGTCAGGTTTTCAACTTAGGTGATTCACTAGGCGAATCCAAGGTTTTGATTTAATATAATGAGGTGATTTTTGCAATATAGTACATTTCAAAAATTTACGGTGCTGTGCTTCAGCTGTTTACGAAGTTTAGCTTTCCCCTATGGAAAAAGCCTGATTAAGTTTCTCTGGGGGTGCAATAGACCAAGATTTTTTTTTAAGTGATAGTATATGTATATTTGCCACAAAATTGGAAGGGGAGGGCTGTTTTTTACATCCTGAAGGCTCCATGGCTAATTCATCTGACATATTGTCGCGCTTATTCCACACTTTCTGAATCATTTTTTGAGGTTTTCCAAAACAGAGCTCTCAACCTGTTGTTCAAAGCAAAATAATGAGCAGATGTGGATTAGCTGTAAAACTGGCATATAGTAATGAGTCAAAACTCTACATTTGTTGTGGTAGGAAAAAGCAGATAAATGGAAGATCATGGTAATATGAACGCCTCAGATCATCACTAAAATGACTCAGGTAGATGTGGAATGAGCATGATGATATTGTGGCAAGGGTTTTGAAGAAATATAGCCTACTTTGTCTATGTTAGACACTGGTGCTTACCTTTTCTTTACTATTAAAATTTAGATTTCCGATTGTTACCAATTGTTCCAGCTGTTGTCTCCTTTACAGTGTTGTTAATGCAAGTACTTGTTACTGCACTGCAAGTACTCTCTATCTCTATTTTGTAGCAAGTAGAGTAATTAATTATTTTTTTAACAGGGTAGCGGCTCAGTAGTTAATTACAACAGATCTGTGTATGAGTACTTGTTATTTCAGCTACTTTTTTTTTTGATTGTTAAGAAAATAGGACTTCCTCAGCAACTTAGGTATTTTACTCCGACAAACTTTTTTTATTTACGCAAATGATCGCTGTGGCCAGCTTTCTTTGTCTAACCCTGGTCATATGTTCCAATCAGTCTACATAGCTTGGCAGGATAGGCGAGACATTGCAAACTTTCTCTTTTCGCAACTACACTGGTCATCCGGCAAATGACCAAGCTGAGGCGATAAGTTGACAGCATCTGTAATGTAAAGGCCGCAGAAATACAGATAGATCGGACCAGAAGCTGGCATGAGGCCATTCATATTTTTGACATATTTGTAGATGGGAGTGACTGGATTAACACAGAGGTGTCTTCCAGACTGCATGCTTGTAGGTGGAGCTTTTTTTTTTTTTTTGTTAAATTTTAAGTGGCTACCACACAGAAATACCAAATACATGTAATGTCACTATGGTTTAACAAATGATCGCATGTGCAAATACACACAGGCAGTCCTTTCAACTCCAAATCTTTTTCCATCTTTCGGCATATGATTTACACTAAAAATTGTTCCATTTTGTGCACATACTGGAAAAGACCTGTGAACCTTGGTAATATGCTTGCATACCTTGTTACTCATTATACATGTAAATCACACATACACTAATGTATGTTACACTGAGGTTCTTCTATGTATAATACCATCAATAGTCTCATATGCATAATAGCATGACTGTGGTGCTTCTGACCTATTGGCGGCCCTGGCATGGAATTTTTTTTACGTGTATGTGTTTATGTTTCGCTGTCACATAAAATACAGAATTGGGTCCACAGGTAATTGGCTTGACTATGAAGGAATAAAGATAGGAGTTTCAACATTTTCATACAATTCGTCCTATTTTTCGCATAGTGCCGAAAGAGCGAAATCGTGATTTTTCAGGAGAACAGTTTAAAGATGTTCGTTTATTCAAAGGCATTAAGAATTTTTCTTATTCGACACTTAATATCTCGAAAACTATAAATAGCAGCACACAGCGCTTCTTCGAGATTATAGAGGTATCGAGATTGTGTAGTTTTCTGC
>JAWQUT010000074.1:602869-618721 GCA_033807755.1 Ellobium chinense
ATTGAATAATATAATCTGTCCTAAAAATATCCGATGCATTCGACTCAAGAGATACCACTGTAACGTGTTCAAGCAAAGGAGTTTAGTTCGCTCTCTAATTTTGAGAGTTATGCCCCTTGAGTTTTTATTCAAACAAAAGCACGTGGGAGTATGTAAGTTGCGTGAGAAGTGCATATAACAAAAGATGATTTGTGCTCACTCAGACATCTGTATAAAGGGAAAGCTCAAATTTTTAGTCGGTCAAGCCACAGCAACGATGCCTCGCCTAAGTGTGGAAAATCGAGAGAGAGCTATAGGGCGATTAGAGACGGGAGAATGACCAGAGATGGTTGCGACTGCCTTAGGTGTCCATATCTCGACGATTTATCGCCTTCGAGAACGTTTTCAGCAAAATCACTCAACAGCAGACAGACCGAGAAGTGGCAGACTGAGGGTAACGGATGCACATACAGATCGCCTAATTGTTCACCGTCATGTGGCCGATCGCTTTACTACCGCAGCAGAGACTGCTAGAAACACTATTGGTGTGCATGGACAACGCATCAGTCGACATACTGTGCGCCGCTGACTGCGCGACCAGAATCTTCAATTTCGACGACCATATCGAGGAGCTATTCTTACTCCTCGACATCGCCAGGATCGTCTTCGCTGGGCACAAAGGCAAATAAACTGCCTCACGAGAGAGTGGTCGAGAATCCTGTTCACCGATGAGAGCCTCTTATGCATAGACAATGCAAACAACAGAATCCGAGTGTATCGTCGCACATGTGAACGTTTCTTGGATGAGTGTATTTTGGAAAGGGACAGATGGGGAGGACCTCGAGTGATGCTATGGGGTGGAATTGCTCACAACCAGATAATAGGGCCAGTATTCTTTCAAAATCAAGGCCAAGGACGGGGACATGGAGTCACTGCGCAGCGCTACATCAACAAAATTCTGAGACCACACATCATCCCTTTTTTCCATCGACATGCAAATTTCACTTTACAGCAAGATAATGCACGGGCGCACATGGCTAGAGCTATGCAAGACTTTCTACAACGTCATGGAATCCCTCTTCTGCCTCATCCAGCCCGCAGTCCGGATTTAAATCCCATAGAACATTTTTGGGATGAATTAGAAAGGCGCCTCGAGAGGAGACAACCACGCCCTAGAACTGCCCGGGGGCTGCAGGCAGCTCTTCTGGATATATGGAGGAATGTTCCTAGGCACCTCACTAACAATCTTGTGGCGTCTATGTACCGGAGATGCAACGCAGTCATCCAAGCAAATGGTGGTCACACACGATATTGACTTCCTGTACCGAGTGACACGTGAGTAGTTGGTTGAATTTAAAAAGGCAATAATAAAACTAATCTACCTTTAATGCTCTTTACTTCACTAAATTTGTTCGCCAAAACTTTGTCACAGAGAGATAGTCTGGGGGCTATAATGATACATGTCATTTACATGAAAAATTATTTTCGCGTTACTTTTGATCATGAGTATATATGATGTTCAACTGTCTCCTGGGGGCAGGTACACAACTGACACTTTGAAGGAATGTTGAGGTTGTATCCTATTAAGATCCTTGTTGAGGGGAATATGCTGTATTCTCAGGCAGAAGTTAAGGACCTCGTCTCTGACTGTGAACTACTTGAGCGCGTACGTCTTGGCACATTTGTGCAGAGAGAGTGAGGAAATATGGACAAGCCACAAATGCCGCAGTAAGACTGAGGTTCTGGAGGATTTGGTAAGAGCCCTTTCTGAATATATCTCCTCATGAAGATCAGAATCATTTCTCTGTACTTCTGCTAAAGACCCATGCCACTCCATTCCTGTCATATATATTATATAGACAGGGGTTTTGGGAGGAGGGGGGGGGTTGAAGGGGTGAACTCTTGGGCACAGTGTCCTCAAAAATGGCTGCATACTTCCTGATAACATTTACAAATGCCATCACACTTTTGTCTGTACTCAGGTCTGTTGCTGCGCATTTTATTATTTTTTTTTAACCTGAATACTTTTAGTTTTCTCTCAGTGTGACATTTGTATGTAATTCACAAGAGAATGGGTCCAGTTTTCAACTTAGGCAATTTACTAGGCAAATCCAAGATTTTGATTTAATGTCATTCTAATTATAAAGAGGTGATTTTTGCAGTATAGTACATTTCAAAAATTTACCGTGCTGTGCTTCAGCTGTTTACGAAGTTTAGCTTTCCCCTATGGAAAAAGCCCGATTAAGTTTCTCAGGGGGTGCAATAGACCGAGATAGTGTATGTATATTTGCCACAAAATTGGAAGGGGAGGGCTGTTTTTTACATCCTGAAGGCTCCATGGCTAATTCATCTGACATATTGTCGCGCTTATTCCACACTTTCTGAATCATTTTTTGAGGTTTTCCAAAACAGAGCTCTCAACCTGTTGTTCAAAGCAAAATAATGAGCAGATGTGGATTAGCTGTAAAACTGGCATATAGTAATGAGTCAAAACTCTACATTTGTTGTGGTAGGAAAAAGCAGATAAATGGAAGATCATGGTAATATGAACGCCTCAGATCATCACTAAAATGACTCAGGTAGATGTGGAATGAGCATGATGATATTGTGGCAAGGGTTTTGAGGAAATACAGCCTACTTTGTCTATGTTAGACACTGGTGCTTACCTTTCTTTACTATTTAGATTTCCGATTGTTACCAAATGTTCCAGCTGTTGTCTCCTTTACAGTGCTGTTAATGCAAGTACTTGTAATTGTGCTGTAAGTACTCGCTACCTCTATTTTGTAGCGAGTAGAGTAATTAATTATTTTTTTTTAACAGGGTAGCGGCTCAGTAGTTAATTGCAACAGATCTGTGTATGAGTACTTGTTATTTCAGATACTTTTTTTTTTTTGATTGTTAAAAAAATAGGACTTCCTCAGCAACTTAGGTTTTTTACCTCCTCAGACTTTTTTTGTTCACGCAAATGATTGCTCTGGCCAGCTGTCTATGTCAAGCCCCGGTCATATGTTCCAATCAGTCTACATAGCTTGGCAGGATAGGCGAGACATTGCGAACTTTCTCTTTTCGCAACTACACTGGTCATTAGGCAATAATCAGAGGCAATAAATTGACAGCATCTTTAATGTAAAGACTACAGAAATACAGGTAGATCGAACCAGAAGCTGGCATGAGGCCATTCATACTTTTGACATATAGACAGGAGTGACTGGATCAATGCAGAGGCATCTTCCAGACTGCATGCTTGTAGGTGGAGCCTTTTTTTGTTAAATTTTAATTGGCTACCAAACAGAAATACCAAATACATGTAATATCACCATGGTTTAACAAATGATCACGTGCAAATACACGCGGGCATTCCTTTCAACTCCAAATCTGTTTCCGTCTTTTGGCATATGATTTACACTAAAAATTGTTCCATTTTGTGCACATACAGGAAAAGACCTGTGAACCTTGGTAATATGCATGCATACCTTGTTACTCATTATACATGTAAATCACACATACACCGATGTATGTTACACTGAGGTTTACACTGAGGTTCTTCTATGTATAATACCATCAATAGTCTCATATGCATAATAGCATGACTGTGGTGCTTCTGACCTATTGGCGGCCCTGGCATGGAATTTTTTATTACGTGTATGTGTTTATGTTTCACTGTCATATAAAATACAGAAGAGGGTCCACAGGTAATTGGCTTGAGTATGAAGGAATAAAGATAGGAGTTTCAACATTTTATTGCTTCTCTGTGTAGCCACCTCCAGGAAGGATGCATTTTTACACCAATAGGAGATTACCCAGATCTTGGAAGATCAAAAGTGTTTCAGCGGCCATTCATGAACTCACGGCATTAGTGACTGAAGAGCAACCAATAAGAATTACTATTTTCATAACAATGTAAATTTGTTTTTGACTTACCTTCTGTAAAATGAGAAATGTGATGACAGGAAGCCCTTCAAACTTTTCTATCTTAAAAACAGTGGTCACCCCATAATATACCTTTCAACAGCTCATGTTATACAAGTCAGTGCAATGGCAAATTGCAAGAATATTTTCCTCTGAAAATTTGCAAGCATAGTATGCAGATTCTTTGCTATCAGTCTGTTGAGTTTCAAATCCATAGCTAAACCCCTTTTTGGTCAGGCATATGACTTCTGGACCCACCCCTGTGTAGCAACTAGATCTAGTTTAATGATGAAACCTACAACAATTATGGACATATAGCCTATTTGACTGTTAAAGTGCCTAAAATTTCATTCCAGTTCTCTTCTCGTGAAACCAACCAACAATTCTAAATCATAAAAGTAATTGAAAAGTAGTTAAAAGTAACTAATTATTTTTAAGATATTCTGCTTGTAAATACTTCCTTTTGTTTCTAAAGTAATCTACTTACAAATAATTACTTTTATTCCCAAAATCTTCTTGTAGTTAGTTACTTTTTAGAAGTACTTCTAACAACTTCGCTCCTTTCTATATGCCCTATAAAATTTGACACTATTCTCCTTATTGTTGTAATATTTTCTTTTCATGATTTGCTTCATTCAAGACCTGTTCTTTTGTTTTGTTTGCTGACCCTGATATCTTAAACAGTCTTTTCAAGGCCACATATCTGTGGCTTCCAGCTATTATAGTACTTGCTAGTAGTCCAAGATCCACACCCATATAGTAAACCTGGTTCTGTATGGTAGTGTAATGCTGTATTTCTGACATACAGTGACAGTTCCAAATTTGCCAAGATAGATGGTGCTCATTTTCACACCACCATATTTTGTTTTTTGTATTTCCAGATGGCAGTGGTTTTAAAGTGGAAGGGGAACAAGTATTTTTTATACAGAACCCAGGTTGGTTGTCTCTGTCATTTGTAGAGTTCCTATCAATGCAGTTATCCATTTCAATGTTTCTTGAACAGCAGCAAACCCTCCCATTTTCTCGGAGTCAGGGATGTAAATCTTTTGCTTTTTTCATTTTTTTTTTTCACCATTTTGATGGTCGTAGATTTTGATTACTGTTGCTAGTAGCAATAGTTGTGCTGTTTTAATGTGTTTCATTCCATGGTAACTAATGTAGCTTTTATCCAGTCTCGGCAATTTCCATGTGCCATTAACATCTCTGCACAAATTTTGAATTATATATATATATATATATACTGTATATATCAAACTTTGCATTTGCAAACTTTATGATAAGTTACATATCATTTAAAAATTTCAACACTTTAAGGCAGTTACAATGAGAGCAGTGACGCTGAAATTAAGAATCAAAATAGCCATTCTAATACACGGTTTTTGGAGTGCAGTGCATTGTAATATTTACAATGCTGGACTCAAGATATAAAGATTGTGGTTTTGCTTCTAGTCATGGCTATATTACAAGTGCATTGAGAAAGTAATCCATTGTGATATTGTTCAGTCCACCCATCTGTGAACTGGCTCCCTGCCAATAGCATTATATGCTTCTCAGAGAGCTGAGACAGCTATTTAGTGACCTGGCCTATTGGACAACAATGCAAAATCAAGTGAATGGGTTATGCCCGGGTGTGCGATTTATAATCAGCATGATTATTTTTATTTTCGTTAAGGGAGGAGGCTAATTTTCTGGTGTAGGTTATACTGCATGACCGGTGCACACTGCTCTTTTCTAATTTAGTACATTTGGTACGCGAAATTGGGCACCAAGTGTTACTGTAAATAGTGCCCTTTTACTTATTGTAGGTGTTGATCTAAGAAAAGCTTTATCCCACAATACAAACATTCTTTCACAACAAGATTTCACACATCTTGAGACACATTAATGCCCATAATCATAGTGTTTTTAAGTATTTATGTCTCAAGAATAAGTTGTGTAGAAATAAGAGAAAGGGGCTATTTCTCAAAGATATATAATGAGAATTAATCTTGCAAAAATAAAATCTCTTTGTCACTTTGTGCTTTAAATTTGACTTAAACACATACAGTTATTCCGCTTAAGATAAACCTCTCGGGACCGAGTCAATAAGTTTAGTTTAAAGTAGGACACGCACATCAAAAATAATTTTCCACTTTTCATTACCTTTTCTCTCTAAAAATTATCTATGGTGCCCACCGAGTCAATTTTGCGAAGAAAGAGCATCGTTCTGTTATCGTGCGCGCATGTAATATGACGCAATCAGGAGAGCTAGAGTTACCGGGTTTGGCCCTTAAGTCCAGAATTATTCCCCTTCCCCGATCAGCAGAAGCCCGCGGCAAAAACGCTGACGTCACTTATGTTCCAACATCTGCAGACACCTCTACCTGACAATGTATTATTCAGCTTTTAATTAAGGTTCTGGTATTCCAAATTCAAATGTAAAGTTTGATAGAGTAAGCCAGAAAAAGTATTCTGCATTTTTATTGCCTCAGCATGATTTTGTTTGGCATATCTACTGTTCACAGAGGAATTAAAACATTCATACCAACATGCTATCACCCGTCCGCACAGCACTGGCTAGACAGCTGGGCCATGTGGCAAGAACGTATTTGACGTAAGCTTATGGCCGCCACGCGCGCAGTGGTTGTAACAATTCGGACTTTGGATAATGTAATCCTATGGGTTGTCTGGGGCCAGCAGAGGCGTCATATCATTATGACAGACACTTGAAGGACTGTTTTATTGGAATAATAGGGTACCGTATGATTTAATATGGTCTGTAGGACGGTTCAGTCTTCCTTTAAGCAAGGTTTATCTTAACCATTTTCAAGGAAAACAACCTGTTTCATGGTATTTTTATCCACATCTTTGAGAAGCTCTATTTTGCTATCCAGACTCAGCGTCTTCTTTTTGCAACTCTGTCATTTTGGAATGCAATGCGAAGGATTTTACGTTGAGATCGGTTCGATGTTTACTGGTCAAGCGCAGGAAAAGAAAAGAAAGGAACTACTTGTGTACACACACGTACCGGATGGATAGTCTACATTCGGCTAAGCCACTTGTTTGGGACTGGGAAGAGCGATGGCACCAACTGTGCGCTGATGCACGCATGAGAGGTGATGGGGAGGGAGGCTAGTCTAGGTTAATCTCAAGTGGACCTCGCATGCAGAGACTGAGTGTACTAACTAAACTAATACAAGGTAAACGAAGCATCGCCCTTCCCACCTACACTCCTTGCCCCAACCCAACCCCTCTCCGCACACATGGTCCTATTACATCATCAAGACGGCAGGCGGTGCGTGTGGGCTTGACTTTGGCTTAAAGCCACTTTTTAGTAACTTTAGTATGAATCGCATCTGGTTTACACTTGCGGGCCGACAAGAAGGGTTTATTTTAAGCGGAGGCTGTGTTGTCAGCGTTTATATTAACCAGTCGTTGATTGGTAATGGTAAAGAAGGCAAAAATCGGGACCATGAGGAAAGTTTATTTTAACCGAGATTTTATCTTAAGCGAGTTTTATCTTAAGTGGACTCCACTGAAATCCGGTGGTGAAGTTACAACTGTATTTTGAAATAAATCCTTCCTAAGATCAAGATCCGCAACTGAGAGAAAGCACCCTGTTTGGCACTTTGGTGTACAATTTTACATGTAAACTGTACTGGTTTATAAAAGGGCATTGCGCACCACAGTAAGAGTAATACACTATATATAATCTACAATAGAAGGGTCGTCCACCCTCTTAAGACCATTGGGGTTAAACTTAGAGGATAGCTACTCTTGTGTTTCTCACAGATCCTTCACTGGATTCTATTCTCTGCTGGAGTGTAAAGAGATGGCCGTCCAACGGTTTGGAGTGTGGGCCATACATGGTTACTGCTCTACTTATGGTAATATTACTGTTTGAAGTTTGAATCCAAGGAGAATTTTTTTATCTCTTCTTCTTTCAGTTTTCAGTCTGAATGTCAGTCAGTTTGCCTATCTGTCTTTTAGTTGTCCGTGTTCTACCCTCACCTTAACTAGTGGTGGATCTAGAAGGAAAGAGAGGGGTCTCGTCATCCGTAGACTCCCCAGTTTTTATTCATTTCCACCCCATCCCCCCTTTTATCCCATTGAGAATTTCTAGATCCATTACTGCTGTCCCCTTTCTTGCATGCCTTTTGGTTCATGTTTATTCACTTACTCACAAGATGGGTATGAAATCTTTTGTCTACTCCAGTAAAAAGTAACTGGTCTCTTGGTGTTCTTGCATATCTTTCACCTGCATGTCTCATCATACTAGTGGAGGAAAGAGGGAAAGTGAATGTGCAAGGAGATTGTGAGTGTGAAAACTGGAGTTGTAAGAGCTAAAAATTTTTAAGTCTAATTGCGGTTACTTTTGAGTTAAGATTACTGAATCTTTCCATTTTAACCCCAAATTCTAATTTTTCATTCAGCCTTGAATCTGTTAAGAAGTGAAATGACCTAACAAATCTCACATTTTTGTCTTGGTGACTTTCTGAGAAATTATATTCCCCACTACAAAACTACCAAGTGCCACTTGTCCTGACACTTATTTACAAGATGGGTATGTAGCAGTGTAGCAAGCATGATTTTTTTGATAATCTAGCTTTTGGTGGGAGTCAGTGGCTTTTGAAAAGTAAAAAATTTGGTATTTGGCTTCTAAGAGTTCTATCTGGCAAACCTGGATGGTCTAGACCACCAACCTCTTGTCGCCAAAAGAAAAAAACAACTGGGGCAGTCATACATGGAAGGGATCTTGAGTGAAAAGAAACAATACAATACTGTCAGAACAGGGGGTAAGCAAATTTTTCTGAGATTTTTGGCCTACACCCCTGAGGGTTTGAAATCTTTTGTCTGCTCCAGTAAAAAAGTATCTGGTACCTTGGTTTTGTGCATGTGGATTGAAGAGGAACGTAAACACTAAAATTACATGGCTGCAGCTTTAATAATTACAGGCTAGTACCAGGTTGTTCAAGTAATTTCAGGAACAACACTCCTGGTACTTGAAATGTGAAGCTGTAGCCCTCTTGGACCTATCAGAGAACAATCACCAGCAGAGCAACTTGAAGGCATGACACTTTAGATGAGGAACAGAGGAGACAAAAAGATACGAAGAAGCAATTTAATCTTCATTCAAATACAGCCATAACAACATGTAGTTTTTAAGGTAACCCCTTAAATGTTGACATAATAGACTTTTGTATTGCTTTGATTCAGGTGGACAGTACTTGAGACTCCTTTACAGCGATGGTGGGCACAAACATATTCAAAGATTGAAGGCGTCTAGAAACATAGACTCTAGAGTGAAACTCCTGTGTGGGGTTATACTGGAAATGGTAGAGGATCATACTGGAAGACCTCTGCCAAAACTCGCCAAAATGTCTCCTTCTGCATCCAGTGGTGCAAATTAATCATTAATGGCAGAGCTGTATACCTCCTGATATCACTGGTATATCCTGATCAGTTTCTACGAGGGGTGTCCAGATAGTAAGGTTCAAACATTTACTACTGCAACATGTATATTGTGATGAAAAAAAAAACATTGTGCATAGGTTTCTGGCACTGATCACATACTTTTCCACTTAGTCACCACCAAGATTGAAACATTTGTCCCATGGTGCACAGGTGCATAAATACCCACCTCGTAGAATGTGCCATCAAGCAACTGTTGTCACCCATGTACCTCTACAAGAACAACGTCATCAGTATTAAACAACTTTCTGAATATAGTTTTTTAATTTATGCATTAGAGAATGTTTGTACCTTACTTTTCAGACATCCCTAGTAGTACAAAAGGGAAAATCTACCAAAAAAGCAACAGCTATTTCCAGATGCTGCAGTATGACAATATTATTTTGAGAGGGATGCAAGCAGTGACCTCTCTAGATATGCAGCGGAGCTGAATGGTTGGGGTGTTGGACTCCGGATCGAAAAGTTGTGGGTTTGATTCGTGACCATGGTTATGTTGTAAGTAAAGTGCCTTGGAAAGCATTTCATCCACATTTTCCTCAGTTCATCCGTCTGTAAAATGAGTACCCGGTTGTAGGCAGAGGGAGATATTGTCAATGTCAGAATGCTAGTAATCAGTGTATGTACATAGGAGTGGCACTGTATGTTTCTCAGGGAGTTGAGAAAGTCCTAGAATGAACAGCCTGCTGAGGTAATAAATATGTGAATTCATGTGAGCAGGCTTTAGCCCAGATCCAAGGCTTATATACTGCACTGTTATTATTATGTAACACATGTTGGGAGCATTTTTAGATTTAGAGTTAATATTATGGTTGACATAGGTACAAATGGGGTGTCCATGTATTTATTATTCTTTACTACATTTATTTATTGGATTGCTATTTTTGTAGATTTTCTATGTTGTGGTTTCCAGAGTTGCAGCGTGTGGTGTGACTGACTAGCCTATTTTTTAAGAAGGGTGGGGGGGTGAAGCAGTTGATGCCACAGCCTTAGCAGGAGGGCTAAGGTATGATAAATATTTGTCATTTGTGTGGCAGTTTGGGAAAACCAGGCGTAAGACAAATAGCATAGTGGAGAAATAGGCAAATTTTACTTGTAGGCGAACTTTCAAGCAGTTTTAGATCTTTGCATATTGATGGTCTTTGACCATTTTTAAATCTCTGAATGAAGTATTGTGCACGAATTCAACAGATAAATGTGTATTAATTTTGTAAAGTGACCCGATTCCCTGATTCATCATCCTCACAGTCACACCCACTAGACTGCCTGAACAGATTAAACTTCATTTTGGCTCTGGCTGTTTTTGTTGGCCTTTTACGAAAAAGTGCATCAAGAACAACACTGCCGAGTTATATGTATATTTTTGGCTTCTTTAGAATGAAACCAAGTGCTCATGTATCAATTTTCACAACACCTGTTTATATACTTTAAATGCAGTGCCAACTTCAAAGCCCAATATCTCAAAACTGGGTTCTCCAGGGTAACATTGTTAAAACTGCCCTAACTCAGTAATTTTCAAAGATATTTCGAAAAATTAAAGTTCTCCACACATTTTTGGTAGCCCATCTTGTTGACCTGTTTATCTGCCAGTCTGGCTCCCCTCTGCGTAATCTGCCGTTGAGTGTCACAGTACTCAGCATGTGTCTTCCAGTTTTTGAATCTGATGTCACATGCTCTCATGTCGTCCTTACAGACATCCTTTCAATCCCTCCTCATTACTTCACTGAGAATAGGGCTGTGCCTTAAAAAATAGATCATGAGCATGATTTCTCATCTTCTACAGTGGAGGCAGATAATACAGTCAATATTACCATCTTATATTACCATTTCTTTGTACACCCCGTAAAGTGTTCAATCACCAAACATCAACCATTTTTAAAAATAAATCCATTATAAATTTTTGAAAAGGGCAGAATCATTTACTTTCAATTTTATATCATGTTATCTTGTTGAAACTTCAGTTATATTTGTATATTTGCTTTAGATACAAAGTATACCTCAGGATGATTCTTAATTAAGTCCCAAAAGTGCTGACCCATGGTCAGTGGTGATGTACACTGTAACAGTTGACTGAAGGGACATGTGTTTGAAATGCAGTCAAACCTAGTCTTCTGACCACCTGTATATATTTATATTGCAACAATGTGCCAAAGTAACTGGGTTTTAGGTACAACCAATCATATTCCCTAGGTTGGGTGGCCCCCCAAAACAGGTTACTTAATTTCAGAGTTTCAAACCTTCAGTAGTTCAAGTCTAGTAATGTTGAAACTTGGCACACAGTAAATGGATATTGTCTGCTAATGTTAAAAATTTCAAATATCCGGGTGCTGTGGTCACTGGTTACTTGCAACTGAAAAATTAAAAATATGTTTCTAACACTAGCTTGCCCAGTGTGCATCAAACACACTGTCCATGACAATCTTCAGTGTATTTTTCACTCAAAGGTGCTTATAAAATTATAACATTATTCATGTTGAAGGGCTTAGTATTAACCATATTTGACAATGTCAGTCATATGCAAAAATGGCAAGAGGTGAATGATAAAGCACATCTCTTAACACAACAGTTGAGACCCTTCATTATAAAGGATCAGTGCTGGTTTGTAAGCCTCTGTTAACCGTTGAGGCAAATAAGGGTAGGGCTCATTTGAATAAGAAGCATTTTATTACGTGTGAGATGGAAACTATGGTTTAATCCAGAAAAAATAAGAATGATAAGAACTCGGAAAAGCATCACGCACGGTACTGGTGTGTTTCAGACGTAACACTAGGAACATTTTGTAACAGATGTAATAAAATACGTGACATAGAAAACTAGCATGCACCGGTAGCACTACTTGCTTTATAATTAGGACACACTACATTATGGGTTTACACGTTCATTTGGTCCTCGACATCTTTACACTGCATGGTGTCATCAGTGAAAGGACAGCTGAAATCAGAATTGAAATTTCCTCCTTGAGAAAGGACAAAAAGGGGTAAGCAGCATATTAATAGAATCTTGAACATCAGAAGAGTGTAATGATTTTTAACCATTAGCCTTGTTAGATAGCAGAACGAAAACGGACTGCGGGCCTGTGAGGGAATACAGCAAAAACAAGTGGATAGGGAAGGCCCAAATGTATTTTAATAATTTTTAATACAAGAAGTGCAATAACAAAAAAACTAAGACTTTCGGGCAGTGCCCTTCATCAGAGTATAAAAAGTAAATTAAGTGAAATAAAACAACTGTACTAAAAGGAAACGAACTAAAACGAAACGACCAGCGACCGGAGAGAGGAGAGAGTGAAGCAACAACGGCTCCGCCAAAAGATATAGGCACAGGAATAGAAAGTAAAGGAAACAAAAACAGTAAGAAAGAAATACGGCTATGGTCGGAAAGGACTTTAAAAAGGTATAAGATGCCCAAGAGAACTGACATAGTGGAAAAGAAGAAGGGCTAGGAAATCAGCCCTCTGTTGTTTAAGGTTTTTCGTTAATACCCCTAGGGGACAGTGTGCCGTGTTTGGTAGTCCACCAGATCGGATCGGCTCTTGTAATACCTTAGAGATACGCCTGTTCTCTTTCTCTACTGTAGCTAAGTCAGTAGTACGGTAGTTGTGGACATCCGAGAGCTGGCATCGGGTCACCTTCTGAAAATATCTAATCCTAGACATCCCCTCTTTTACCTCCTCCCCAAGATCCACAAGCTTAACAATCCCGGCCGACCTATTGTTTCCGCGTGGTCTTGCCCAACAGAGCACATAGCCCTTTTCTTAGATACCATTCTTCAGCCCATTGTCCAAGCTTTACCATCCTTCGTGAAAGACACTAATGAGACCCTCTGTCTTATCGAGCTCCAAACCTTCATCAACTTCATGAACAATTTTCACCTCAGCATCAAATTCACCCATACTATCTCCACCGATCAGGTCGATTTTCTCGATATCACCATATCCATCTCAGAGACTGGCCTACTTACTACCTCTGTTCATTACAAACCCACTGACACCCATGCATATCTTCCTTATACTTCCTCTCATCCAAAACCGACTATTGAAAGTATACCCTTCTCACAGTTCCTCAGACTTAGACGCCTTTGCTCTGATGATGTTGATTTCGAAAACAAGCGTAATGACATGTCTTCTTTTTTTAGTAGCAGGGGTTATCCTCAGCATGTCTTGGACAAAGCTGCCAACAAAATCCTATCTACTTCCCGTAGAAAAGCTCTTACTCCTAAAACAAAAGACACCTCTCCCTCCCGACCCATTCTTTCTATTATATTTCATCCTCACAATATTCCTGTCCTAAAAATAGAGCAAAAGAATTGGACCATTCTTTGCGGCAACGTAGGCCATATTTTTCAAGAAAGACCTATCGTTGCCTGCAAAAAAGGAAAAAACCTTAGTGACATGCTTGTTCACTCCAAAATCATTTCATCCACAGCCACGCATATTCCACTCCTGGTACCTCGCCCTGTGGTAACTCTCGCTGTACCTCATGTAACTCTATCAATAACAGCAACATTCTCCGAGGCCCCAAGTCCTCCTATACCATCACACGTTCCTTCACATGCACATCAACCAACATTATTTATGCCCTGCAGTGTCGCTTATGTGAAAAAATCTACATTGGTGAAACAGGAAGATCCTTACAAACACGTTTCAAGGAACACCGGGCAGATGCCAAGCATAAATTAATAGAGTGACACCAGTTGCTGCCCATTTCAACCTTCCGGGCCATTCTGCATCACACATGTCAGTGATGGGCCTGTGGCTGGTTAGAGGTGACACATGGGACAGGCGTCACATGGAGAGCCTACTCATTGCCAAACTCGGCACACTGTCCCCTAGGGGTATTAACGAAAAACCTTAAACAACAGAGGGTTGATTTCCTCACATTTCCTCAGTCCTTCTTTTTTTCTATTATGTCTGTTCTCTTGGGCATCTTATACCTTTTTAAAGTCCTTTCCCACCATAGCCGTATTTCTTTCTTACTGTTTTTGTTTCCTTTACTTTCTCTTCCTGTGCCTATATCTTTTGGCGAAGCCGTTGTTGCTTCACTTTCTCCTCTCTCCGGCCGCTGGTCGTTTCGTTTTAGTTCGTTTCCTTTTAGTACAGTTGGTTTTATTTCACTTAATTTACTTTTTATACTCTGATGAAAGGCATTGCCCGAAAGTCTTAGTTTTTTTGTGTTATTGCACTTGTATTAAAAATTATTAAAATATTTTACTTTGGGCCTTCCCTATCCACTTGTTTTTGCTTGATAGATCGGTTAATAGTACTGGCAATTTTGGCATTTAATCAGTTGGAAAGCAGAGTGTCGTGCCCTGTTTCATTTCTTACTATTATTGGGCAGTACTGTGTGTTTCACACAGTGCGAGATTTGTTGTAAGTGTAACCGGGTGGAAAGGCATATAGGCTAGTATTGTATTCGTTCTCTCTCAATAAGGAGGAGGAAGGTGAGCTTAGTCTGATAATTTTTCAGATGTTACATATTATTTTAAGGAAGTGTGTCACCAGCGATTTTAACAAATTACTGTGAATGATCAATTTTGAGAAGAAGGGCCGAAAAAACCTACACTAGAAAATTTCTGTCCCTGCCGGGGATCGAACCAGGGTCTCTCAGCTTGCAAGTCTGAACACTTTACCACTACACTACAGGGATGCCAACTTCACAGCAATTTAATTCTTAAATACCTACTGCCTGAATCGGTCCCTACCTTCCACGTGCGAACCTAGTGTTCACCCATGACCCAAACGCACTTTCCGACTTCCCGACTGCTCACATAAGGATTTCCATAATAAACATTTTTTTTTAAAAGAGATTCTTAATAAATTAGAATGGGAGGAAATTGAATTATCCTTAGAGAGAGAAGTTTAAATTCTGAAGGCATTTATATTCACTGCCAGTTTACATATGTGTAAAATTTTACATGTGAGAGTCCGTAACATGTCTAGCAACAAGACATGTTTTATTTCAAGATATCATTCAGTGAAAGATAGCCTTGACTATGTACAGAAGAATCTTAATATAAAGTATGCATTGGTGGATGAAAAAGTATCTTTAATATTAAGGTATACTTAATATTGTGGTCTTCTGAATTATGGAATGATAGAATGATGATGAATCTTGTGAATGTGAAATTCATACTTAATAACAAGTTATACTTACTAAACAAGTACTTCGTATTGAGATTCCGCTATACATGTACTTCATTCCACTGAAAACTGTGATATTTGATCTCATTTTTAAGAATAGTAGAAATCTGTGATAAGAAAATAGCAACCTTTTCAATTTACATAAGAGACTGAAAAGTGGAAAGAAATTTAAAGATGACAGCTTTAACTTCCAAAGAGTACAAATGTACGTTTTAGCAGGAATGGATGCTGGGATCTAAATGAAGATTTGGAAAGGAAGAATATATTATGTGAATCAGATGAATGGGATCTAAATGAAGATTTGGAAAGGAAGAATATATTATGTGAATCAGATGAATGGGATCTAAATGAAGATTTGGAAAGGAAGAATATATTAT
>JAWQUT010000074.1:620352-640227 GCA_033807755.1 Ellobium chinense
GTAGAATTTTGCACCACATTGTCACCTGACTGGTAGCTAACAACATATGCAATGGTCATTATCTATAACAGTGGTCATTCAGCCAGCTGGAGATTGACCCAAGAAGTCTCGCATAGCAAGAGTTAAGTCTTCTTAACAGTAACTTGATTTTGTGAGATCATGACTAAAGCCTCATTTTGACTGGCTGCAAGACACATGTCCATCAAGTTTTAGCCATCTGTCTTGAGATATTCTTGTCTGGAAACCAATACCTGTATGTCTTTATAAATGTGTGAGTATGTAGTGCATGGAGAGGAGGGCAAATGGTGGTTGGGTAAGAGATGTAAAGAAAAGAGTACATGTATATGGAACTCTGCTAACTGCCCTTCAGACTGACCAAGCTTTACTGAGGGTGTGTTATCAGATGTTTTGTTATCCAGGGTGTTTTTTATATGGAATATAGCAAATGGGACTCTTGAATGGATAATGTCCCTTGCTAAGCATGAATTTGTGGTAAGCAGTGGTTGTTCTAACAGAGTTCCATTGAAATAAAATTGATTTCATAGTGGAGCATATCATTGCCTTGGTACAATATCACTGTATATATATACATATATATAATATATATACTGAAACCTCGTTATACCGCCAAGTAAGGGGCAAACAGAAAACTGGCGGTATAACGAGAATAGCGGTACAACGAAAATACCATGTAGAACAAGGGAAATAAGTAATTTACCAACATTGGACTGGCTAACATGTCTAAAATAATGCAGTTATCTCTCCACTAGACATAAACCTTCGTTGTCATTTTGAAGTTTACATTGCTTTCATTCGTATTTTGTTGTTGTTGTTGTTGTTGTTTGTGTTTAAGGACTTGAGTTGATTTTAAAACAATAGAGTTAAAATTAAAAACGAGCAAGAATATTGGATTGGAAGCGTATGTGTCAAGTTGGAGAATGATAAGAAAAGAAGTTGACTACTACACATTACACATCCGGGTCGGAGAATCGCACGAGCGCTAGGCCTACGTCATAGATCAATGTGTGCTGTTTGCATCGTACCCCGCGACTGGTGCAATCAGTTGAAGCATCATCTCGCGCGCGCTTACGTTCGTTCGCAAACTCTCTAGGCCTATTGAGCGAGAGGAGATTGAACTGTGAGTGTGACCTGCCTTTGCCACTGCATGCCCCATCAGTAGGCCTATCAGGACTTCGCTTCCAAAAAGCGAAGAGTGTGTAGTAAGATTGGTGTTTTGAGTAACAAGCACAGACTGTGGCGCCAAGTGATGTTCCGTCTGTTAGCTGGATTTAGGTAGAGGTGGGGAGTGGGGGTTAAATTTACGTTGGCGGTATAGCAATATTTACTATACTCAAGTTATGAATGTAACAGTTAAGCTGTTGGCGGATGGCGGTATAACGAGATTTTTAGTGACTTTGTATAGGTGTCAGATCCGTTCCACGGCGAAAAGCTGGCAGTATGCGGGAATGGCGGTATAACGGGTGGCAGTATAGCGAGGTTTCACTGTATATACACAGGATATCCATAGGAAAACCATATTACAAGTTGTATCTTACATTTATTATTTTGAATTTTCGGCCTTGGGGCTTCCTCAGGAGACTAACAATAATATATACATATATTTATATTTATTCTTGGATTTATGTAATGATGTAATGATACGTGCTATTGGACTTCATGAACCCAAAGTCCATGGGAATAGTCCAGCTGCTGTATATGAGCTTGTGAGGTGTTTGAGGTAGTAAGAAATTAAAAGGACTCGGAATCTCAGCATAATACAGATATGTAAAGATTTTAGAACATAACCTTCATGGTAATACGGTATTTATTTTATTAATTCCCACTCCTTGTAGATATTGCTTAGTGGTGCTACAGCTTTACATTTTATTTACATTATTTCATGTTTTGTTTAGTATTCTTATTTATCTCTTCCATGAATTACTCCTGTGCTGTATAATGTATGTATATTTCACGGCTTATTCTGATACAGATATGCTAGATTAATTCGCTTACTCTCTTAGTTTACAATGTTAGAATTATCAGTTATATTTTCCATGCATTTTTTTGTTAGCCTTTACACCAGCTACTCTTTTCATGGGACTTTCACTGCTGTGAAGTTTGTTACAGAGATAGAGGATAGATGGTGGAGAGAGGCTATTATTAATTTTTTTTTTTTTTTTGCTGAAAACCAAACAGATGTGCCTCATGTGGACAATAGATGTGTCTTATATGGACAAAAAAAGTTGCATCTTATCTTATCATATATCATATCATATCATATCATGTTATAAACTCTACAGCCTCAGCCCAGGTGGTCACAGGATGAATTTTACTCTTTGTCCCTGCCATAGCAGCGCAATACAATCAGGCATATTTTCATCGCCAGTTCTTTAAGCCATATTATGAAGCCTCAGTACTGAAAGTGGGAATGCTCCTGTTGATGAAATTTGGTCTTAACTGCTTCATTCTGTTTGACATTTATATGGGTACCAACAGTATCCCAACAGTATCCCAGGACACTCCCACAGATGGCTTGATTTAGGGTTAGCAACAGCACTAGGTGGAAGGGTTTAGGAATACTGCTGTCACTACCTGAGAAACTGACGTGGGTAAGGGGTTAACGTGGGCCTCTCCCTTTAGGCAGCCTGGCAGTGGTGTATGTCAGTTGTACCCAGAAATTGAAGACTATCAGATCTCAGGTCCAGGCAGTTTACACTGTAGTGTCCATGGGAAAAACTGTTCACGTCCCTTTCACCACTCGACTCAGGTGTAAATGAGTACCTGGTTATAGAACCTGGGGAGGGTGGACCAGGGCACTGCATTGTGGACAAACAGCAATGGCTTTGTTATCCATTTCATTTATAATATCATGTACTTACAACTACAATGTGTATTGTTCTGTGTGTTTGTATTATGAATGAGATGTATAGCATTGTGTGACATTGTAAACCAATTTCCCTAAATAAAAAGTCCTATATTTTCATTTTCATATGTCAGTTTTGTTACATGTTGCCTGAAAGCCTTCCATTTGTCTTGTAAAGTTGCAGCCAGTTAAAATGAGGCTGAAGTTGTTTTGCTATACTGAGTTCTTTGCATGACATGAACATGTGTCCTTGCTAGAAAAAAATGACGATCTGTATCGTAGCCTAAGATATACATGTAGCTAATATTATTTTTAGCCTGATTCAGATTCAGAACGTTATTTTCTAAGGTAACATTCACTACAAACTATAGATAAATAGCTACCATTGGACACATCAGCAGACAAATGGAGAGACCATAAGACTAATGGACAGAAATAATAGACGATCACACAGACTGACATTTAACCACCCTAAAAAATGGAAATTTTTAAGCCATACCTCATAGACATTCAATATCCTTGCTAAAAAATTACAGTTTATAATAATGGTTTGAGGCACTCAGTCTCTTGAATTCATGTAATATGTCAATATAATGTATCTACTGGATAAAGCATGTTTCATGAAGAGTATCAAACACAGGCAAAATGTATAGATGCTTTTTTAAAACATCTCCAGAATCTGGAATCCCAGAACACTAATACTTTGTGTATTTTCCAAGTTTCAACTGACATACTGACATAATTTTTTTTTCACTTTATCATACACACCAACAAAGAAGCAATGCTTTTTCATTATCTCCTGAGATACATGGATATATTTGTAGGTACCAAAATTACCAACACTCTTCATTGTGAAGATGGATGGGGGGCATTCGTAGGGAAGAAAAGGACCTGTTACTTTGCATATCTACATGTAACCGGGTGGAAAGGCATATAGTATTCTTTCTCTTATATTTAAGGGGGAGGATGGTGAGCTTAATCTGATAATTTTTCAGATGTTACATATTATTTTAAGGAAGTGTGTCACCAGGGATTTTACCAAATTGCTGTGAAAGATCAATTTTGAGAAGAAGGGCCGAAAAAACTACGCTAGAAAATTTCTGCCCCTGCCGGGAATCGAACCGGGGATCGAACCAGGGTCTCTCAGGTCTGAACGTGTTACCACTACACTACAGGGACGCTAACTGCACAGCAATTTAGTCCTTAAATACTTACTGTATTGCCTGAATCGGTCCCTACTTCCACGTGCGAGCCTAGTGTTCACCCGTGACCTTAACCCTAACACACTTCCAGATTGCTCACATACATGTGGTCTAGGGATTTACCAAAATCCTCCAAGGCATCCTTGGGTACTTTTTATGCACCTCATTTGATCAAGTGAATTAGAAAGTGAGTAACTTAGTGCCCACGAAGGCCTCCAAAGATAATGCTTGATGAAAAATTCCTTGAAGGGTTAAGTTGTTGTTGTTTGGTTTGTTTTTTTTTTGGGGGGGGGGGGGGGNGGGGGGGGGGGGAGCAAAAAATAAAAAAAAAAGATAAGAAGGAACAAAATGCTATTGCCCTATAAGCTTAACATCATAAGCATGGCCAAATGGTTAAGATCTCAAGGTCATGGGTTCAATTCTCGATCATGTTGTTTTATGCCTTGGAAAAGCTTTTTATTCATATTTTTCTCAGTCCACCCATTTGTAAAACGGGCACCTGGCTATAGGCAATGAAAGATATGGTTAGAATGCTAATGATTAGACAGATTAAATGTTAGTCTCATTTTTTAAACACTCATCCTCGCTCATTTGATACGCTGTATTTTTCTCAGTGACAACGTTGATCTCTTCCCACTCATCTCTCTCAATCACATGATTCTTAGTACCAACAAGAATTTTTAATTACTGAAAAATGCCATTCAGATAACACAGTACGGTTGCGAAAGGAAAGCCACGGCGAGGCAGGCAAGGCGACGCCTACCCCTTGGTCTTTAACAGGGGCTATTACGCAATGAGATGTAATGTTACTGTTATTACTGATATGAAACTGAGGGAGATTCATTAAGCTTTTCAGTAATGTTAAATTTATGCAGATAGGCTGAGCTGTCATTGAGTAATTGGTGTGTAAAGTTGGGTAAATTGGTCCGCGTGTCAAGTTCGCCGGTCTAGCGTATGCGCTAAGTACTCCCTCTATACACAGCATAGATTAATCATATCGACAGGGATTCAGCTGATATTTTTTTGTTTGTTTGTTTGTAGTTCGAACAAATAATCAACAGTTCTGGGCCGAAATCGTCATATTCTTCGGACAAAAAACTGTATCGCCGCCACCTTGCGCCTGCAAGGCTGTGACTAGCCTGTGACCCCCTGACGTCACACCTAAGGGCAGGCACTATCATACGGCTGTACCTCAGAGGCTGAGCTCGATGACGCTACTATCCGCATGAGGGCAAGCGCGGTCAGTTGGTTTTTTTTTGTTGTTTGAAAACAATGCTGCAATGGTGAGGTCAGTGGCGGACTGAGCAACAATGGAGAATACATGTGTGGTTTTCGGTTGTAAAATCCGTCGGAATGCAGGCATTGAACGTAGTTTTTATAGGTAAATAATGTTCTCGTCTACTTTAGATATGAATTCACTAAAATATTTAGATCTAGAAGAAACAACCCGAGTCAACAAGATTCTTCACAGGAAGATGAAGCCCCTTCTAATTCTAGCACATGTTTCGGCCTTCCTGATAGTCTAGATCTAGATCTAGTGGTACTCTGATAGCACTTGTCTAAGTCTAGTGTTGCTTAGAGCCCAGTCCTGTGAAGGTGGGCTTAGCCTTAGGAATGCCCCCATGACACATACACTGTATTTCATAGACCAACAGTTACAATTTATGTTGTGGTTTATAGATAGAGGACAAAGAACAGAATGTAAGGAAAGAAATGGAGAGCAAGAACGATAGAGGGGAGAAAAAGAGAGTGAGAGGGAGAGAGTGAGTGAGTTAGTGTGAGAGAGAGAGAGAGATAAGACAAAGATGGGACCAGCAAGTAACAAGTCCATCTTGGGAGTCTTACAGATCGGAGGGGGAGGGGCGTGGGGTGGGGTGGAGATCCTTCATCACCATGAAAAAAATCCAAATGAAAGATATGTCAAGAAAGACATGGACTCTCACCATCACAAGCTCACCAAGGCGGTGATATGTTTACATCAATAATGTGAGCTGGTAGAACCTGTAAATTATTATGTACACAGAAGTATCATTTCTCTTCTCTATATTATCTCCTTTCTACCTCGCTCTCTATCCTCTGATTCCTCAAGATGTTTACATCTGTTGTGACTGTTATTGTTTGGATTGCCTGGTCGATTTGCTAATTAATTGATCAGGTGTAGATGATTGACTGATTGAGTTGTTGATTAGTAGATTGATTGGTTGATTAGAGGTTTATTGATCTGTTTACTGATTTGTTGACTCTCTTTTTAAATTATTATATATTTCTTATTATTATTTTATCTGTCTCGTTTTTTTTTTGTTAAATGGTATTATTGCCCATATACCATGTTGTGGTCTGGGTTTGTAGTTTAAAACAACATGTTAAACTCTATACCCTGATTTTGTGTCGCAAGGGCTTGTAATTTGCTATTTCTTACTAGATTTTACCATTCACTCAAAAAAGTAAAGCATACTATCTGAGAACTGAAAACTAGATACATACCACTGTATGTAATATTGTCCATGTCTTCATATCTGCTTA
This sequence comes from Ellobium chinense, assembly GCA_033807755.1. Taxonomy (NCBI): domain Eukaryota; kingdom Metazoa; phylum Mollusca; class Gastropoda; order Ellobiida; family Ellobiidae; genus Ellobium; species Ellobium chinense. The sequence goes on from JAWQUT010000074.1 coordinate 626,941, forward strand.
CAATATGTGTCTTTCCCAGACTAGACTATAGTCTTGCATCTCTCGTGTAAAAAAAAAACAAAAACCCGAACTATTTTTATCAGGCGAATGCAGTAGCTATTGTAAATGTCAACTAAAACAGTTTTTTTAAAAAATTATAATGTATCGGATATCAGTAAAGTCCTGTCTGATTATCATAACGCCTTCTTCTGCCAGGCGTCTTGGTGTGTGCACTTTAGATCTAGATCTAGACCTACTTAGAGACACCGAATTTGCCCTCATAGGCTAGGCTTAGCGCGCATAGTCCTTTAATCGGCACTGCCAGCCGGTAGGCCTACCGCGGTAGTAGAGCCTCTCTCCCTCCAGTGTTATTTATAACCTCCTTGGGCGCGACTAATAAATACAGTGGACCCAGGGGCGAAGGGTCCATATAATCAAATAATCACTGATTAACAGCCAAAAATGCTGTTGGTCGACCTTGGCCTTCGTGGCAAGTAAACAAGAACACCACCGAATCCTATTTATTTACTCTTCGTCAGGTCCATTCCTACTTTGACCCACGTTCAGAACCTGATATCCCTCAAATTTTATCTGCTCGATTCACTCATTAAATGGATAAAGAAGAACCTGGACAGCCTTCGCACTTATAGTTACTTATACATTTGCACCATCGACATTCTTAAACGGGTATTGAAAACAGAAATTTGTTTAAAATACCAATATTTTTTGTTTCTGTTCAAAGATGCCTGGGTCAAATAATTCAGTCGAAAGCTTTTGCTATCGAAGAACCTAATAACAAGGTAATTAAAGCAAACAGTTGCTAATATTAACACCAGGTTTGGGCTTCACGATCGAAAAGGTTTGAAAAAAAAAATGCAGAATGTAGGCCTACGCATGACTGAAAAACTTAAAGACGATTACAGTAAATACCGATAATACGAATTCCAGTGGACCACAGAAATTATGTGTGCGTGTTATCAAGAATTTGTGTAAAGAAGACATTGGAAATAAGGGAGATGGCCCATTTGATACCACTCGCCAATGGATAAACCAGTCCGGGCGGTTACATTACAGAAGACTCAGTAGGGAGGGAGGAGTGGGGCGCATGTCCGGCTAAGTGGTCGGGGGAGGCAAAGCCATTATGTAGCGAGCGGGGTGATGATGGAGCGTCGTGGGTGGAAAACGTCCCGCTGGCAGTGCAAACGAAAAAGGAGATTTCAAGCAAAAACGAGGATACGGCCCAAAACTTTTTCGCGTTATCGAGACCCTTGATACTTTTAGTTCGTGTAAACGGAATTTGGAATGCATAGATTATAGAGCGAAAAAAAACGGAGACTTTTGTTCTGTTCGTGTAAACAGAAATTTTGCGATAAACGTAAGTGAAGTCTACTGTATATGACCGTTGAAACCTCAGACATCGGTCACTCGGGGTCTTAGACGCGCTAGGTCTGACCAAAACATCAAGCTTATGAATTAGTTGGCAGAATACACGGCTGGAAATGTCCGTGAGACAAGGAGTGCAGGTCACCCATGTAAACAACACTAGTGAGAGTCTCAGACCAATTCTGTTGCATGATTTAGAGTTGTTTCGTACAGCGGCTTTAAAATTAAAGGTGGACACGCACGTCAAAAATAATTTTGTTTTCCAGTACTTTTTCTCTCTGAAAATTAGTTATGGTGCCCACCGAGTCACTTTCGCGAAGAGAGAACATCGTTCTATTACCATGCGTATTCATTGTGTAATACGACGCGCTAAGGACAGCTAAAGTAACCGGGATTTGCTCTTGCTCTAGAGTTATTCTCCTTTCCCGAACAGCAGCGGCTTGAGAAAAGAATGATGACGTCACTGACGTTCCAGCAGCCATAGACATCTTTATTTGATAATGTATTATTCAGCTTTCAGTTACGGTTCTGGTCATCCATATTCAAAAGTAAAGTTTGACAGTAAGCCAGGTAAAGTATTCTACATTTCTTTTGCCTCAGCAGGATTTCGTTTGACACAGCTGCTACTTACAGTGAAATTAAAAGATTCACCTGTTATCACTGTCCGCAGAGCACTGGCTAGACAGCTTGGCTGTGCGGCTAGAACATATTTGACGTGAGCTTTTGGCCGCTACGCTCGCCGTGGATGTAAGAACTAGGACTCTGCATACTATATATAACCATGTGTAGTCATGGACAGGAAAAAAAAAAACCACCACCATATCATGTTTACAAACACGTGAAACACTGCTTTATCGGAATAATAGGGTATCACATGAATTTACATTGTCTGTATGACGATTCAGCTTTCCTTTAAATATAAACTCAGTGATCTTGATATTAGTGATAGTCTTGAAATTCATGCCAAGGTGCTAATGTGTAATTGGTTTCAGACCAAAATGGAAAGCGAACTAGGGTGCATTGATGACGTCTAGTTTTCAGACGAAGCGCATCGCTTGGTATCCAGCTACATCAAATAAAAAAATAAAGTATCTCATGGGCCGGTCAGCTACCACCGTATGTACTTGAAAGGTCTTTACAGTCACAGAAATGCACAGCCGGGATGGTCTTTAGCAGCCGTGACCTGGCTCCAAGATGATGACGGTGACCAAAGAAAATTATGATGCTCAAGCAGGCCTGGACAGCATTGAGACAGCACCATTTTCAGCGTGCTTGCCAATGGTTTCAGCAGGATGGGGCTACACCTCACACTGCAAATGTGACTCCTGTATGGTTGAAGGACGTCTGGACAGCGTCTCATCAGCAGACTTTTGGATATTGAGTTGGTGCCCCATTTATCTGATTTAAGCTCTCTTATTCTCTCCCCCCTCCCCCCCCCCCCCNCCCCCCCTTTCCGAGCTACGTAAAGGACAGGCTTTATTAAATAGCTCCAGAAAGCAGCAAGATTTGCGGCGCAACACAATCACAGAGAATGAGATCCACAACAATACTTTTCCAACATGTCAGCTTGTTTTTCGGAACTTTGAAACAAGGATGCGGCTATACCTTGAGAGAAAAGGACGGAACATAGACAAGCATGCCTTACAAAGGCTATAGTAATAGCAGTCTTTTGTTTTTGTAAGATGGTCATGTATGAAATAATTCATGCTCTCGTCAAAAACTAACTTCCAGACGTTTTCAAGAAAAGTGAAGAAGTCAGGAATGAAAATGTAAAATTTTATTGTGGCACCAAATTCTCCATAAACTGGTACAGTGAGACTACATATATCAAAGAATATAGACGTATATTTCTGAAGCTTAATTATAACTAGTATGAGTTTAAAGCGACCTTGAACTTGAGTAATTGGCAAAAAATGTCCTCTCCGTTACAACTCCTAAAATCAGTTTTTGAAGAAACATGTAATTGCTTGAATTTTCCTTTCATGCCCAGGGGGCCTTTGAGGGTTGGCTTGAAATAAAAAAAGAGGTTTCAAAATTCCATCCATTAAATAGGAGTATAATTGCAGCATTTAATTTCCAAGTTTACATATTCAATTGTATCCAGGTATGTAACATACCACCTTGGTCTCATGAAAATGGATATTTTGAGCTCATTATCTCTGAAATATTAAAACATGCTCTCTCAAAAGCATACAATGAAATATTTGATGATTCAGTTTTTTGTCTTCAGTTTATGAGGCAAAGAAATGTGCATAACGGAGAGGACATAACTGTAACGGATAAGACATAATTGTAACGGAAAGGACATCTTTCTATACAGTGAGGAAAAACTGCTATGGGAACTTCAGCAAATGATCCAAATGATCTTAAAGTGTTCGTGATAAGTAAGTTTTGTAGAGTAAATACTGTGTCAAGAAAAATAATTTGCAAATATAGCATACCGATAATCATTTTATACAGAAAACATAGTGACCATTGACTAGTAGCTTATCCTCCATAGAAACACACCCCAAGGATAAGTTGTTTCTTTTTTGTCTGCATTATGAGCCAATAAGAAATATAACTGTATTAAGAGATTTTATCAGTTTTCTGTGTATATTTTTGTTTGTTAGCATTTCCTGTGTGCGTTTTCTAGGAGTGTCTGGAAATGTTTTGATGCTTTGACGCTTTTCTAGCCCTCCGCAAAGTTTTTTGTACATTTCCTTCACGGCTTTTTCTTTCCTGATGAGTTGCTGCAACTCTTTCACTTGTTTTAGGAGGTGTTCTCTTTCACGTAGCTTTTTCTTCACAGATTGTAATTTCTGTCCTGTAAGACCGTGCTCTTTTCCTGATGCTGGTGTAAATTGCGGAGACTTTTCCACAAAATTCACTGTGCAGGTCTTCTTCTTTCCTCTTGTCTGTCTTCGTGCTAACCGCCACTGCTTTTTGGCGATGTTGTCGTTCTGACATCTCTGACACTGGCTTATAGGCATTCCGTTTTCTTTTTCTGTCTTTTTCCTTCATCTCTTCATATTTTGAAACATCACATTTTAACCTTTCACGGTAGGCACGCATTCTGTCTTTAGCTGGCACGGGCTTTGATTTTGTTGTGGACTGTTGAAGAACGAAAATAAGAATAGCATTAAAAAGTGAAAAAAAAAGAGAGATTGGTATTCCTCCTATTCCACTAATACAGTGAAACCTCGCTATACCGCCACTCGTTATACCGCCATTCCCGCATACCGCCAGCTTTTCGCCGTGGAACGGATCTGACACCTATACAAAGCCACTAAAAATCTCGTTATACCGCCATCCGCCATCCGCCAACAGTTTAACTGTTACATTCATAACTTGAGTATAGTAAATATTGCTCGTTATACCGCCAACGTAAATTTAACCACCACTTCCCACTCCCCACCTCTACCTAAATCCAGCCAACAGACGGAACATCACTTGGCGCCACAGTCTGTGCTTGTTACTCAAACCCCGATCCTACTACACACTCTTCGCTTTTTGGAAGCGAAGTCCTGATAGGCCTACTGATGGGGCATGCAGTGGTAAGGCGGGTCACAGTTCAATCTCCTCTCGCTCAATAGGCCTAGAGAGTTTGCGAACGAACGTAAGCGCGCGCGAGGTGATGCTTCAACTGGTTCGCACCGGTCGCGGGGTACGATACAAACAGCACACATTGATCTATGACGTAGGCCTAGCGCTCGTGTGATTCTCCGACCCGGATGTGTAATGTGTAGTAGTCAACTTCTTTTCTTATCATTCTCCAACTTGACACATACGCTTCTAATCCTTAGTTCTTGCCTGTTTTTAATTTTTTAACTCTATTGTTTTAAAGGAAGATAACTGCATTATTTTAGACATGTTAGCCAGTCCAATGTTGGTAAATTACTCATTTCCCTTGTTCTACATGGTATTTTCGTTGTACCGCCATTCTCGTTATAACCGCCATTTTTCTGTTTGCCCCTTACTTGGCGGTATAACGAGGTTTCAGTGTATTTAATAAATAGGAGAGGTTGAAAAACATGACAGTGTTAAGTGATATTGTTAATTACAATGTGTTCTATCCAAATGAAGTCAAGCAGCTGTTGAGTGTCAGGCATACTTATTCCATCTTTCAAGCTAAACATGATTTTGCTGTGTCAAGTTAAGTGAGGTCTGGAGTTTGGGAACAGTTTTAAGTTTGCTCAGACAGGGCCTATAATTATGATACCACAAATCAGAAGTGGGAATGGAATGTGGACCACTTGCACTTTGTACAAGAGTTTCCTACTCAATAGTCAATGCACACAGTAAAATAAAATGGAGGTTTATTATTTCTATTTCCTGCTTTTTTTTTAAACGAAATGGTTAGTTGATATAGGGCAAGCACTGGAGTAAAACTGCATCAAATGGATCATCGTTCATTGCTGAGGCTCATAACTAGACTAGAAATAGTATGGGAATCTTTCTGTGAACTCCATAACAATATAATAATAATAATAATGGGAACCAGATCTAGAACTGGGATTTGGCCAGCAGTCCCCTTCCATTTCTTGATTTTCACCACAGCTGACTGGGAACTGGTTACAAAAGTTATGAATGTCTTCTCCGTTACACACGTTTTTCCTCTCCGTTACAACCTTGTCCTCTCCGTTACATATTAATTGCCAGAACTTCCGTCACGGAGAGGACTGTAACGGAGAGGAAAATCAGACATGTTCTGATTTTTTCTTCTCCAGCCAAACCATGAAATCACACAGGTTAAGGTGTTAACGTGTGCAGCAAAGAGCCATTTATCATGGCACAGCTAACCGCTCAAATTATATTCGGGATTGTAACTGATAGAGCAAGTGTAACGGAGAAGACTTTAAGCTTTTGACTCACCTTTTCAGCTTGCTTGATCGTGCATTGTGATGCAATATCAGCCGGTACAGCTTCGTTGGTGTTCGCCATAGTTGAAGCTAAGGGCGGGTAATCTACTGGCAGTGGCCGATGCAATAAAACTTCAGGATTGGAAATTTTATACCACAATTTTATTGTTCGTAACGGAAAGGACTGAGTATCAAGGGACAGTCATATTTTCACCCTGTAGAAGTATATTTTATGTCCTCAAGTAATTTTCGAGTTCTCATCTAAAAACCTAGATATTTTGGCATTCCAAAACTTCAACTCATAAAACATTTCACGCACTTTACCCGCTACAGCCAATAAAAAGAAAATTGAAATTGAGGAGAGGGACATGGCACTTTCACTACTACATCAACATTAAAACGATCACAAAATTATTATAATTTATCATTTTGACATAAAACTTTGGTTTAAGTTTACAAAATGGTGTATCTTTCGAAAGGAATATTGGAAGTAAAAAACTTTGCACTGGTTTTTTATTAAAATGAGGAATAACGTCACGGACAGGGAATCTTCACTTTTTTTGAAAATGTCCCATGAAACAGATTCAGGAAAACAAGCGAGGGTATTTCTGATGCCCAAGGGCAGGCTTATACCACAATATCGGTCAATAACTTCTTTATTATACCCAGTTTTACATAAAACCTTAATGGAGAAAATGAAATAAAAGGAAGGATGATAAAAATACCGAGAATTATTCTTGTTGGAATGATTGGAACGAGTTTACAACTTGCATAGAGCATGCTAGGATAGCTGAGACGTAATTGGCTGGAGGGTGGAGACAAGCGAGGCCCGCTGATAAGTAATTGGTTGGAGGGCGGAGACTATGCAAATTACCCCGCCCACATGTTGATAATCGTCTTGTGACCTCTTTATCAAGAGGAGAAAATGGGGATGGCGCTGATCAATGGCTCAAGATAATGATCCGCGTAAAAGAGGAAGAAACAGATGACTGATATTTGTAAAATATTTATAGATAAGCCCACAAACATAAATTGATAATCATAGTATTATTTTAAAGTTGGTTTCAACATGAGAAAGTTCCAGCAAGATAAACAGTACAACGTGTTTGCAGAACGTAAATAAAGACGAAATCGAGGCTTCAAAACAGCTGATCACAGCCGGCAGCGGCTAGGCCTAATAATCTAGTCTAGACTGGTGCTTTGAAAGTTGAAAGTTTCAACACAAGTGCAAGAAAACAGATTTAGAACAGTAAGTAGATTAAAGCTAGACCTTGACTAGTCTAGTAGATCCAATAAGTTGTGTAACAACTAACGTGTAGAAATGTTCAAGACAGCAGTGTTTCTGGTTTAAAAATGTTGAGGTGCATGAAGCGACAAACAGTTATTGAAAGTCGCTCCTTGGAAGTTGCCGAGTGCTGATGCTAAGCCTAAGGCTAGACGAGATCTAGATCTAGACTAGTCTAGCTGCTGCTGTGATCCAGGCTGGTCGTCTGTAGATCTAGTCTAGATCTAGATCAGACCCAGATGTGCTTTATGACGAAGCTGCGAATGTCTTTATCTGACTGCTGGAAATGCAAGTGAGTGATGATGACGTGGTGCTCGCGGCCTGTGTTGTAGATTAGATCTAGACTAGACGTAAAGGCGCCAGCTCTCGCACACTAAGGCCAAGTAAGGGAAAGTCACTCTTGTAACTTACACTATTTGCATTAATCCCCGATTCTTTTGGACCCATGTTGAGAGTTATATTTTCCTGTGCGAGAGATGGCTCCAACACTTGACAGAGTCTTAAAGAGCAGTGTACATGGCACTGATTTGCGATTGAACCCATAGTTTTAATACAAATTAGCCCACTTCAGAGCTCAGAGAGTTATTTTATCACATAATAATGTCTTCCTCATCCCAAACATACCCTCGCACGCAGTCACACACTGTTGAGCTCAGTAACAAAAGTCAGAAACGATTTTATTAATGTTGATTATCATTTACAGCATCATTTACAACTTTCACAAACATAGACTATGTCATTTTCTCAATCTCATCCATGCTTTTCCCTTGCAAACTTGCATCCTTCAGACAACCAACATGGAACCACCTCCCACAATCGCAGCCAATCCATTCACAAAATTTACTATCATTCTCACCAGCCTTCTTTTTTTGAGAGTTAGTCTAATGAACACTTGCACAGGATCTAGATCTAGTTCAGTTACATCCAGATCTTTTTCGAAGTCAGAAAATAAATCATCTAAATTTATTCCTTCAAGGTGATCAATACCTTGCGCCATGATTATTGTTGTTTGTCGTCTGCTAATCTAGACGTGACCTTTGAACCTTATTACTCTCGATCCTCACGCCATCACCATTATCTTTAAGCTTAGGCAAGGCAAGCATTAGGCCTACAGTGCTTTAGATGTGTCACTCATTCTTGCTCATTAATATTCATAACCAAAACAAGCCTTTGTTGGATTAGCGAAAACGGAAGCGGGCCTTTGTGGGAAAATAATATGCATGATCTGGAGGAGCCTATTAGAGAAAACCGGATGCGGGCATTTATGAGAAATTACTATGCATGAACCGAAATAGCCTGTTAGAGGAAACCGGATGCAGGCCTTTATGGAGAATTATTGCCCAGCTGACGTCACTGTAGATTTGAATGGAAAACATTTCTATAGGGTGTAATAAATATGTTGAACGATCAAATTTGTTGCGTTCATTTTGCGCACATTTTTGCCACAAACAAAAATTTAGGTACGCGCTTTATTTTACCTTTTTTTTTTTTTCATATATCGTCACCGTCTCCTAACACTGTCGTACCTGATTATTGGTAGATTTGCATTTACGACAGTATTAGGGGACGGTGACGATATAGACTAGTAGAAAGGTTATATTTTTTTGCACATTGTAGACCCATAGTTAGATATTTTGGATTTGAATATTTTCAGCATTTGATTGATTTTCTAATTAGAGGTATCTAATTGTCCTTTGTCCTGACTCAAAAACTTAAGCCGTGTACCTTACCTTCTCCCCGAAGCATCATATTGTTTTATACTGTCGTATAATAATACAGCCACCTTCACCAGTTAGCATAATATCTGGTAATTTTAGCGTCTTTATTAAATTAAATAAAGAACCCTCTGACACAACATGTTTTGGTGATAATGCTAAGCCCATAAGACTGCCAAAACATCACTAGTTATCACATATCTAAAGAACCGGTATGGACAGCTGTGTGTCCTACGATGGCCGGCCAGCTACACTGAAAAATCCCTATATAAAAGTATGGGTACCTGTATCATGCCCGACGACAGTCTTAACGACATAGTAAAAGTCAAGATACGATTATTCTTTTATTTTTCAATTTTGCAAAATGCCAAATATATCAAAATGAAGCTAATTAGGAACTTGAGGAATACATGAAATATGGAGGCGAAATAACTTTCCGTTCAAAAGTTACAGGAATTTGAAAACCTCTCTGGGGCGTGAATACCCACGAGAGCCGGTGAAGGTTAATGTCGAACCGTTCGACCACGCAACTGGGGAGTTCTTTTGTGTCTTGTGTCATGTTGTGTCTCTGGTGCATCCGCTCGTTGCCCGTAATGACAGACTTTGTAGTTAGCATAGGTATATAGGTCATTCTACTGTCTTTGGGCTCGGCTGGTGCTGCCTTTGCCACTCTGTTCATGCGCTTTTGCCTTTCGGTGAATGATTTTTCCTTATTTTCCCTATGCACCTCATTGGTCCAAATTGATTAAAAAAAAAATCTTATAATATACAACTAAAAAAAAAGGCATTTTACCAACCTCATCCAATCCTTCANTACTTTCAGCCTTGACAGGGAATTAAAAAAAAAAAAAACCTTAGAAAAAGTTTTGTTTCCTTTGTAGAAGAAAATGGCTTTGTGTAACGCCATTAATCACTCGACTGTAAGGGGAAATCCTTAGCAGTGGCAACATAGGTACGGAGGGGACAGAGAGGACGCACCTGTACATATAATAATAGGCTAGTATTGTTTAATCCATTTTCTCTTTTTCCCCGTGTGACCATGGTCGTTTACGGAGTGAGGTAAAGCCAAAAAAAAAAAGGAAGGGGAGGAAGGGGGATAGATGTATCGTAGACTCAGAGGCGAATCCAGGATATGGGTGAATGGGCTACATTTAACCGCCCAGGACGCTGGAGGAGAAGAGTGTCCATGGAGAGAGAGAGAGAGAGAGAGAGAGACAAACAGAGAAAACGAAAGAGAGGAAGAGAGAAAGAGAGAGAGAGAGAGAGAGAGAGAATGGGAGATGGTCGAACTTTGAAATCGTTTGCTGTGGCAGAGTATAGGACTTTACCATCGTATGGTATCATCATTCCTCGGGCAGTTTTCATGCCATGCCCTTAGAATTATCGGTAAGAATCGAACGCAAACACGCTCTGAAATAGTTACTTAAAGTCTCTCTCTCTCTCTCTCTCTCTCTCTCTCTCTCTCTCTCTCTCTCNTCTCTCTCTCTCTCTCTCTCTCTCTCTCTTCCTTCCGTTGTCTTTTCCTAGTTTGTCTTAGTAATGGCTAAAATGAAAAGAGATGCCACGCATTTCTCTCCAGCCTAGTGGCTGTATGCAAAATCCTTTAGTTAGTTAACGCACTGCGGTAATCACTAGAAACTCCCAAAACATTAGCAGTGTTCACTGAAGTTAACGCAGTGCGTTAACTAACGTGTGGATTATGCTTACAGGCCACAGGGCTCTGCGGACCCTAGATCCGCCCCTGCGAACTGGTGAACTGTAGACGCCATGAGCTGTGAGCAACCCGTGCGGTTGGTCCGTGTTTCATGCCCCATCCATGCAAGGACGTCTTTCGTGTGTCTCAGACTGTCTCAGTCATGCGGTTAGTTAGAAATAGTTTCTAGCCTACTCGTGGTCTTTTCATTAGTGTCCATCACTTCGGATCAAAATGGTAAGTAGTAATACACTTTGTTTTGCAGCCATTCAAAATGAGTTCTGTGAGAAGGTTTACATCTGTATCATATTATAATAACGCAATAAATGAATGCAGTTGTACAGTTTCACCACTTGAAATTATTTAAGGGTTTCCACCCTAACGGATGTTTGAAGTGTGTAAAACAGGGTTCGTATTCCGGCTATCTCCAGGGACAGGACCGCTCTTGTATCAATACAGTTCATTAAGTCATAGATTAGCCACAAAAACGGTGCTGTTTATTGATTACACATTCCTCATTGCGGGGGCGGAAATTCTAAGCAAACTGCAATCAAACTTATCTACAACTAAATTACCATTTGGCCATAGGAGAACAGAAAAAAGTGTAGAGTAGGCTAGGCCAACTTTTATTTTTGGACAACAATGCAGATTTAATTCAAATTCAGTATCAAAGGGTCCCAATTATTCTCTGAGCTTGATACTTCATTCTTAGTCAAGTAACATTTACCAGACCAAAGTTACAAAAGAGTTAATACTGTGGCTTTCTTGTTCCTATCATTTTGTCATTTCAGTTACCAACGTCTTAGGTGCACATGGGTTAGTGTTCGGGGCAGGAGGAACTCCAGATAAGACTCACACCTAGACTATTGCTCTTGTCTCAACGGACTTCAGGGTTAAAGACTGGCCTCAACTGATGCTCTTGTCTTGATGGGCGTTAGGATTAGGGTTAAGGGTAGATTTAGGGTCAGGGGATAAGGTTAAGGGAAGGGTTGGACTCAGGGGCGTAGCGTCCATGTAATCTATGAATCTGAGATTACCAGTTCATAATAGCCATTATACATTCATTATATAGTTTCCATTAAATACAATTTTACTAATGCTAAGTGCTTTCTAAAATGTTCAATTACCTTCATCGTTTTACATGTATTACACTTGCGTATCATTTACAAGCGTTGGCGTACAATCTTGTCAACACTACTTAAGTTTTTTGCAGTACTAATCTGTAACCCGGTACTCGTTACGCAGATTCTCCAGCCCCATACGCACGGTGTATTGCATTCGAAGGAAACGTCAATAGAAAAAAACATTTAAAAAAAGAGGTCAGTAATCTGAGAGAAAAATTTGATTATTCTCTACGCAGACTGCAATCCCATCCCATTCCCCCCACTTTTTTTTTTTGACGTGCCGCGAACGACGTCAAGAACTCAGTTGCCAGTTTTTATCAAACGGGAGCCAAATCACAACCGAAAAAGTACCAAAATATAGTACTGTACCGAACGGCGGCCTGGGTCAAGATTTGACATAAGATCAGAAATTAATGACGAATCATGTTTGTAATGGATATACACTGGTATTATACTTATCATAAACATTTCTATTTCTACAGATATTAGAGCTATGTAAGATCTGACCTATAAATGGAAACATTATTTAGATTGATCCTTAATCCGTGCTCATCTGGCGACAGAAGTACCGGTACCAAGCAGTTTGATAGAAGTACACGTAAACCAAAAGTGTTTCTAAACGAAATTAGTAACTATTGATGTACAGTCGGTTAGAGTTAAAAATGAACCAAAGAGCCAATCAGTTATTTGAGAACTAGTCTACGTACTTTAAATATAGCCAAAAATCTGATAATTGGTTCCGAGAGAACCAAATTTGGCAACCCTGTTCCAGAGTTTTTTTCTTCCTTTTATTTTTCTCCCGAGGACTAGAGAAAACGGCACCGTAAACATTAAAATATTGCAGAGCTCATGATGACCACAATAGCATTAGTTCATTTTGCTTAAACATGAATAATTTCTAAGACCATTAACCTTACAGCTTCTTTTAGTGGGAGCAAGAAAAGAGACCTCAATACCTTTAACATTAAGTGTCTCGTCCTGCTCTGTTTGATTGGTGTCAACGCTTCTTGACGACAACTTTATTATGATACTGTACATGATATTTTTACAGCATTTTGAATACCGTACTTTGAGATGACGGTCTTGGGGGAGACTGGAAGCTTTTTTTTTTTTGTCTTATTTTTACACGAATACCGACAGCAGTATTGGTTTTAGGCGAATTTGCAATCTGCTTTATCGAAACTGAGGGAGTCTTATTCAGGTCAGTTCTGTAGTCTTCGTACCGACTTTGTCAGCAGTCTGATGTAAGTGGTATGGATGCTCAGTA
>JAWQUT010000074.1:640325-655051 GCA_033807755.1 Ellobium chinense
CCCCCCCCCAAATGCTGGTTAGATGTAAGTGCTAGATTACCAAAAAAATCACCCACGCTACGCCCCTGGTTGGACTTTAGTAGTAAACTTCGGTTCCAGTTAGGGGTGTGAGTCTCATTTGAAATTCCTTTCTTAGGGGCTGAGTTAGTGAGGAGAGAGTACCAATGGGAGAGTCTGTGGACAATATCTAGGGGCTTTCCTTTTTTCCTAATCTTGCTCCAAACCATAACCCTCCTCTTGATCCCTGACACACATAGGAAGAGTCCCAAGAGTAGACACAGAAGAATTTCCATATGTGGGCCATCTTACTACATGCTCCTGACCTTTACTTGAAAGAGAGATTATTTTGAGGGGGTTGCTATAAAAAGAGAGTGTTGTTATTTTGTGAGGGATACACAAAGAAAGAAAAATGATGATTTTCAAATCTTGCAAACTCCTTTTTCCCTCCGTGATGTAGCATGGCCCATATATGGAAATCCTTCTGTAGATTATTCCAAATGAACATAAAAATCATCTACATGTCTTATCCCTTGATGAATCCTATCTCCCCGATCTCACACTTGCTGTTATGTTATGGTACACACTCACCTGCAGTCTCACCCCTGATGTCATGATATGATGAACGCTCACTCCCAATTTATCCGTGCTATGATGTGAGCCCCAGACCTGAACAACACCTGTAATATTAGAGGATGATACACCCCACCTTTACCCCTGCTATTACAACACCAAGGATAAACAAGATTGCCAGATTTGAAACTGACTTTTCTTTCTTTGTGTATTCCCTACCAGAAAAAAAAAAATCCGACACAAAAAAACCTCATACTCTTTATATCAGTCCCATCAAAATAGTCCCTGTTTAATGAGTTTACAGGTCATATGGGTCAGGAGCATCCCATAGGGAGCCCACATATGAAAATCCTTCCATAATGAGGCTCCTCACAATCCTTTCTCTCTCCTCCAGCCTGGTCCCTGTGCCATAGAAATAAAGCACCCCACGGCCCCTCCTCCATCCCCACCTCTGGTCATGGTAATGAAGCTTCCCTTCCTACCCCCATCCATGCCATAGTAATGAAACTTCCTATACCCCAGTCTCCACCCTCACCTCTGCCATGCCACTTCTTTACATGTTATCAAAGACTATGCAAGAGAGGATACTTCATATGCTCACAATGCTTCAATGGTGAAGACTGCTGACAGTGACATGCTAAGTACACATCTAGACAGAGCAGTTGATGCATGCCAAGGGCTAAAGAAGCTTCCAACATACCCTCCTCCTACCCTCCATCTCTGCTATGAAAATGAACCTTCTTGACATTATGTATCTCTATTGCAGTTTAGCCCTTTATGTATTGCAGTTCACTCCACTTAATTGGAATTCACATAATCGCAACTTCGGCTTGATCGCAACATTTTAGATATTATTAAATGCGTTTTTTTTTATATTTTCGTTTTCCCACGCAAAAATCACTGGATGATAATAACAGCTCCTAGTGATCCCAACTTTTTTTCATGCTCCTAAGGCATTGTGATTTAATGCAGCTAGCTGTACATTTGTATATTTGTAGATGTCCATTTTGTATGTCCAACAATTCACTCTTTAAGTCCTTTCATCCTCAAGTCCCATCCTTCATCTGTCCATTGGTCTATCAATTCTTTCATTTATGTGTGTGACCTACCACTTGCCTGTTATTCTGTCAGTGCCCATGAATGTTTTAAATCCATCTTAATCTGTGTTTTTTCTTTCTTCTTTCAGGATCTCTCTAGAAACAGGTAAGTTATTTTTCATGTTATCAAAGACTATGCAGGCGAGGACACTTTGTATGATCACAGTGCTTCATTGGTGAAACCTATGCTCACAGTGACATAGGTGAGCCGTGACAAGAGAGTTGACAACATCTTTGTCATTCCAAGCACATGTAGTGAATAAAGAAACTTGAGCATGGCTCCAATGAGCGCTTTGAATTTCATTCTGATGCACTAGGGACAATTTTCTGCAAAATCCAGTTTCACAACAACAGTTCTTTCCATCTACATTCTCTCTCCTTTCTTTGAATACTGCCTCCTGGCATCTTTTAATGTCTCAAAAGCTCACCAAAAGCATCTGTAAAGGTTCCACTTCTGCGAACCTTACACATTGCATTGTCAACCTGTTCCCATTGTAACCAGTGAGTATTTGTATGTGCTAAATCATCATCAATAGTTACAACAGTTTCACGTTTATTTTCACATGCCTCACAATGACTCATTATGCAGGTCTCACTTTCTTGGCTGCAAACACACAGGTTCAAAAATTCTCGAAAGCCAGTTGGAATTTGAAGAGGCTTGAGAGCATCCAGCAACAAGCGAACATTTTCATGAAGCTTTGAATTAGGCCCCAAAACATATAAATAATGAAACTGAAGATGGACAACACATGAACAATAGTCACATCTTGAATAACTGAATAAGGCATAGTATATTAATCATTAATCTACATGAATATGAACTGTCACGCCGTAACGTCACGCTGTAACGTTACAGCGTGACAGGTTTTCAGAGGCTGTTCACTTCTTTATTTTTCAGTAGATTTTGTCCAAATTCTGTCAGAGCATGTCACTCACCTAGGCCATCATGCAACAAAATGGGCACTTTAATTGTTGAACTGTGTCTGCTTTGAGATTTAAAAAAGTGAAAAAAATGTTACGGCGTGACACGTTACGGCGTGACAAAATAGGCTGACTTTGAGTCCAACTGTTGCAGCTTTTATGATAACTAGCCAGGCAAATGTGATGTAGAGACATTCCTTGGTGTATTATGAATTATTAAAAAGGTGAAGAAGTTTCAAAATTATCAAGAAGGAATTTTACAAGACTTTGTAAAACAGACACCCGATTTGTTGCTCAGGTGACAAAGTGACAATTTTTTAACTAACACTCTTTAAGGAATGAACTAAAGGTTGAAACCATCAAAAGACAGAAAAATAACTATGGATCTTGAAAGTAGAGATGTTGAACTAATACCTACAACCATGAACATGGTAAAAAACGCAGTTTCAAAAATTTCACCTCAGGACCATTTTGCTTGGAATCGCCCATGACCGAGTGTTTCTAAAATTGTCATGATAGCACCTCGGTACTAAACCTCCCAAATAATGTGATCATCCTACTCCGGTGGTTTGTCTAAGAAGTGCATCAAAAGTTGCACCACAATATTTTGGCACCACAATATTACATTACAACCTTATTATTATGTCAAGACAAATATTAATGCATGTAGATTACGCCTAAAACAACTGTGATAAGCTCCCATGGACATTTGAGTGCTCTACCATTTTCTGTTAATCAGTCCCACCATCCTATGTCCATCAGTGTAGATATCAAATGGTCAACAAAAACTTAATTTCAAAGTTTAATAACCTCAATAATTCAAATGTTTTTCTTCTTAAATTTGATGGATATTGAGTGTTAATGCTGCAAATTTGAAATATCTAGATGCTATGGATTTGTCACAAGTAAAAAGTTAAAAATACATTTTATCAATAAGATGCCTGGTGTATGTCTGACATATTGGCTTTCACACTTTGTTTTTTTCACATGTGTTTTTAATACTTTTGCTGGGACAATAATGATATGTAAATATAGCTTTTAAGCCAAGTATGTTAATGAGCCCACAATCTCAATCCAATTACTATATCTGACTCATGAAATTTTTTAGCTCTGAATGAGATAAATTTGTTGACGTCCACTAATTATTATATCTCCATTTTAGTGTGTGTTCTCTTTTTTTATTTTTCCACAGCAAGGAATCCAGGCCAGGTAGTAAGTCTCTACCTATAACCTTCTCTATTGTCTCCATCCTTAACCTTTAACTAAAAGAAGGTATAAATACAAACAACAAAATAATATAGAAAACAGAAGGAGGGCAGGTAAATAATTTGCAGATTCTTTCAGGTAATTATGAATGGTTGTACTTTACAGATAACTATTTCTAAAGTGATCACCAGCAGGCCACTATCACATTTTCCTATTAATATTCATAAACAGGACTCAGCAATTCTAGCTTTACACAAACATTACATTACTACATCCTTTTCTTGATCCTCTAAGGAGACTAACTTTTTGATCTCAGAATTATACCTAGTTGCCTGCTTGAAATGCAAAATATGTGGGAAGGTAATTATAGTTTTGCTTCTGTCTTTTATCTAAGCTGGTAGAAAAAGCTCACCCCTTTAGGATCAGTACTTTTTTGGTCACCTGTCACTTAAAAAGGTAACAAGAAAACAAGACATTATTGACACTTGCAACAAATTAAATAAATTCACTCACATTCATTCAGAAAAAAAAAATCGGTAAACATTTGTTCTAGTGTTGGTATTCACTCCGCTCAGCAAAATCATAGAATTTTCAAATTAAAAGGTATAAAAACAAAGAGAGTGAAAAATGACACATAGTAGTAGATTTTTAGCCTCTTGATAGTGAAAACTCTAAAACACTAGATGCTATGGCTATGTCACAGTAAAGGAAGTAAAGATACATTTTCAACAGTGGCATTTCAAACACTGTGAAAGTAGGTTTCAAAACAACTCGTATAGGCAATGAATTTCCAAAACACTGAACCAGTTCATGCTCATGAATGTTGCCAAACAAATTTTACCTCTATTTATCTATCTCTAATTGAAAGAAAATGCTACAATTTTTATACTCACCTCTAGAAGCTTCATTCCTCCTCTTCTCCAAATTTCTTTGGTACCTGTGGCTGGTACCTGACTGAAATGACCAAAGGGTGACACAATATAGAACAGAAAGTAAAGAAAGGACACATAAGGATATTCAGTAAAACTTGGTTTACATACAGATGATCCTTCACTGTAGCTTTTTAGTCGCTGCTCCTAGTTCACATCAGTATTTCATACAAACTTTCTATAGTATCCGAGCAGTCCCAGCAAACTACGGACATCTTTCTTTGTTTTTGGGATTTGCAGTTGTTAGATGTTGTGGATTTTCTTTGTTTCTGGTCGTTGTGAGCCATTTCCTCCAACGTGCCCCAGGAAGTCAATCTCCCCAAATCCCACGCTCATCTTACATGGTCTAGCAGTGAGTCCGTTTTGCTTTAACTGTGTTAACTTTTGTTAGCACGTCTAAGTGGCCTTGCCAGGAGGAATGGTATAGACAAATGTCGTCGAAATATGAAATCACGTTTTGTGTATCTTTCAGTAATATATACATCATCCTGGCAAATGTTGCTGGTGCTGTGACTTGGCCGAATGGCATAAAATTCCACTGCATGAGGCCAAGAGGGGTTTGGAATGTCGTGTACTTTTTGCTTTCCTATTCGATGGGTATTTGCCAGTAGCCCTTGGACAGGTCAATCTTGGAGAAGATTTGTGCTTCTGCTAGTTTTAGTGTGAGTTCCTCCTGCAGAGGGATAGCTTCCGAATCGTAAGTAGTTACTGCGAAGTTTTCTGAAGTCGATGCAGAATCTGGTGGAGCCATCGGTTTTCTTTACTAAGACGATTGGGGCAGAATACAGGCTATCTGACAGTTCGATGATGCCTAGTTCTAACATGTTGTTCACTTCCGTGATTATTTTTTCCCTTACCTGAAAAGGTATTGGATAAGGTTTCACATTAATGGGTTCGTCCGTCGTCAATCTAATCTGATGTTCGACCAAGTTAGTTTTCCCTGGTAAATCAGTAAGGATGTCACTGAACTGGTTTAAGACCAAATGTACGTGTTCTTTCTGTTCGGCTGTAAGGTCTGGATTGATGTGAACATCTTGGACATTTTCTTTTGCTTTAAGGGGAGGGACTGTCACTGTGACAGATCTTTCTTCCTCTGATTGTTCCTCATCAATTGTTATAACTGCCGAATATGTAACAGCTGCAAAATGAGAATAGTTATCCTGTTCTTCTTGTTCTTTTGATATGTATTTTTTTCAACATATTGATGTGGAATGTTTTGATTTTCTTTTGAAGCTTTCCTTACGACATCAAAAGACCATTTCCACGCCAGTAGTAATTTATTTCTATCCTTTGGGAGAAGGATCAAAACTTTGTCTCCAACTTCTAGGGTTCTAAGTCTACTTCCCTGATCATGACAGGGTTTATTTTTGTCTGCTTTTTCCTTCGCTGCCTGTTGGGCGATCTCGCACTCGATTCCCTAGGTCAGTAACGTATTGGTACGAGTATCTGACCTCTTCATCTTCGATTTCGGCGCCTGTGAACAGGTCGCTTAGTACTGCCATGGGTACTCTGGGTGCCCTGCCGTATAACAGTTCAAACGGGGCAAAGCCCGTCGATTCGTTCGGCAACTCGCGGTAAGCGAAGAGGACAACGGGGATATGTCTATCCCAGTCACTTGGTTTCTGTGCTGAAACTCTTTGTAGCATTGCCTTAAGACTCGCATTCCAGCGTTCGCAACATCCATTTGACTGAGCATGATAAGGGGATGTAAACGTTTGTTTAATGCCCATGAGACTCGTGGTTTTTCTCATTAAGTCCGAAACGAACTGTGGGCCTCTGTCGGAGAGAACTTCTTTCGGTATGCCTACTCTCGCGAAAATGGACATAAGGGCTTCGGCGGCGTGTTCCGTGGTAGTTTCCTTAAGGGAAATGGCCTCAGGCCATCGCGTTGCGTAATCGATTACTGTCAAAATGAATCGGTTTCCTCCTATTCACCTGAGTGTAAAGACCTGGCCAGAAGAATTTCCCTAAAATTCTCTTCTTCGTTCTTGTTTTACCCTGATGACCCGACATTGATGCGTCATGCGCTAAGCGCATAATGTCGCGGCGAAATGGTTGGGGAATCATGAGTTGCTTGAATCTTTTATGCTTATTGGTATAATTTCTGAAAAGCAAGTCGAAATTAGTCCTTTCATTAAAGAGCGATGCCACATTAGCCGTTCGAAAAAAATTGACTGTGATTCAGTCCCTCGCCAAACATTCAAAAGCCACAAATAAAACACAATACCCGTTCTTTGTGAATTGTTTACTGCATTTTGTGACTTCTTCACCGCGTTCTCAATGCTACTGATGTCAGCTTGTAATTTTTTCTTCACTAAACAGATATACGCTACTAGGAAGACAAAAAAAAAGAATGGCTGGCTGAAAAAGAAGAAGAAGTCCAAAAAAAAAAAAAAGCAAGATGCAAACTCGGTGGAAGTAATTGCGATCTCTTTATCACAAATCAGAAACATTCATGTCTTCAGAATATGGTCTAACAAAAAAAGAAAAAGAAATACAAGAGCAAGGGGGAGGAAGGGGGTGGGGAGTACTTGGGTAGAGGCAAATGGCAATTGCACTACTATAACACGTAGTTCTGCATACTGCCATATCTTTTAATGAATTAAGAAGTATGGCAATGTTTCCAGCAGATGATGTGATTGCTACCGCTGCCTGGTACCACAAGACTTGTTACGCTTGTAAAGCTGCAGAGGATAATATGAGAAGACTTTTGACACTACTGTGAGACACACTGAGTATACACTTATTCACAACCCTGTCAGTTTCCCCATTTTCAAATCGGATTTCAGGTCTGTCTGCACACAGAAGACAAAACTATCCAAAATATATGGAAAGTATCCACAAAAGAGTGTAAAGAGTGCAACCAAGAGTTCTCAAAACTGCACAGCACTTGCGACAAGAGGTAAACTAAATGCCGTTTAGCCGTAACCAGTCTGAGAAAAAAAATGGATTTATACACAGTCTTTGGTCAGCTAATCAATTTCCCTCTTCTGTCCATACTCATAAACTTTGTTTTGTTCATGATCGCTTTCACAGACCAGTGTCTGCACCAATCTCAGGTTATGGACGAGCATGTCTTGTTCCAACGTTCACATATCTTCTTGTACTCTTTAGAGACAACTAAACATTAGAATGATGCGGGCGCCAGCAGGTACCTACGAAGCGATCTAGGAGGAGAAAAAAAATGCCTACCCCTATGTACTTTAGATTTATGGTATTTTTAGAAGAGAATGTTATTTGGACCTTCTGCGTGAACATATTTGGGGTATCAAATGACATTTACAAAATCTGTTTTAACTTCTTTCATGAGATGAGTGGTGTGCCCTCCTGAAGTACACAAAATATTATTTGTCTTTACACAATATGTTGATAATAAAGACTATAATCCTGAGTCGCCGAAAAGATTTCTGTCATTGAGCAGATGGAATTTCGGACGACTGTGCAACTTTGGAGAAGCAGACCGACATTCAAAACTCAGACATGACTTCTCAATGTTACAGGTTTGTTTTTTTTCTGTCATTACAATCAGTGAATAATAACAGAAGAAATAGGTTAAACCTGTCTCGAATAAGCAATAGGGCGTTATGCCATGGGTGATCACTGCTCACAGCTAGATCTTACCACAATGGCTAGATTCATGTCGGTCTGCCTCGTGAGTTTGCTCAAGCATTTAGAATCTTGTAAGTGCAAGCATTTTGCTGCAGTGTTATACGCAATGGAAACTTAGTGCCACTGCAACTGGGGCAAAATCTTGTCACAATACTGACCAGCCTGTTTACGCAATAACAGATGTGCTTATAAAGATGGCAGAATGATTGGCGTCTGACTTAGCTCGTTTTTGAACTGAGCGCTTTTAATTTTGCTGAACTCATGAGTCAGTAGAAAATACGTAAGTTGAAAATCTCAGTATACGCCTTTGTGACGCACCTCGTCGACGCAGATATAAAGTGTTTCATGTCAAAGGTAAGGGCTTATTTTACCCTATTTAAAAAATAGTACCACTATGTAAAGCGGTATTCATTTTGCTGAGTTAGAGAGGCGGTTGTACAGTGGGGTAACTGAAAATTATTTTCAGTCCGTCATAGTGCCTCGTCTAGCCATCAGAGATATAAAGTGTTGAATTTCAATGGAAAGGTCTTGCTATGCTCTGTTTCAAAAAATGTATCATTACATTAAGCGGTATTGATTTTACAGAACGCCAAGGGGTTTGAAAACTTATATTTTACTTAAACAAAGAAGGATCATTACGGACGCCCACCATCCACAGGAGGGTTCTGCCAAGGTGGGCCCACCCCATTTTCGTTATCACTTGGCATAAGGAACCTGTCGTAAAAGCGGTATGTTGGTATCAAAAAGTGCACGACCGATGTAACATCCTCCCCCACTAATGGCTGTCACGCGTGCAGTGGGTATAACAATTTGGACTTAAGATAATATAATCCGGTGGGTTGTTTGAGGCTGGCAGAGGTGTTATATCATTATGAGTTCTTCTTTGATATCTTCAAGAAAGATTTTTCATCATAATTTTGGCAAGCGAACACACATACTGGCATGAACATAAGGGTGCTCAACCCAGTACATGATTGATCTATAGTCTTTTTGACTCTAAATCGGCTCTGCCATCTGTTTTTTGATCGCAACATTTAGTTATTATCCTGGATTGTTATTCGAGTATGATGAACGTAAATATTCTCTCCTGACTTCTTCAGGATATAGATAACTACAAATAAAGGTCATAAGGATGTTGAAGTAGGAAATAGAATTTTACCCATTTATCACATATGTCGGTTTGCTCTAGGACAACGGTAAGGGGTGTGTCCCGATTGGAGGGAAGCCAACTAGCTATCCAAGTAAGTGATCCTCATCACTATGCTGCGAAAATGGTTTAAGTCATTTTTCACACATCTGAGAGAACGTGACGGAAACATATAAGTTTCATGGCAAAGTGTGAAAAAGAGTCATCTTGTTAATTTGAGAACTGTTGGTTACAGGGTTATTGCACTAGTATGACTATGATGATTTAGTTCATTTTGTCTTTGTGATTTTTTTATTTTGCTTGCATTATATTAAGTAGCAAACAGTGTATTTTGGCGAGCGCAGTTTTGATGGAAAATATTGGCACATTTCAATTTTTGAAACATGTCAGCATATGCCTTTATTTTGTAAGCAACAAAAATTTTTATTAAAAAATGACTGTAGCCCTTTTTGTAGCACAGTGACGACCTGTTGAACAGATGAATCACAGAATACTTTTATGAAATTGAAGCAATAATAAACACATGGAGTGGGAAGAGAATACATTTAGATGAAATCTCTATCCTTTTTGGAATCACCGAGTCAGATGAATTTGCAGACAAACTTATGTTGAAGCAAATAAACCATCTTATTTTAATCGGAAAAATGTGTATAAGTATGTTCAAATATGGCAAGAACAAAAATTTACGAATAATCCTCTACAACCAATGCGAATTAAGAAAGTTATTATGAAGTGAAAGAATGAGTGAATCTGCTTTAAAGCATATAAAAAAAAAGACGATGATGATGATGATAAAGTGAAACATGCATTTCCATAGTGCCTGCCTATTTAAGATAAATCTTATTTGCATATTCTATATTTATCTCCAGCGATATCATTCATTCACTAGTAGACAATTCTACTATATACGAAACGCGACCAGCAGCAGTCAGTATGATCTCCCACTCTTTATTATTAGCAGTAGCCTCTGACCAGATCTCAGAGTACACAGCATCAAAGGAAACATGTCTACATGAAAGCTAGGCCATGATGATGATCATACAACATGGAGCGGAGTAACAAAGGACCTGAAAGCATGTCGAGGGAGAAGCTTCGAAGGAGGACTATCACCTCTGGCAATTGCTCACTATACTCTCGAATCTCTGAAGAGGTACACTACTAGGTGACATTGTTGACGCTTGTCGTGACCTCGGGAGATATTGTTACCCACAACACTCTTTTTAAGTACGGCCAAAAAGCATCATGTCAGTTGAAGAGAATGAGCCACATTAGGCAAGTACAAAATGCTGTTAATAAAGCCATGACCTATGGAAGAAGGATCCAATTACTGCAAGAATGCAAAAACGCCAGCTAAATCCAGCATTGCAGCAAACATTCAGAGAGCGAAAAGGTGTGCTCTCATTCGAGTTTTTTTTCTTGATTTCTGGATAAAATTAAAAGAGATAAATATCAGGCACAATAATTGGATAAACTGCATACTAAGATTCACAGAAAGTCTGAGCCCCAAAAAATAAAAAAACATTTTTTTTTCTGTGCATTATATTAAGTACTTTTCTCTATGTGCACTATATTAAGTACTTTTTTCTGTGGATTAGATTAAGTTTTTTTTGTGTGGATTATATTAGTCTAAGTACTTTTTTGTTAGAACACTTTACTTTTTACTGTGCTTTATAGTAAGGACTGTATATATTGTAAATGTGACTGTTGATCAGCCCTTTGTCTTTGTTACTAGAGAATGTTTAATTTCAAGTTCAGATGTCTTTTGAACCGTATTAACAGAGGTAGGCATGCACGTATGGCATTTCTTGGTGTAATAATATTGCATGTTACAAATTAGATGTGAAATTCACATCTCTGATTTTAATTTGTACTGTGCAATATGATTTTAACACCAAGAAAAGCTTTATGTGCTTGCCAACCTCAGACATTACAGTTCACAAGAGATCCAAACTTGATAATTGAAATCTCTTCAATTTGTGATTTTTTTCGTTTACTATTAATTATATTAAGCTTATAAAAAAGTCTTCAAGCTGGAATCTCCTAAGGAAAGCTGTAACTGAGATACGCATGAATATATGGTATTTCCTGGAGTTCCAATCATACGGCATGGTATGATCAAGATCTCTAATCTTCTCTGAGTATCTAGAGATTTTGATTATAACCTGCAATATGATCGTAACACCAGGAAATGCCAT
Organism: Ellobium chinense; assembly: GCA_033807755.1. Lineage (NCBI taxonomy): Eukaryota > Metazoa > Mollusca > Gastropoda > Ellobiida > Ellobiidae > Ellobium > Ellobium chinense. The sequence continues at coordinate 652,000 of JAWQUT010000074.1, forward strand.
TTGTTCATGTGTATTTCAGCCATAACCCTCCTAAAGAGATCCCAACCTGAACGTGAAGTTTTTTAGTGCTGTTATTCTTCTGATATTAGGAATTATTCGATGTCACATGGTTTATCTATTCAGTTGTATTCGATGTTATGTACTTATTCTATATGGTGTTAGTTATACCTGCACAATGTGTTAAAATCTTAAGGCCATTCTCCAGATAATTTCATAGCTGCACAAACTTTGAATTTGATAATGTTTGGTAGTGCAGTGAGAAGTAAGCAGATTCTGTGCTCTCAGGAAACGTATCTCTGCCATAACTCTTGTTAACAGAACCCGGTTTGAAAGTTAAGGCTTTCTAATGTTGTTACTCTTCTTCTGGTTGGATTTACTTGCTGTCGCATGCTTCATCTATTCAGCTTTATTTGATGTTAAATACTTTTTTTATTTGATGCTACCTTATGCTCACACATGTTAAGGTCATGCGCCAGACAGTTTCATTGCTGCACAAATTTTAAGTTTGAAGTGTCATGATGCATTGATAGAATTAACCAGCTCACCTGTAAAATTTGAAATTATCAGTTAGGAGATTATTGTATCAATATAATGAATTAGCCTTTGTGATACTTTTTTTTTATGCATTATATTAAGTAGTGTACACTAAGTGGGATAATTAGTCACCCTTGTATCTTTATTAAAGAGCTTTCAACTTCAAGTTTGGATCATTTATAGAGATTTATGCAAAGGTGCACATGCACATATGACATACTAATGTTTCAATCATATGGAATGTTATCAAGATATCTAATCTTTTCTAATTATGTAGAGATCTTCATCATGACATACAATCTGATTGCAACACTAGGAAATGCCATATGTTCATGCATATCTATACCACAATCCCCTTAACAGATCCGAATTTGAAAGTGAAAGCTTTCTGATGTTGTTTTTCTTCTCCTGTTTGGATTTATGTGATGTCACATGCTTCTTCTATAGGCTTTTGTTGATGTTGCATACTTATTCCATTTGGTGTTACTTTACACCTGCACATTGTATGAAAATCTTAAGGCTATACAGCCAAAAGTTTCATGGTTGCTTAAACTTTAAATTTGGTACATGTGTGGTGATGGCTTGAAAAGTAAACAGATTTTGCGCTTTCCTGTAAAACTTAAAACTCCTTAGCTATGGAGTCATTGCACCAGTGTTCTGATTTAATCTTAGCAGGATCTTTTCTTCTGTGCATTATCATAGGTATTGTAAATAGAACATGTTTGTCAATCATCTTCTCGTCATTGTAAATAGAGAGCTTTATATTTCAAGTCTGGATCATTTACTGAGAGTTATCAGAAAGGTACACATGCACATATGGTATATTCTAATGTTCGGATCATATTATGGCATATTACGATCAAAATCTCCAATCTTTTGTAATTATGTAGCGATCTTAATCATAGCATACAATACGGTCTTATTACTGGGAAATGCCATACGTTCATGCCTATCTCAGCCAAAGCTCTTCTTAGGAGATCCCATCTTGAAAGTGAAAGCCTTATAGTATTGTTATTCTTCCTTCTGTTAGGAGTAATTTGATGTCTCAGAGTGTCATCTGTTTGGCTTTATTTAATGCTGCATACTTATTCTCTTTGGTGCTACTGTACACCTACACATTGTGTTTAAATCTTAAGGTCATGTGCCGAATAATTTTAGGGCTGTAAAAAGTTGAAATTTGATACATTATGGTGATGCTTTGAGAAGTGAAGAGACTTGGTGCTCTCCTGTAAAATTTTAAATTGTTAGTTACAAGGTTATTGCTCCAATATGATAGTTTTGTCTTTGTGATATTGAGATTTGTACACTAAATATAATTGTAAATATTCGTTTTTTCCTTTGCTATTTAAGGGCTTTTAATTTCAAAGTTGGATCCTTTACAGAGAGTTATGGCAAAGGTATACATACACATATGGCATCTCCTAATGTTCAGATCGTATCCCATGATATGATTATGATCTCTAATTATGTAGAAGTCTAATTTGTGTCATGTATCATGCAATATGGTCATAGTACTAGGAAATACCATATGTTCATGCAGATCTCAGCAGAAGCTTTGCATAAGAGATGTCAGCTTATAAGTAGAAGCTCTTTAGTGTTGTTAGTCTTCTTCTGTTAGAAATTATTTATTGTCACATGCTTGATGTTGCAGATTTATTCTATGTGGTGTTACTTTACACTAGCACTTTGTGTTAAAATCTTAAAGCCATGCACTATATAATGTCATGGCTGCACTGAATTTAAACTTGGTACATTTATGGCAATGCATTAAGAATTAAACAGGTCTATGAAATTTGAAATTGTCAGTTACAGGGTTATTGCACAAATGTGATATACTGTCATTGTCACAAAGACAGGCTGATTGTATTCAGTGATTGTGTTGATTGGCCATTGTGGTATCTTTTTACATGTATTCTATTTATGCCACATTAATTGGTAGATCTGTTTGACCACTGTTGCATTTGGTCTTTGTGATATTTTTTTTACTTGTATTGTACTGAAACCTGATATATTGACAGAATATAGACTAGACTGTTGATCTGTTCAGTGACTGCAGCATTTTAGCCTCTACAATACCTTTTTCATTGTATNAATATCTTTTTCATTGTATGATAATGACATCACATATTATACTTGTTGATCTGTTTAGTGATTGCAGCATTTGGCCACTACAATACGTTTTGTATTGTATGATAATGACACCACATAGACTTGTTGATCTGTTCAGTGATTGCAGCATTTTGGCCTCTAAAATACCTTTTTCATTGTATGATAATGACATCACATAGACTTGTTAATCTCTTCAGTGACTGCAGTATTTTGGCCTCTAAAATACCTTTTTCATTGTATGATAATGACATCACATAGACTTGTTGATCTGTTCAGTGACTGCAGCATTTTAGCCTCTACAATACCTTTTTCATTGTATGATAATGACATCACATAGACTTGTTGATCTGTTCAGTGATTGCAGCATTTTGGCCTCTAAAATACCTTTTTCATTGTATGATAATGACAT
>JAWQUT010000074.1:655357-666598 GCA_033807755.1 Ellobium chinense
TTTTTTTTTTTTTTTTTTGTATGGACTGGTTGTATACTGGTTGACTGTTTTGTATACTGGTTGATCTGTTTGATGGCAGTTGCATTTCCCGTCTGTGATACCATATTATTTGTAATATACCGACATCACATAGACATTTGATCTATTTGGTTACTGTTGCATTTATAATCATAACTGTTTTCTTTGCATAATGACACACTGGATGTTAATGAAGATTGTTTTGTATGCGTTATTATCCTTGATGATTTTCTATGCAATAAATTGCTAAACTTACTAAAATGCTTTTTGTAGTATATGCTTGAGATATGTTTGCTCTGTTTCATCATGTCCTTAGAAAGAAGGGAAAGACTTAGAGATAAGAGGAGATGTGGAGCACAACCACAATATCGACGGCTCAGTGCAAGAAGTGCATAGCTCCACTTTTCAGCATTGTAAGAGAATGGTAAATGAAACTTTTGTTCTTTCAGTTACTGCAGACTTGGAGATTACAATTTTATCAACATCAATAATTCCCTGACTAGGTTTCATTGGCTTTAGATATTTCTTGCAGCGAAAAGCCAATCCAAAATAACCTATTTTATGTACATAACTCCAATCTGCCCAAAAGTGGAGATATACACTTGATTACATGGAGCTATCGATAGGACATTATGCTCCTTGTGAAAGGGAATTCACCACGTATGTTTACTCCATCAATGTGATAATAAAGATGTGACTTAAAACGATTAGAATAAAAAGGAATCAAGTCATATTTTGCTGATTTGATAAAACTTTGCAGAAAAACATATCAACCAGTTTAAGCCTTTGAGCATGCCTGGCCCAACCATTGCTATATATAATGCATGAGTGAATGAATCACATGTATGGCAAAACTGTTTTGGCCATTCTCACAATTTTATTTAACAAATATTTGATTGTGCAGGCAAAGGGTTAGACTACAGATTAGTCCAAGCAGACTACCGAGTGGCATTCCACATATCAGATTAATTGCAAATTTTGGCATCATTTTGTCTCCAGATATAAAACAGCTGTGATGACACTACTGAAAATTATGTACAGATTAAGAGCATAGACAAAAAAGTCCTTGAATATAACAGAGTTATGAGAAATTTTATTTCATTTATGCTAATGAAGAGGATGTACACAATCCTGTATACACTGAAACCTCGTTATACCGCCAAGTAAGGGGCAAACAGAAAAATGGCGGTATAACGAGAATGGCGGTATAACGAAAATACCATGTAGAACAAGGGAAATAAGTAATTTACCAACATTGGACTGGGTAACATGTCTAAAATAATACAGTTATCTCCCTTATCTCTCCACTAGACATAAATCTTTGTTGCTTTTTGAAGTTTACATTGCTTTCATTTGTAATTTTTTTGTTGTTGTTGTTTTTTGTGTTTAAGGACTTGGGTTGATTTTAAAACAATGGAGTTAAAATTAAAAGCAAGCAAGAACTAAGGCTTGGAAGCGTATGTGTCAAGCTGGAGAATGATAAGAAAAGAAGTTGACTACTACACATTACACATTCGGGTCGGAGAATCACACGAGCGCTAGGCCTACGTCATAGATCAATGTGTGCTGTTTGCATCGTACCCCGCGACCGGTGCGAACCAGTTGAAGCATCACCTCGCGCGCGCTTACGTTCGTTCGCAAACTCTCTAGGCCTATTGAGCGAGAGGAGATTGAACTGTGACCCGCCTTTCCCACTGCATGCCCCATCAGTAGGCCTATCAGGACTTCGCTTCCAAAAAGCGAAGAGTGTGTAGTAGGATTGGTGTTTGAGTAACAAGCACAGACTGTGGCGCCAAGTGATGTTCCGTCTATTAGCTGGATTTAGGTAGAGGTGGGGAGTGGGGGCCAAATTTACATTGGCGGTATAACGAGCAATATTTACTATACTCAAGTTATGAATGTAACAGTTAAACTGATGGCGGATGGCGGTATAACGAGATTTTTAGTGACTTTGTATAGGTGTCAGATCCGTTCCACGGCGAAAAGCTGGCGGTATGCGGGAATGGCGGTATAACGGGTGGCGGTATAGCGAGGTTTCACTGTATTTCCCACTTTTATTTATGTGGAGTATCATGTTATACGTCAGCTTGGAGTGTGTCAGTAAATAATGACACATAACATCTCATATGAAAAGAGATCAAAATTCTGAATACGTTATTCAGAAACAGTCGACGCAGCTTGATTAAAACTCAGATAAATGCAACTTCTGCTTAATCATAAAATTATCCTTATTACAGAGTTTAGTGTCATAGGGAATACCAATATTTCTTTTTTTTTCCGACGTATGCGATATCTCGTAAAACGGTTTTCAAAGCCATTTTATAGGCCTTGTGGGAAGCTGGTGCCAGTGTAAGAAGCTGCTTGAAAGCCAGTGAAGGAAGAGGAGGAATGGCATGTGGCACTGATTTTGCTCCTGGCTGTAAGGTGTGAAGGCCACTTTCTTGTCCTCACGGTAGGGCTTTCTCAAAAGGCTATCCTCCCCACCTGCCCTCTCCCAAAAGTGCATATTACTGACGTTTGGAAAAACGCGTTTCAACTGTCACAGTTCAGGACCTATCATTTTGACCCATGTTTAAATCCACCAGTACTGGCTGCGTAGCTTACAACAGATCTAGACTTCTCAAACGTGTTTCTATTGCTCTCCCTTTTACAGGTACGCAACTCTGATAAAATGAAGAAAATGGACTTAATAAAAGTTACATTTCTTTAACAGTAAAGCTTACACACAGAGAGGCGTAACAGATGAGAGGAATGGGCTCGAAAGGGAGGGNGGAGGGGGTAAGGGGGCGAACTGTTGGAGGAATTATTTCTTTCAGTTCTTCTTGAAAATGATACATAAAATTTGGGTTAGAGTCCTTACTTTATACGCATCACCATTAGCAAGTGTATTTTCACTGTTAGTAGGTTACAGTGTTGCAGAGGGGAAACAAATGCAGAGTGAAATAGAAAGAGAGAGAAAATAAAAAAAGAGAGAGAGAGAGGCCAGACTGGCAGACAAAGCCGGCGGTCAAGCAGGGAGGCAATAGGCAGGCAGGCAGACAGACAGACAGACAAACAGATAAACACACACATAACAACATATCTTGCAGCTTGCAATATGTCACATCACTTAAATAAATTTAAAACAGTTTTGTTAATTTTAAACATAAGCTAGTCTTTGAAGATGAGCGGTGAATACAGGTGAATGCAATGTAATGTATAATACTTACACTTACAGCTCTCTCATTCAGTTGAGTTAGAACTTGTGCTACATAACGGTTTAGAGAAAAATAAAAGTTTTATCGGTTTTTGTCACTGACTTTGCTTGGTGCAAGTCAAACATTGGCTAGCTATTTCGCTGGCGACATTTTATGAAATGCCTGAACAAGTGCCTGCAATATTCCGATATGTGCTCCTATAGGTACATGAAATTATATAAAGAAACATTTCGCAGTAAAGCGGGAATGCAACTTTCTCGTCCTCGGCACAGGGTTCTCTCAAAGGGCAGGCCTTCGCAGCAAGAGGGCTGATGTTTGTGACACAATGTGTTCAACCTTATGGCAGTCCAAAGGTGCCAAAACTTGACTCTTAGGCCAGGGTGGCGTTTATCAGGCTGTTGCATCCAGGTGATATTTGAAGCTTAAGAAGATTGATGAACAGATATTCAACAGATGAGCACACATCACACCACATCACACTACACATCACATCACACCACATCACACCACACCACACCACACCACACCACACCACACCACACCACACCACACCACACCACACAATACCACACCACATCACACCATACCATACCACACCACACATAAAACCACACCATCGACACCACACAACAACAATCTCAAATTTCAGATTTATATTATACAATTAGGAAAGAAAGCATAATCTGCAGTCAGGTCCAGAAATTCAAGACCGAATCTGCAGTCTTTTCATATAGACTAAAGAACAGCTTTAGAAAAAAAAAGTGTTTTACTTCAGAACTTGCCCGTTAACGAGGAGATCTTTTTACCATTATAAAAAATTACATTTGTGAATTGATACTGAATGCACTCTTGGTAGCGTTCAATATGCTGAATTTTTGAATTTATTGTTAACTGATTGGCTTTTGCCTAAATAAACAATCTTGAATCTTGTAATTGTTTCGATGGTGTGAGAGCCCCTTTTTAATGAGCAAGCTCTCAACTGTTACTCACATTAATGACTAACGTGCTAATACCTTATAGGTACCACATTGGGAGTGTGAAACTAAAGCGCCTCTCTGAGCCGTTGTGAAGGACGATATACAATATGCCCCAAACACGACTTATCCTGGTCAGAGGCATCGTATGACAAACAGTGATAATAAGAAAAGGTGGCAGTGCAAGATGATTCGGCCGCGCTGTTCTGGCCAAGGGAGACAACTGCTCTACATTATTTTGTTAGACCACTCTGCCACAACATTGAGAGGGAGATACTATTATGAACTTTCTCTGAATGTTGGTCACATTGTTTTTCTGCCGAACTTCACAATAAGTGGCGTAGATGGTGAGGGGAAGGAGGGGAGGGGGCAAATGGCGAGCGGGTCCATATCTCCCCTTTCAAATATCTTTATTCTCTTCCTATACCTCGGCAGCAACCCATTGGTGATACTGTCCCAGAGAAACTAAGATGTCCTTCGAAGTAAGCCCTTTCTCACGCACAGCTAATTAATACAAGGCACACTGAAATCTTAGCACAGCAGCATAACACACCTCGAAGATAAATTCGCAAAATCTTTATGTTGCAAACGATTTACACGGAGCACATCCGATGCCTTTTTGGTATGTGACGTCATTTTTGGTAACAGACGACATTGTCATATGTTTAGGGAAAAGAGTGAAGAAAAAAAAATGTGACCTTTGGACAGCTGATTATGCAGATCATTCGCAAGTCAAGGTCAGCTCACGAATTTCAAGATAGTTAGACTGTAGCAAAAGGAAAAGAAACATACTCTAGATACAGCTAGGAGATAACTGGGTAATTGAATGACAGTGCCATTTTGTTTGGGATTTTTCGTTTCCCAAGGTCTTCACGAGGCGGCATTGTAGCCGAGAGAGAGAGAGAGAGAGAGAGAGAGAGAGAGAGAGAGAGAGAGAGAGAGAGAGACACACACAGAGAGGGAGAGAGAGAGAGAGAGCACTTCACTCTTGCTGCTTAAACTTCAAGATCTGAATGCTGTTTATAAGAAGTTGTTTTTTTCCTTTGGTATTTTTCTCAAGTTCGAAACTTTGGCTACATTTCTTTGGTCCCTGCAGATTCGCGAAAAGGGCCGTTCTTGTATTCTCTGGCCAGTCCCTAGCAAAGGGAACGCTTTTGGTTGGTACGTGACAGTCACAGTGAGGATGGGTGCACACCCAATAGAGGTTTGTTAGAAATGTATCTTCTTCTGTCAAAACCGGAAGAGAAAGTTCGACAACATGACGGCAACCATTAACGGTTTCAAGTTTGTCAGTGAAACGTCTAATCAATTAAACTCGTGTCGAAGGAGGATGTGGCAAGAATCAACGGTGGTATGGCTGCTAATGTATGGGGCAAAGATGATATTAAGTAAAGCTAACACCTCTTGCAAGTCAGTGCATTGTTTTCTGTCTATTCCGCATTAGTCACGGCCATCTTGGCTTGCCTAAAGTCGGATCTTTCCTTTGTAAGGGAGGGGTGTGTCTTCCCATTTTGTCAAAAGGCAGGGACGAAACAAAAGCAGCCCTTCTTATTAGCTGCCCCATTAGGATGCAAGCCTCGTCTCTGGTATAACTACATGTATGCTGAAAGGGGACGTTAAAACCTGATACAAACTTACATATTGTTAAGCTGACCACGACGACGTGCGTTCTGTCCCGTGATGTAACGGATGATAACGGAGGACTTCAATAACTATGTGATCCTGATAAGGACATCTCACCTTCCACTCTCTCCACCAACGAATATCATAAAGACTAACACATTCATTCTTGCTTAAGGGGAGGTTCCATCCTTCCACTGTTGATAAGAATGCATTACAATGGTGCTCACTAGCTTTTTTTAAGTCAATGCAAAATTGCATGCATAATTGCGCACCATAGTGCTAAATAGTGCACTTTAAACTATGTGAGTATTGATAATAGGAAAGCTATATCTTAGAATAAAGTAGTTATTTCACCATCGGAGTTTATGCATATTCTAAAAACATATTAATGTGCTTACTTACATAAGCAAAAAATTATTTTTTTAAAAAATCTCTATGAGGGACAATCCTTTCTCCTAGTTAAATGTAACGTATCCTGGAGACACAAATATTGAAAACTCCTACCCTACGTGTGTGCATTACTGTTTACTTGATCATGTGTGAAATCAGGTGGTGACGTACCGACTGTTTTTTTAGCTTTAGGTTTTTTTTTAAGATTAATACCCGCAATGAGAAAAGGAGCACTGTTTAGCACTTTGGAATGCAATTTGTTTTTTAAAAATGTACTGAATTAGAAGAGGACATGCAGTGCAAGCCACAGTCATGCATCACAATCTACTATGGAATGGTGGTCTATCCCCTTAAGTTCTACGATAGGGATAAGGCTGCTCGAGCCCAAATTAACATGAGCAGTATTTGTGCCAACACCTCGGGTTGAGTATGAATAATATAGGTACTGTAAAAACTAAGAAAAATAAAGTAGAATTCGGCTAACTCAATCAAGTTTCAGGGTACGAGTTCGGAATTTATCTTTCTGAAAAGCTAGAAAAAGCAGTCAACGACCACCTTTCATTTACATCGCAGCTCTGATTTCTGATCACAGCTCAATTTTACCATAACTAAAAACATTTTTGTCAGTCATTCACGCTCTTGGGCCTTACAGTTGTGATTGTTTGTCCTGGTTGGCTGATTAGAAAAGGTGAATTAAGAGTTTGTAAGATGTAAATGTAGTATTGAAGAATGGAGTAAGAGACGAGCTCTCCTCAGAGAGAAGGCAACGAATCCCCGTAACCGAGTTTCGAAGTCATGATTTTATACTTCAGTGTTTTACGTTTGATTTTTTTTTGTCTGATATATGACATCTTTCGGGGTTTATCAAGAAGTGAACTTGTGATTAATCATCGAAATGAAAATAGAACCAAGTGATTAAACTGACTGACCCTGCTTTCAGTGGCTGACAGGAACCTCCTTCTGACTTACCTCTTTTTAGCTTCAAAAATCCGTCATTGCTGAAAAATTGCTTAATGTCAATATGTTTTTGTTTATTTTTTCCTCTTTCACGCCCACAGCTATAAAACGGATATAAGAACACTGTCACTTAGAACACGTACAAAGACTCTATTTATCATCCCACCGTTACCACACAAACACTAACGAAAACAAAGCTTTCTTTGATTTTGGTTCGTGATAGCATTTTCTTAGAACACATACAAAGACTCTATTTATCATCCCACCATTACCATACAAACACTAACGAAAACAAAGCTTTCTTTGATTTTGGTTCGTGATAGCATTTTCCATAATAATAATATATTATTATGTTCTGTGCACAGAAGGTGAAAACAAAAACAGGATGCGTGGGGGGGNGGGGGGGGGGGGGTCTGATGACAAGCGGAGATTATAAGTAGGAAAGTGAACAAACAGATTCAAATACCAACACAATGAAAAGGCTTACCGTAAACGGATGCAGGAGGAGTCGTGTTACTTGTTAATGAGGTTATTTACTATTTGCGAGATAGTCCTTTCTCTTCCCCAGTCCTTGTGTAGTGACAGTTGTCGTCGAAGTGAGAGATTGTAACAGGCATTCTGTCTGCGGTGAGTACGTGACCCCACTTTGTTGCTGATCTCTATTTTTTATAACATTTCATTGTGTTGTTGTGGTTGTTGTTATTATTATTATTGTTGTTGTTGTTGGTAGTGGTGGTGGTGGTGATGATGGTGGTAGTGGTGTTATCGTCCTCGCTGTTATGATAATATTTTCACTCATTTGGTTGCAGATTAGTTTTGCCCTAGTTGACTGGATATTCTACCAATACCATAATAACATAATAATAATTCTGTGCCTCAGAGAAACTGAAGTGTTTCCATAATTGCTAATCATTTGCCCATGAAGTCAGTATTTTTTTTTTGAATTGATATGAATTTACTCTCCAGAGCCTGATATCTCAGTTCCTGGTTTGACGTCATAAGTTTCATTTTGACTGGCACCAAGACATTTGGATTAGATTTCTTTAGTGTGCTTCGTGCCACGTATTGTGATGAAACAAGTATCGTGGCATATATATTTATGCCCCATTCTCTAGAGGCGCCGGGACCGCAGCTGTGGCTGTATGCATAATTCTTGCGTTAATAATCAACGCACTGCGCTAACTGCAGTGAACACTGCTAATGTTTTGGGAGATTCTTGTTGTTGTTGTTACCAAAGTGCGTTAACTAATGTAACTATTATAAATACAGCCACTGGTCGTTCTAACTACTATGTGCGGCTGATGGGGCTGCCGGTTTAACTTCTCACGACCTGCTTAGCCCGAAGAGGGCAGGACGGAATGGATTGGCAGCTATCAACGCGGTCAGCCAGCAATTTACACAGTAAGACAGTATAACGGCGTAATCAACTGACATGGCCAGACGCTCTTGCATTGATGTCTAAAAAACACAACTGGACTCTGTTGAAAAGACTGGGCACTTCTTCTACAGTATATTACAACAGGCACTTTCAGCAATAGGGCTGATTACCTTCTTCTACTTCTTCTTCAGCGTTCCCTGGCTGTTTACAAAAGTTAAGCATTCCTGTGAAGCTTGATCACAAGCCATTCATTGACTGGCTACTCCACTGTTTTCCAACCAGCACTACCGAGTTCCGCCAAACAGCGTGCCTGACAGGCCCGCATCGCCAGCCGTGATTTCGACTTGTTAACAACTTCACATTCATAGGACTAATTATAGCATGCCCATCACTGAGTATACATTTTGATAGTTTCATATTAAGCACTAATAATAATTTATATGCATCTTTCAATGTACCTTGCGCTTCTCTTTCTTTCCAGAGGTACTCAGGTGTATGTTGTGATACGTTCGGTAGCCCAGACCGCTTAATCCATTGGTGAAAATGCAAGACTGATTAAAACAAGACGAAAACCTCAGTCATCTCCTGTGTCTCTATTAATGGAAGGCGATTGACGCGGCGGGGCAAGTGGAAACAAACATGGAGCCCAACAACGATTCTGCTGCTTCGTTGATTAACCAGTTAATGCGGCTCAAAACGGTCATAGATGATACAGAGAGTACGTATATGGGATTTTCATTCTTCTACATCGTGCTGGGAACTCTTCTTAACCTTTGGTGTTTGGCCGCCATTGTCAGTAGCCCACAGCTTCGTCAGAGCATGCGCAATAAGGTCATTTGTAGCATGCTGCTCATACACCTAACAGACAGTCTCTTACGACTTCCGCTCTTCTTTGTCGTTCTTGCTAATGGGAAATTGAAACCGGAAGGCGAAATTTCCTGTTTCGTGTTTTCCGCCATAGCCAATGCGACGCTCATCCAAGACTTCGTGGCCAACTGGCTCCTTGTTGTAATCCTCATCGTTTTCATCAACCACATCGTCGGTTGCTGCAGAATTGACAAGAACATTTCTCATCCGTTACTTGTAAGAGTTGGGTCTCTGGCACTGTTACTTGCTCCGTGGGTCTGTTCACTGGTCCTGATTCCAGGCGTTATGCATGACTTTCACATGAAAAGACCCAACATCACCGGCTCGCAAAGATTTTGCTTATATCCAACAAAAGAGGCTTTGCCTGTATTCAAACTGCTAGACACAGCCGTTCCAGTTCTTCTGAGCGCCGTGCTGCTGTCCGTAGCAGCAGTGCTAAGACACAGGCACAATTCCGGAAGAATCACTTCCAGCACCACGGAAAGGCAGCTAATTGGCTCCGGGCCAGACGTGGACAGGATCTTGCCATACCTCCTTGCTGTCGTCATTTCCTGTTTTTCTGAGCTGGGCCTCGTTCTATCTTGCTTCGAAGCTGTGTTCCCAACGGGAATTAACAGGTAAATAACGTCGTTCATTATGCTTCAAAACGGGCCTAAATCAGACTAGGGTTATTTTTGGATAAGATAAAATAAGATAGTTTTATTGTCCTAATTGACACATTGTCTAGTTTACCTTTATACATAATACACAAACTTAACACTAGTAGTGCTAGCTGATCACGCGCTATGCAGCTCGCTGGCTGTTTGACCTAGTCTTATCAATGTTATAGCGGATCAGAGCATACTACCTGACGGCTAGGACCCATTGCCAGGATACACGGCTGCATAAATACGATCGCCGCAGGTAGAGGTTGGTTGAGCGATGCGTATAATAATAACATATGATTGCCGCATTGAACGGTAGCGAGGACATGGTAGTATATATACCGTACTATCACCGCATCACGAGGATTAATACAATGAAACAACTTAGTATAATATTGTTTAGGCGATCAATGCCCATGTCCCAATGTTGACGTTTAATTAAATAATTAAAATGCATCAGTGTTTTCCCAGTTGTGCTCTCATGTGTTAACATCCCATCAAATTTTGCAGTAGCAAAGATACACGCGCTTGATCCTCTCCTCCATTCCTTAATCACTCTCTGGGCGGGAATCTATGGATAATGTGTCTACGAAATTTGTCGGATTTCCGGAGTCACTAAAAATGCAAAGCAGTGCCATGTGTTAAACGCAGTCCTATATCCTGTCTGTCTTCTAGGGAGGAAGAATGCCTTCCACTTTCCATGCTCCCTTCAATGTGAAGTTGGGGTTAAAATGACACTTTTTTTTTTTATTTATGAGGCTCAAACTGTACCTCAAACTTTTAAGTCCGATGCCTTATCTTGATCACAGGTCTATTTTACATTCTTATTTAAGAATTTAAGAAACACGCACTTGCAAACAGTGTCTGTAACGAGACACTCCAAAATGTATCAGATCCTACGAAACGTGGATCTTCTTCGGTACAGTAAATTCAAATGAAGAGAATAAATACAAAGAAAGGGACGGTGCATTCAGCAACAGTTTAAAAAGTTAAAAAGTAGAAAGGAGGGTGTGAACACAGGTCAGAAAAAGGAACCTGGTGGTGGCTGAGAATAGAATAAGGGGAGTGAAAGGTGATCAGGTAATGTTGCATATTGTATTTTGCTCATGTGCCACGGCTGTGGTCTGGGCTTATTCGCAATAAACTTGTTAAACTTGTTAAACTTGTTAATAGCTTAAGGGTGTATACCTGGG
>JAWQUT010000074.1:676280-687716 GCA_033807755.1 Ellobium chinense
ACACACACACACACACACACACACACACACACACACACACACACACACACACACACACACCTCATCCATATACAACTCTACAGCCTAGGGACAGGGACATATCATTCCATAGGTTAGTTCACCCGAACCTTCTAAACTGTTCAATTTTTCCATTAGTCACGATCCGTGTCTTTATCGGTATCAATAATATTTCCGTTTTTATCTGTTATCAAAGCGACAAGGTCCATTAACATTCATCTAAGCGGTTCTCAACCTTGTTGATCCCATCAGTCTTTTCCTAATTAAAATAATTAAAAAGCATTGCAAATCGACGACTGGAAAATGTTGGAACGGAAAATGAAAAAAACAACACATTGATTAGAGCATACATTGCTTACAGTTTCGAAGTGGAACAAAATAGGAAGTTATTTATGCTTTATGTCGTTATGAGAATGCAAGTTAAGACCAGTAATGTGGTACACACAGTATTTTCGTAATCCAAGTCCCACATTATTGTGTGAAATCTATAATACAAGTTATTGGTAAATATTTCCCCGTTTGTAAAATGAATCTGGAAGTTTGAAGTGTGTTTACGGCAATAAGCAATGATAACATTCAGCATATTAAAATTTAGTACATTAAATCGACGTCATCAACACCCGCCCCCCTTTTCCTCCCAAACGTCTTTTCCTTTATCATCGTGTGACTAACAAAACTGCCTTCGCCATAGCTGCAAAGGTTGCCAACTTATTTATAAGTTTATAGACACATTTTAGAACTTAGAGCCCAGCACAGTATAGTGAACTGATTTTATGCTACTCGAGTATCCGGAACTGGGCGACCAATTTGAGAACCGTTGAGATGATTGATATTGAGGACAAGCAGCAAACTGTCTTATCTTATCTCCTCACCGTTATAAGTTACGCTGGTTTATCATGCATCTGTAGATATTACCTCTATAAACTGTCTCTTTGATAATCAGTAGTGAAAGTTTCACTGCAAGGGCAAGAAAACAACTATATTTTGTAAAAATTCTTTGGGATATTAATTCATACCATTCATGTACAATGGTTTCCATAATACTAAGTATATATTTTAAACTGGTGCCTAATGTGCACCGTAATAAAAGTTCATTTATAACTGTTATGGCTCTCATCATTTATTTGCTTTAGAAGCTTTAGTCCAGCACAGGACATGGATAAAATAAGTAAAGACAATCATAAGAATGTAACAAATTTAGTACATGCAGTGTCGAACTTATGTCCTTCGCAGGGTGATAGTCTTAGGCGAAACAAATAAACTATGAATAATTAGGAAGAAGTTTTGAGCTTTAAAAAAATTGAGCAAATATCTTGAGAAATACAAAAACAAGAGACAAGCTTGAACAAATTAAAACGAACACTCCACAGGGAACGATACGAAGACGAATGAGTCTCATCATACTCGTATTTGTGATAAACGGGTGGGTCTTCATGCTTCCGGTTGATGCCATAATATGGTTCGTCCCCATCAAGATCCGGGTTTACCCGTGTGTTTCCCACATGAAGATCATAATATGACTTCCTTGTGTTTCCCCCATGACGGTCAGTGCCATAAGATACCCTCGATTCGTTCGTGAGCAAGTCTGACCTACTTTTCTACGCACGGGGACAGTTACTGTTTTGGGGCTTTGAAGTTTAGATGTCGACAATTAATCTTGGAGGAGCAAACTATTTTTTTTATACAGAAGATCTTCAAAAGCAAAGAGGTAGCAGGGACGGAGGAAACGAAACGTATCGGCCCTTCAGCAGGGGAAAAAAGTGAGTATTTCTTCTTTCTGAGTAATCTGTAAATTGTTGCAGGTTCCAAATTTTCATATTTACACATTAAGCTTTATCTATTTGAAAGCAATCAGATATTATATCTTATCCATTGACAAGTATTGATGAAGCACTGCAATGGGGTACAAAATTACGCAATGAGAAATTAATGATGAACCCATTTCGAGGTTTTATTTACAATTCCCAATACACCTAACATTAAAATCTCTGCAAATTTGCTATTTTCTTCCCCAGAACTGTAATGCAGAGCTCTACCACTAAATGCTTTTTCAATTTAAACCACCTGTAACTCTCATCAGAACAGATCGAATTAATTTTTGGTATCTCCTGTAAAATTTGCTAAAACAATGACACGCGAAACTCGTTTTTATGGGATGAAATGCTGTCTTCTGTGAACAATACAACTTCGACCATCACGCAACCTTGCTCAGCACTTCTAGGCGGAAATCGTTATCTCACAGACGTCAGTGATCGAGAGTGCAGGGGTTATTTGACTGTACTGTATATGGTAAATCACTGGTTATCTTTTAGCAGGGGCAGTTATGTAGTGGGCTACATGGCTAGGACGAGAGGTGGGTCGGGTCTGAGGGTTCCAGAGCTATTCTCATTTTTTTTTTGTTTTGTTAGGAAATGAAGAGGTTTTGGATCACATGAAAGTCATGTTTTTAAGCCATGCAGCCCCGTGCGATTGCTGAAAATTCAGCTATTAAATAAATTGCCATTTTACATGTCCTACTTCACTTTTACATACCCTCTGCTTATTAAAAGTTAAAAAGAAAAAGGATAGTTCCAGCCAGTATACAGTAAAATAGACTCAAGTTCTTATCACACTAGAAACTTCATCTGGCACCCTCATCTGTGGGAAAGGACGAAATGAAGAGTGCTAGACATAGAGCTATCTCCGCAGTGTATGGCTTCGAGATAAGAAACTCAGCCTTGTTGTTGTTGTTGTTGTTTGAGCCAGTAGCGCTGTCGAAATTTTTAACCACTGAGTTCCAATGTCAAGTTTTCACTGGCTCGTAAAACCTAATTTTAATGTTGTGAAACGATTGTTTTGAATTTCACTTCCGGATACGATTAGCCCCCCCCCCCCCNCCCCACTAGACTCTTCTCTCCTCCATGTCCCCTATCCACCAGCAGCAACAACAACAACAACAACAACAACACCAATAACACCACCACCACCACCAACAACAGCAACAACAACGAATTAATGTTCTGTGCTGCTGTAGGCTACCCATTTCGATCCCCAGCATTTCCATCTTGATCTTTAATAGCGGAGCCGCTCCTGGTATTATCTCATCTGTCCAACTATGACGGTATGCATTTTTATCAGATCACTGGAGAGACTGAATTTAAATCTCCTGAGTAGAGTTATCATTGTTTTTCACTGGCTAGATAATAGTACTGCACATTAGTCTATTTCATAAAGAAAGAAGTTAATTTCATCATTTCTTTTAAGCACATTAGTAAGTTAACTTCAGCACAGTCTGTTTCATTTTCTCAAACTGGATACAAATTCTACGAAACCGAACTGTCATCTCAAGCTAGATAGGTTTAGAGCTGTGAATTCATCTTTCTGAGGGCGAACAGTCCCGGTTGTTGGCGGTAGGGAAATTCATGTATGAATTCGCGTAAGAGGAGCTAATTTCTATATGAATGTTTTGATTAAATAGGAAGTTTTAATATACACGCACTATCTTTCGTTTTCGTTTTCTCAGCGCCAGGCGCGAACCGTTGTATAGTAGATCTGCCAGCAAGACATCATATGGCTATATACTATATGTATCATTTAATTTCCCACGGTACCAGGAGTGCCATTTCTTTTAAGAGGAATTTATTGTTTTATTAATGCTCAATTGAGTTATAATAGTGAGTAGTAATTAAACGCAATATCGTTCGTTTTCTCTTCTTTCCTTGTCGGATGCGAGCCACTTGTAGTAGATCTAGGGGTAACATAATACATCACACGATTTTGCACTGTATGTATCATTTTAATCTCCCGTTGTTATGGTGGTGTGAGTTTACTATAGAAGAGCTCATTTATTCATCAACACTGAAATAAATAAACGCAATATCCTTCGTTTCCTCATCTCCTCATAGGACGCCAACAGTTTGCAGTAGGCCTAGGCCTACTGGTTACATAGAAATATGGCTTCGTACTGTATGTATCAGTAAATTCTTCTATAGTACCGTAGGTATCCTTTATATGCCACACATATTATTATAAATATCTCCTTGGACAATGGACATCGCGAAGTCCTGCGGTGTGTGTACTAGTGCGGAACGGTCGCGTCTCTGTGCTTATAAAATGTGTGTACTGTCTAGTTGTTTTTTCAGGCATCATGTGATACTGTATAGACAGGGTCAACTGTTTAAGAAGTCACACACATGTGTTGAATTTAAGAGGACGTACAGATGGGTTTTCCTGTGTCGTGTAAAAATACCATTGCGTGTAATCACTTTCTCTTGGGTCTGCGCGGACCGCTGTTTCAAGAGCACACTAAAGTGCTGCTTATGTAGATCTAGATCCACTTTTTATTGTTGAAGAGAGACGCCCTCGACGAGTTCCCCGCGAATTTTATGTCACTGCCCAGGGCTTTAGGGTCAGGGACAAGTTAAGACTAATGCTAGGACAAGGAACTGAAAAAAGAAGTGTTTAGAACACTGTTGTTCGTGTATATACTATCCATCCTGGTTATTGAATCGGCTGCTTATTGTCAAAATGCTTTAGTAGATATTATTCTGCATGCCGTTTAAATTCATGGTAATTGTATGTTGATGTGGTTAGAAATTGTTATTGGGACCGATTTGTTTCACTTTGCTCAGTCCACAAATAAATACAGTTATGATAATCGTATGAGAATTAAATGATTAGCTCTTTGTAGTAACGCGGAAGTTAATCTCTCTGAATGATTCACATTTCGCCGATGTTGATGAAGAGGGTCATATTTCACAAATCAAACATTAAGGTTGGTATCATTTTGTGTAGAATTCTCTGTAAGTGATGGAGCAGCATGGCCAAATGGTTATGGCGTTGAACTCAAGGTCGTGGCCAGTAAGAAAGTAGGCCTATTTAGTTCACATTTTCCTCAGTGCACCTGTCTGTAAACTGGGCACCTAGCTACAGGCAACGAAAGATATTGCCAGAAAGCTAGTGATCAGCGCCTATAAAAGGCAGAGGCACCGTATTCTCCCCAGGGAGTTGAGAAAGTCCTAGAATGATCGGGCATATTGGAGTAATAATAAAGTGAAATCGCATGAGCGGATACAAGTACTAGCCAGGATACAAGACTTATAAATCGCATTGTTATGATTTTGGCACGGTCAGGTTTTATGAGTTGACAAACCTAGGGTTGTAGAAAATCCGTGTGAATAGATGTAATCTAAGTTTTCTCAGTTGTCAGAAATATTCTGTTCTAATGTCAGTCTATAAATAGGTTTTTCTCCAAATTTCGTGTTGCTTGCCTCATACGAAAGTAGGCACCAAGCATGAATGATTTGCAGTGTTTATACTGTAGTTTAATTATGACATTTGTGATCAGATATTATGGTGTTGATATGTTTAGGAGAACGCGTGTTGCGAAAAACTTTCTCACACACACACACACACACACACACACACACACACACACACACACACACACACAGGTATGATATTTGTGGGCCTATGTGCTATTTATTATATCCTTTCACAGTTTTATGTTGTCCCAGCTAGCTGAATTAGGAACTGACAGGCCTGATCAAACATTAAGTAGGACACTTGATTCGTTTGACAGGGTGTAAACAACAAAGAAGAGGCAGCTGTGTTGCTAGTGTGGTGTGTATATCAGTAAATTAATTCATCTCACGTTGGTCCAGTGAAGTGGTACTAGTGCTTTTTCCTCTATACACACCAGGATAAAAAAACCCAGGTTTATAAGGTAAGTACAAAGGTGACACGTATTTTCGGCAGTCTAACGAAAGAAACTCCAAATGCCAACTCCAAACACAAAAACTAAATTGAAAACAAAAATAATTCAAAGGGTTATCCAACTTACCTCCAAAAAATAATGTCTATGTGGTTTAAAACCCTATTCCCCGGGAATACAGAGCGATTGAACACGCTGACCCATTGGGTTCCACCATTTTGAATCTGTCATGTATTTTCGGCAATTATGTTCCGGTGTGTGAGGTGGGCGTGGCAGGGTGCGTTCAGACACTTGAATCAGTGAAAACTTGAAGTACAGATTCAACCGATGAATTCACAAATGTGCAGACATAAAATCTGTCCACCAAAAATTAGTTAAAGTTACAAATTCCAAATTTTAACTCAGAACTGTTGAAATTGTGCAAACATGACAAAAGAAGGTGGTCAAGTTGCACTATTTTTCCATAGCTGGCTGATGATGACATGGGCAGATGTATGTATCACCCAGCCTAACAACTCTGAAAGGAGTGCAGAATGAGACATGTGTCCAATGTGAGCATCCTTGGTGATCACATTTGACCCACTTGACAATAATTAGGGAGACTGCCCCTTGCAAAGCTTGTGGTGAAAATCGTTTGCAAATGCAGCAGATATCTTCACTGGATATTTCATCATCACTGCCATGATCTGAACAATATTTGTTGATGCTCCTATTGTGGAGGTAGGCCTACTCTTATATCAATGTCTAAATGATTGTTGTCAAATCTAGATGTTCATATATGCCTTATCAAAATTGTATGCCTTTCTCAAAAAGCAAATTTACTATCTGCTCTTATTTAATTTAGGATATCACTTCCCAGCTAACACACTATCTTGGCCCAATATGGTGGTGATAATGGTAGTGATGATTATGCTAATGATGAGTATAATGAAAACACAAAAAAAAGGAAGGCAAATTTATTTGACATTTTATTAAACCACATCAAATATATTCTGATAAAGCTAAGAAGAAGAAAGGCTTAAAAGAGACTTAAAGAAAGAGGAATGAGACAAGATTAAACCCAAAAACCAAAAAAAGGACCTAAGCAACATAGTGACTTGAAGACGCCCTAAATGATGTTTGCCGTTATCGGGAATTCCCGATATGGCATCACGGCGACAAGAAAGACCCTAACAAACGATGCTGATGTAAAAAAAAATAATAATAATAAGATAAGTGCTCGAAAATGGTCCGTTAAATCGAGATAAAAAAAGTATTAACTAAAAGTCTATTAAAACCACTACCTAAATTTTCTGTTCTTCAAACTCTTACCATGTTCAGTTTGATACGCAACATCGTTGCTCTGCAGAGTCAGAAAACACTCTTAAGTACGAAACAAGTACCGACCGCCTGCTAACGGAAGCTCAAGGGAAGCTACTCACAAAACAAAAGTGTTGACGAAAATGGGTGACTGCCGAAAATATGTGTCACGTCCATACATCTACAGTGTACTCAAAGTAATAAGGTAATCTCGTTTCGCATAATAAATGTAGGAATTGGTGTTGTGGATGACTCATTTGATTTCTTATGAGAATGGGCAGTATTGTGATATTAAAGAGCTTGCGCATGATCGATGAAATCTCTTACCATCGTAAGAATTACATTAGCGCATGGGTGCTGAATGCATCTGTAGTAGCTTTCAACATGCAGTTCTTACGATAGTAAGGGATCCCATCGTTACTGTGCAAGTTCTCAGTTCTACAGTATTACGGATGGCTATCTCCTGGGACAGGACCGCTCTTGCATTAATACAGTTCATTTGGTCATTGGTTTAGCTACTATATCGGTCCTATTCCGTGATTGTACCTTACGGATAAATGACCGTGTCAAGCTACACCAGAACTAGTTTAAGGATTGTTAAGGAGACGCAAGAGAAGAAAAAACTATAAATTAATCAGTGTTCACGGTTGGCTCTCTTGAAACTACAGATTGATTGAGTAATCCAGATAGAAAGATGGAGAACGTTAAAATGTATACAAAGATATCAAAAAGCGAATTTGGCTTTAACCTGGCGCATTCGGTCAATTCTGTAACACGGCAGTATAGAGGACGTCTGGCTGCATGATTCGTGTACAAAAATAGATCTCCATTGCTTAGTGCAATGCTGGATCCATGTTTTTGTTGTTTTCATAATAAATATTATCGTTCGTTGTGTCTATTTGCCTTTCAGTTTGTCGCATCTTTGTGTTTGTAACATGTTTCTGTTTCACCGCATGTCAGTATGCTAATTAAACGTGTTTGTTTATTTTGTTTGTTTGTCTATTTGTGGTTTTGTATGTTTGTGTGTTTGTATGTTTGTTTGTCTCTTCTTTCTTTCTTTCTTTTTCTATTTTAGAGCCCTCTTTCATCTCGTCTCCAGTTTATTCTAGCGTATACCTCTACTATATTCAGCCCAGAGGATTATCATTCTAGAGGTCCCAGTCCTCATTCATGAGCGGCCACCGAGAAATCATGCGGATGGACGGTCAGCGAGAGGCCATGAAGGCCGACGTCAACCGCGCCCACCGTCTGTCTCTAGCCTACATGGAACTCACTGAACCACCGTACGACATAGTTGCAGAGTACGGAAACTCCATTGTGGAACTGGACCTGAGTCATAACAAAATATCGTATCCTTTCATATCATTGGTATCAGACTTACAGGAGAGTAATATATCTTTTAATAATAGTAAATTATGACTATCCCTGACATAGCAAAATTTTCTATCCTTTAATAGTGTAATAACTCACATAAAAGGCTTATTCTTACGCAGCATTGATGTATCACAGTTAGGGTCAGGTAGTGTATCTTTTGAATAATAACTACATGTACCAGTAATATCCTATACATCAGCATATCCTTGGATAGTATTAAAATCTAGTCATAACCAAATACTGAATTAACTAAATTTTGATCATAACACGATGTGAGATGTGTTGATTCAGCTATGTACTGTTGGGGTTGCTGATACTGATGAGTCTAGTTGCATGATAATGATGATGTGATGACGAGGATGATGATGATGATGATGATGATGATGGCGAGGACTGCTGATGCCAGTGTTTGTAATAGATTATTTTGAGCATGATCTAAACTAGAATAATGAAGAGTGGTAACAACAACAACAACAATAACAATAACAACAATAAATGCAATGATACACAGGTTTGATCCATTCCATAACCTGCTTTACGATTTCCTTAACTCCTTCACAAGAGATCTGAGATTTCTTATCGACTTCCCGCGGTTACAGAGTCTCGTTGTGGATCACAACCAGATCTCATCTCACGTGAAAATACCCATGTCGCGAGATTTGCAAACACTTTGGCTAAACCATAACAAAGTACAGAATTTGGGTAAGTAAACTTTCTGCACAATATCACTGTGAACTAAATGCCAAATACAGTAATACTGAGCTTCAAATAGCAAAAGCCGACTGTGAAACTATGACAAAGAGAACATTTTTAACAAATTGTCCAACCTTGTATCAACACAGTACAAGCCTGTGAGGTAACAATATCACCTCTTTATCGAAATGGAGAAGTCTTATGTAGATGCTTTTCCATGGCTACGTATGATCAAATTTCATTTTGGACATATATGTATGTTATGTGATGAGTCATATTTGAGGTAAAATGGTAATACGATGGAGGGTTTTGGCTTATGGGAATAGAAATGTACAAGTATGTATTGTTATGTCACAGAACAACACTGTGTACTCCTCCTCCATCTACGTAGAAGAGTCATCAGATTATAAAGTAGAGTGATATAAACTACGCTGTGGCCATATTAAAATGAATGTTTTAAACTGTACAGTGCACCATCAGCAGTATACTGGTCATAGCAAACATTAAGGAAGGCACAGCGATATGGGCAGATATAGTGTTGTTCCTCGTTAACATGGAAAAAGCGACTGGCTGAAAGAAAGATTTTGTCTTCCTGGTTCTCAGCCAGGATAAAGCCTATGCATCTCAGACCTGCTTTATTTTGTTACACACATGCTTTTTTTTTCCCTTGGAAATTTCTGACCTAGTTTATCTTAGATCTACTAGTCTAGATAATACCGATCGACTTACATTTTTTTTTAATCTGGACCATGATGTTTTTGATTACTGCCATTATCATTTCCCAACAGTAAGCCTAAGCTAAGAATCGCTTCGCGACTAAGTATTCTCGACTAAGTGGATGAAAAAGTGCACTCATGAAACTCGGATCGCCAATTAATGTGCTTCTGAAGTGAGCTATTACCTAGATCAGATCTATCTCACATACCCTACGGAAATCGAGTCAGACTCAAATTGATAAAATGGGTTACTGCATGAATACCCTTGTGAACCGATTGATTGTGCATGTGGTCAGAATCGCATCCCCTTAACCAAGTATATTATTCGATTGTCGCCCTGGCGTTTGAGGGTGTTCAGGTTTGTGACACCTATTAGAAGGGCAAATAACTGTTTGTGTACAACCCAATTAATCCGCTAATATATAAAATCCCCCTTTTTTGGGGCCCTGCCAGCCAGTGTTAGGGTGTAGAAATGTGTAAAATGACCTGTGATCTATATAAAGCATCCAATTTTAAAGCTTCAGGTACAATTTGAGCCTTCTAGATACAAAAAGAAAATGTGTAGACCTATGTATTCGCACGAAGTCAAAACCAGCCAAATGAATATTTGGGGACCAAATCAGAATTTGAGGTGATCTTTTTCAAAAGACATTTGTGAAAATTTTGGGCGTTGACCCCCCTTTTTCTTCCCGTTAAAAGATCGGGCAGAAGAAGTACTTTAACCTCCATGGAAGAAATTTCCCCAAATCACAGTGGTATATTTAGAGTAACGCAAAATGTTAATAGGGCCAAACGAAGAAAGAACAATAGGTGTCAAAGACGCTTCGAAGGCATAGTAGTAGTTTACACAAAGCAGTGTGTATGCACATAACAGTATGAATGGCTGTCATTAATATCTTTTCTCAGGAAATAATCACTGATATCATTATCAGTACAATTTCATACCGAACTGATGGAGCTAAATGATTAAGAATAGATAACATTAATGTTCTTATTCATCAGGTAATGCGTTGGTTCAGTAGATCATGTAATGTATTTCCATTTGGCCATTTGGCAGTGAGATTAGCGAAGCCTAGAATTATTTAATGGTTTAAATTTTAAAGAATAGAATTTATGACTTATAATTGTTCTCTCTATTAGAAATACTGAATGAACGAGAGAAAAGCAATTAAAAAAAACCAAAACCATGGGAAACAATTTGCCTCACTTGGCAACTGCAGATCCTCTGGCATTGTCTTCTTCGTTCCCAATATTACATACGGCCAGAGGACGGCATCCAGGTATAATAATAATATGGAATGACTTAGAGACTCAAGCGTTGCGTTTCCTGTTTGCCTGAGATATCAGTTCTATGTTTGAATGAGGTTTAGGGCCTGGTTTAGGGCTATTCATAATGACTTTGCTTGGGTGCTATCTGCAGTAGCAAACGAACTCTCCCTTGCAACAGGCCCAGTATTATCCTCAGTGACATGCGCAAGCAGCGGGCACATTACTGGCCTTTTGAAACGGAAAAAAACTAGCCACGTTTGCATATATATAATCGCTGCTAAGAACGGAAAGATAATGAAAGATTAGCAAGACGACAAAATAGTAAAGGTTATTGTCGTTGGGGATAACTCCTGAGCTATGCTCTTGGTGTCACTG
>JAWQUT010000074.1:690941-707019 GCA_033807755.1 Ellobium chinense
GTGTGTGTGTGTGTGTGTGTGTGTGTGTGTGTGTGTGTGTGTGTGTGTGTGTGTGTGTGAGAGAGAGAGAGAGAGAGAGAGAGAGAGAGAGAGAGAGAAAACAAACCGGGTTCGGAGAGGCGAAGGTGTCCTACGGTATTGCGCACCGAACCCTCGAATCCAAACTTCTGACTTTGTTTACAAAATCAGGCAGGAATTAAAAATATTCTGCCGTCTGGTTCACAAATCTAGATCCAGACCACCTCCTGCATAATCGATCCAACAGATTTTGTACTGTTTTGCTATATTTTTCATATATCATAATGTTCTATTCTTATCCACTAAGGAAAGCGGATCTCTCCCCTCTTCCTCCCCTACCCATCATCCACCCATCCACAAACTTGAATTTTAGGAACTCAGGAGATTATCAACTTAGTGAGTAAAATGTGTCGCGGAAAACTGAGAGCTTGCGCAACAACGATGGAATCTTTTACCATCGTAAAAATTACATTTGTCTGTTGGTGCTGACTGCATCCTTTCAAGTGTTCACATGCAGAGTTAAATGTAATTCTTACGTTGGCCAGAGATCCCATCGTTGATTGGGAAACTCTCAAATGAGTAACTTAGGAAGTGAGCATTACACAGAAAGTTTTCGAGTAAATGAGGTCCGACGTCGTGAGATCCGTCTGAAAATGTTTTGTTTTGTTTTTTAAATTTGTTGTGTTCCAGTTCAAAGCGTGTATTCCATCATGATATTTTATGCCACTATTTACATGTGAGCTTAACATTTTGGCTACCTCTATAAATTCAGTCCGTAGAAAAGATAAAATGCATCAATAAAGTACCTTGCAAATGTGTGTCACTGATGAGTCTTCACTTATAGTTTGGCGAATTTCGTAACTCTTCTGTGTGTTGTACAGTCTTGTGTACGATTATTTTGGATTTCGCTCCCAAAGCTTTAACGCGAAACAAAACCCCTACGTCACTGCTAAAGGTCAGCGGGGTAGGTCGAGGGTCAGAGGGCATCATGGAGGAAACGATAGCTGATGCTGGTGTCTAAAGAGGGGCTGTCAAAACCGCTTATCAAGGTGAAGGAGGCTTGTAGTTAAAAAATTGCACTGACCAGGCTGCTGTCTGTTTGGGAGTGAAACTTGTCTTGGGATCTTTTTATCGTTTAATTTTATTTAGAAGTATGACACCCTATGCGAAAAAAAAGACAAAAGAACGTGCAGAATGATTAATTTCTCAATAAATAAATCATACGTTTTTTGTAGGCTTGGCAGATACGGCGTTTTAAAAACGCTAAGCAACTGCTGATACACTTGGTTTTTAAAAAACAGAGTAAATGGTCTGTGTCGACTGCCTCGAGGAAAAAAAAAATAAAATCTCGAAATTTGCCAGGAATAAAAAACCGTTCTAAATCGATATGTTATACACTTCTCTTTTCAAGGGGATATAACTCGATTTTTTATGAAAACTGATTAGATGCCTTTCAAGTTCATATATANTGCCTCGAGGAAAAAAAAAAAGAAAATCTCGAAATATGCCAGGAATAAAAAAACCGTTCTAAATCGATATGTTATACACTTCTCTTTTCAAGGGGATATAACTCGATTTTTTATGAAAACTGATTAGATGCCTTTCAAGTTCATATATAATTTATAAATTTTAATACTTCTGCACAGCCGCCACTGAGCACAGCAGAAACGAATCAGACTTCATCTTAGTCTGCGTGTCTTCTTTTTGTTTGTCCGTCTGTCTGTCTGCTTGACTGTCGCTTGTCTGCTTTTTTTGCTCCAGAGTCTGTCTATCAGTCGTTCTGTCTGTCTGTTTGTCCATCATCTAACTGCATCCTCTCTATAATGTCTGTCTGTCTCTCTGTTTGTCTACCCATCCACCCTCCCGCCTGTTTGTCTCTCCGTCCGTTCGTCCGTTTATTTATGTCTCTGTATGTCTGCCTGTCTACCTGCCTGTGTGTGCATCTGTCTGTCTGTTTGTCTGTGTGTGTGTGTGCGTGTATGTGTGTGTGTATGTCTGTCTGTCTATCTGTGTACCCACCCATCCCCTGCCTGTGTGTCTATCCATCCGTCCATCCGTCCGTCTGTTTATGTCTCTGTCTGCCTGCGTCTCTGTTTGCCTGTCTGTCTTTTTGTCTGCCTATCTATCTGTCTGTCTGTCAACCCGCCCGTCAACTTGTCTGTCTGTCCATCCGCCCCTCCATCTGTTTCTGTCTGTGTATGCCTGCCTGCCAGCTCGCCTGTCTGTCCGTCTGTCTGTTTGTGTCTCTGTCTGCTTGCCTGCCTACTTGCCTGTCTCCTTGCCTGCCTACCTGCCTGCCTGCCTGTCTATCTATTTGTCTGACCGTGCAACTGCCTCTCTATAATATGACAGTATTATGTCTCTGTGTTTATTGATTTGTTCTCTCCGACTGTCACTCCGCCAATGATTTTCTGTCTTCTCTGATACCCATCCGATACAAACTGCTCGCTACATCCTTCTCGTCTCCCTTCCCCAGTTCAGACCGAAGCCATCATTCTCATCCACCGAACCAGCACCGGCAGTAAGAACAAGAACAAGAACAACAATAACAACAGCAGCAGCAGCAGCAGCAGCAGCAACAACAACAACAACAACAACAACAACAAAAACAGCACCAATGAAAACAGCAAAACAAGTCGTCAGCTTTTCAGTTCTTCTTAGAGACGAGTCCGCTTAACCGTTACATCGTGGGATCATGGGAAATATCGCCCATAAGAAGATGTGCAATTAACAGTAACTTTTAGACAGACAGTAATAGTAGTCTGTGGTCTGAAGAACGTTGCCTTTAACCAGAAGTAGCAACAAAACG
Source organism: Ellobium chinense (assembly GCA_033807755.1). Taxonomy (NCBI): domain Eukaryota; kingdom Metazoa; phylum Mollusca; class Gastropoda; order Ellobiida; family Ellobiidae; genus Ellobium; species Ellobium chinense. The sequence continues at coordinate 693,769 of JAWQUT010000074.1, forward strand.
GAGGTGACTAAAGATCTGTTGCTGACTTTCGTTTTCTCTGAGAGACTATTCTATACAAACAATTAATTGTGTTGGCAAAGGTGTAAAACAAAATTCGTCACGTCATTCCAAGACTCATAAGAACTGTATCTTCATCATGATGAAACTTTCACTGTTATTCACTAAAATGACTTTTACATAGACAATACAGTACAATACATCTGAAATATATTGCTTTTGACGAGAAGTTGCAATTAAACGAAGACGCTTTCAAAACGTCGTTGTTTTCCACCTCTATCATGTGCTCTGGTCGTTCAAAATGTACTGGAAGCTAAATGTCTCCTTGTCCACTCACCATCAGGCAGTCAGTCCGAAGCCTGGGTTTAGCAGTTCCTGATGCATCTGTCATTCAACCACAGTGACTTGGTAGGTAGTTAAAGGGGACCATGAGGGATGCAGGGCGTGGTGGTCAGTGAGGACTATCATGAGGAGGAAATTAATAAAGTATGATAACCCTTGTACTGCTATGGTTGAATCAGTTCTCGCTTTCCGTTTCACTTCACAACACTGGACGATGGAAGAATAATTTCGAGATGGTCGAAGTTTGCAGCTTGGGCTCAGCTAATTGGCCGAAAAACAACATGGGGAAAAGTTAATATCCGTAACACTAGTCTAGCGGGAGGCTGGACCCGAGGCGCCTCGCAGTTTACGGAGGAAGTCAGAGTGCATTTTGGATAGGAGTGAGGATGGGTATGGGGCATCATCCGATTGGAACGCAAATTTTAATGATTAGAGGGTTGTGATTTTGTATATAGTACTGCATTGCACTCTCGTCAAATCAGAAACTTTGGCAAACCTCGTAGGGAATAAAATTATTCGGATATTCGCACCTAGAGCTTGATTTAGGGATAGGGGCAGGGATAGGGGGTTAGCTAGGGAAGAAAACGCAAACCTGGACATTATAATTGTCTAGGAGTTCTTCCATGTATGTTTTCTCTTTTCTAATCTATTTTCTCACTCTGAACCAGGGTCTAGGCACGAATGTCCTATGAAAGGTACAGGTCTGTAATTCTACTTTTACTACGGGCCTGCAATTCTGCTTTCAATACAGAGGCCTGTAATTCTACTTTCACTATTGGGTCCTACTACTTAGGGGTTTTATTTGACCTCCCTCTTTCCCTCTTTCAGCATGTCCTGCTTCCAGTGATACGGGCTCTATGGGGCAAACTATGATTTGATGGTAAACTGGGTCCATTTTAGTTTATTTTGCCAGGTACTATTTAGCCCTGGGCTGGGATTGTCAGGTCAAGGGTGTGCTCAGGCGGAACAGGAGGATTTCGGCCTTGACCGATGGAAAAAATAGGATGTGTTTACAAATATCAGCCAAGCTCTAAATTTCAGTGGGCTTGATGGGGTTGGCTCAATCTTAAAAGCTGGGCCACACAATGAGCTTACTTAATCTGCTATGGGTCTGGGTGAAAGCTAAAACTTTGGGTTCAGAGGGTAGCTCCAACGGCTAATATAGCCCAGTATCATGCTTTAAATTAAGAATGTTTAAGCATGCTTTAATGGCATTGTCATGAAACGCTGATGTGTTTCAGTGTTTAATTGAAGGGATGATGCTGATAGTTAGGAATGGAGGCCGAACTCAGGAAACCTGGCAAATGTCGTAAACAAAGTAGAGAAGTTTACACACCACCCAATTTACACAAGCTGATCGGAGGAAGGGAGAGCATTGCTGTATGCAAATTGAAGTCTCCAGTGTGATGGAAAGACCACAGGTTTTGACGTCGCTGGCTGACCTATTTTATTCAGTGGCCAACAGTATATTTTTCCTACTCCAATCTACCATATTCTACCGCCCCACCCCACCCCACCTTATCCCACCTCACGTACAAACACACCGTTAATAAATCGAAAGCGCCGAACTCAAACGACCAGCGACCATCCCTTTGGCACCCCCCAAATGATGTTAACACTCTGCCAGTTGTTTAGTTTCGAAACAAAAAGAACGCTCCTCAAGGGCAGAGAATCCACTACCCTGGCACTCGCCTCCCCTCGAAGACAGAGAGCAGAGCAACAAGGGGCGGTAATCCTATTTGTGCCACAGACACGTCGATCAAACAAGGGGACTTAATTTGGTTTGGGTGTGAAGAGAGCCTAACAAATCCGATTACTCAAACTTCGCCCATAAATTTTTGAATGTGGGGCAACCTGTGGAATTGTGGGATGCTGTTATCCTGTCTTTGATTCCATACAAAAGAAGAGAAAGGCTACAAGATGAAGTGAACAAGGAGTTGAATTGTAGAGTTTGGTATGCACTTTGGACACAAAAAACCCCCCAGAGAGACCAAGGGTTGCGCAAGCGACAGTCAACAGCCCTAGCACCGCCCCCATAATCAGCAACAGAAGCATACAGTTGTAATCATGAACAGTAGCACCATTGTTACCACCAGCATTACCAGCACCACCGTCAGTAGCATCCACACACTGAATAGTTGGTTTTTTAAAAATTACCTCCTACAACTACATTACTACAGCCCATAACACATTTTATTCATAGGACCCAAAGGAGAAAAAACAATAGCTACCGATAACTCATAATAGGAGCATCATCAGTAACACCGCCTCTGCTATAAAAATCATCGGCTGCATAACACTGGGTTAGCTGAAAACTGGTCAAATTGAAAGCGAGGATCAATTAGGCCTGATTTTCTAAGCTATTCCCAAGGGGGTATATTATTTCCAAAAAGCCACCTGACCTAATTTCATTGTCAAAAGGAGCCCCTGGTTTTCAAATTCCAAAACAAGGAAAACGAAAAAAAAAAACAAAACAGAAAAACTTACTCGCCGATACTTCCTTAAGAGTATCTTCATCACCATCTTAGCTATTGAGCAGCTTGGCTGAATGGTTTCGGCGTCGGAATCAGAATCTAAAGGTCAGGGTTTCGATTCCCTAGCACGGTCATGCTGTAAATGTCTTAAGAAAGCATTGCATTTACATTTTCCTTAGTCCACCCTCTGTAAAACGGGTGCATGGCTACAGGCAACGGAAGGTATTGTCAGAGTGCTAGTGATCAGCGCCTATAGATGGCAGTGACAATGCTCCCCAAGGATTGAGAGAGTTCAATAGTGATCAGGCTTGCAGGGGTAAATAATAGTGTGACGTCAAGTCAGCAGGCTTTAGCCTGGATACAGGCCTTATGACCGCATTCTTCTTCTTCTTCTTCTTAATATATCGCATCCACACCTCCATCACACACTAAGATTTTAAAAAAATTAATAACCTTTCATATCTTCATGATATTGCAGTTAGTCAGCACTAGACTGCTAGGATCATCACTCGAGTTTTTCCATATGAACAAAGTGGCTTTGCAAGATCAACCGTCATCATCTTGTGAACAGAATGATATTTTAAAACTTTAAAAAAAAATTGCTACATTCAGGGCTCACCAATGCAACTAGAAATTCTTTACAACAACTCCATACCGTTTCGCCCGTCTGATCAGTATATCATCAGATTCACCCATCAGCGTGATGGTATCACAGATGGCATTATATATGACTGTCTTGTAAACTTCTGTCATTCTGCCTTTAACACAGAAAGTTTTAATATACCCATTCTACTAATATGGATACATATAGCGATGTTTAACCCTTTCGCGACATCATGTTTTGCAAGTACTGATGTCACTAAATTATCAGGCGCTCTGAGATAGGGGTCAAAGCACTTCAGCACAATTACGGCTATATTATGCCCCTTCACGTAGGAATAGTTTCATTACGTGGGAAATAAAACGTCGGGGTACTCATAAACCACACTGCAATTCTACTTCCGGGAAGTTCATATCCGTCGAGGCGTTCTTTGAAACAAACAGTTAGAACGTACCTGCTTGTTGAAGTGTTGTATTATTATTCCAAAGGGGTAAGACGCACATGTTTGTCGGGGCGTTATTTGAATCAAAAGATAAGAACGTACTTGTACGAGGTGCATAGCGAAGAGGTTCACTGAATTCTAGAGAGTATTAGAAGATCTATAAATATTTCGTAGTAGTGAGTGCACACCCCTGTACACAGAAAGAGTTCATTACATAGGAAATAAAACGTTGGGGTACTCATAAACGAGAGTATCAGTTTACTTCCTGGACGTACCTGTCCGTCGAATCATTGTTTCAATCAAAGGGTAAGTACGTACATGTACTTCGTGCATAGCGAAGATCTCGTTGAAATCTGGAACGTTCTGAAAGACCTACATCCACCTAGCAAAAGTGATGGTGTAATTTAGAAAAACACTTAGAGAATTAATAAAACACTTTGATACAGGCATTGACCCTTTCTCTGTTTTAAATAATCGTTGAACAGTTTGATAGATTTTTGGTATAAACCTTAAAGGGACAGCAGTCGTTATTTGCTGCACAGCTTAACTTTCCCCACAAAATTTAAACCATGTTTATTTTTTCTTTCGCCTGACATTTTCTGAGAAAACACCGCGGGTACGTCGGGATTTTACCTTGCTCGCGTGGCCATTACTCGAGTTATCTGACGTCAAAAAATGACATAGGCTAGCAGATGACTCTTCCTGACAGTTTGCACATGGTCTGCACCAATTACTGCAAGCTTTTCTCGCTTTATGACGTCACACTACATTAGAAATGGCGGCGTACAGAGGATGACAATCCCGACATTCCAGCAGTGTTCTTCTCAGAAATGGTCAGGCGGAAGGAAATTTACAGGGTGTATACTTTTGCAAAAATAATCTAATTTTTGCTTTAGGCTAGAAAGCAAAATAATATCCACGCCTGTCTCTTTAAGACAAAGATTTGATGCGGGCTCTTTTATGATTTAAATTACATAGAACGCTCCCACCCCAGTTTTAGAAAATCTATAGTGGCACGTCACTATCCGCAATGTGAAATTCAACTCAAACAAACACTGAGACACTCACAACAAATTCCCTTGTGTCTTGCCAGAAGATGAGGTTTAGCTGTGTTACTCAGTCGCCATTAAAAATTCAATAACCAACTAAATGGTCTGAGACTGTCATCAAAGTGAGTCTCATCAGACAGCGATCAGTCCTTGGGGGACTGAAGTGAAGCACCTATAACCGTCCAGTCACAAACAGTTTCTCCAACCCCCTTCCTTCTCCTCCCACCCCCTCCTCCCCCTTACAAGGGGGATCCAAGGACCCACGGTCCGGGATCTGTCACTTATTCCTGTGTAGCGTTTCTCCTCATTAAAAAAATAAATAAATACGAATAATAAAATTGATAACTAATAATAACGATAATGAGCTTTATAATTTTCGTATTTAGACGTTACTTGTTTAAACAATTTCATGTTATTATTACCCCGGCAGGCCAGATTATGCAACGATAATCCTAACTCCCTCTGGAATATACCATCAGCATACTGACAATACCTTTTACTGCCTAAGGCTAGGTACACATCTTACATAATCTATACAGACTGACATAAATGGGAATGAAGTGCTTTCCCAAGGCACGTATAATTGTCCACGGCAGGTTGCAAACCCACACCTTCTCAACCCTGAGTCTAGTACCTTAACCGTTTAGCCACGCTGCTCCATCAAAACTCACAGCTTGTCTCAACACGTATCCTCCGCTCCAACGCCCCAAGTAAGTACCTTTTTCCTACGTGACTGAGACATCAGAAAGCTAGCCCCCTTCAATGGAGTCAAACAGAAATTGATAAATTTGGCAGTGAAGGCGAATCTCGATAGCTTTATGACTCGTCAAATGATGATTTACTTTCCCTCTGCCGGTCCCACGCCTTTGTTTATTATGTCATAATGGGCCATAACTGTCAACTCTGGAAAGGGAAGTAAATGTGATTTGGGACAATGTTCACATAATTCTTTAGAGAGAAAAATATGAGGAACAGAAAAACTAAACCCTAGACTGCCAGACAAATTATCTGAGAAATGTGCCACTACCCGCTCCCTCCTCCTCCCTCGTCGTCCTCCTCTTTTTCTGCACTAACCAATGTGAAAACTTCAACTCTGAGGGTTAGAAAAAAACTGAAAAGCTATTTAATATCTCAGATATTGTGTTACCAGTGCCCAGAATGGAGCCAGATTCCCTCAATAATAATGCAGGTTGCCTATTCCAATCATTACACAAGAGAGAATAGCTCAGCCTAAATGTTCTATAAACTCGGGGTAAATCTAGTGCTGACACACGGGGGTTCCCAATCACTAGTCGCGCTACCCATCATATGGTCATAATAGTAAAAATAATAATGATAATAATAACCACCACCACCACAACCACCACCACAACTACAACAATAAAAACAACAAGAAAATCATCAATAACAACAATAATAAATAATAATAATAATATAGCGAGGAGCGGGTTGGCCGAGTAGTTGCGGCGTTAGACTCAAGATCTTAAGGTCGTGAGTTCGATTCCCGACCATGGTCGTAATGGAAGTGTCTTAGGACAGCATTTCATTGACATTTTCCTCAGTCCACCTGTCTGTAAATGGGTATCTGGCTATACGCGGTGCAAGGTATTGTCAATACTAGGGATCAGCGCCTCCAAATGATAGCAGCTCTGTATTTCCCCAGGCAGTTGAGAAAGTCCTTGAGTAATCTGGCCTGCTGGAGTAATAATAGTGTGAAGCGGCATGAGCGTACATTAGGCTCGTTACGAGACTTATAAACCGCATTAATAATAATGATAATAATGATGCAGTAATAATAATATTAATAATAATGTTCATTTATAATGGTGCCCAATCCCTACTCTGTGGACCCTAGGCGCTTTACAAAATCCATTCATTCTGTCTGTCTGTCTCACGTTAACACAGCAACTCACAAACAGGTTGACACATTCAACAGCATTTGGATAGTCTACTATTAGATCCCCATTCATATCATAATATTTCTGGCAGAGCGATGTTTTCAGATTGGTCAAAAGCTTTGTAAAGTTTCGCTTGCTTTCATTTTTTCTAGGAGAGGATTAGATATAAATGGCACGGCAAGAGTGCACAAGACAGGCGAAGTTACTTAAAACTCGTGAAAACTGTGTCTTGTTCACTATGATGAACATTTAATGGCATTCACCATGAGACTGTGAGTAAACTAATAGAAAATGGGCCTTATCTAGTCCGATATATGACCAATAATAATAACAACAATGACAGTAACAAAACTTTATTAAGCTCAGGTACTCTGGGTACAGTTAATGAGCATACATACATTAGAAGAAAAGATGGCCCATATAACGTAAAATAATAATCATGACAATAATTCATCAACTCTCTTTACATTATGGCATCGGCACACGCACGGGCGCATGCATGTACACACACACACACACACACACACACACACACACACACACACACACACACACACACCAACACACTCCCCAACATACTCTGAGGCAACAAAATGTTACTGTACCTCGTGTAATAGTGAAATCCAAAAACCAAAGTAACAGCATGCGTTCATAAGTTAACAGTAATGTTTGTTTTCCTTCCACAATAATTAAAATTTTTGCTAGGCCTAACTGTTGATACAAACCAGCTAGAGGGAAGGAAGGAAGGAAGCAAGGAAGCAAGGAAGGAAGGAAGGAAGGAAGGAAGGAAGGAAGGAAGGAGGAAGGAAGGAAGGAAGGATGGGCATGGCCGTCTTAAGTCATTCATAGACTGAACAAATGCGTCCACCATTCAAATATATTTGGTGGCAAAAGTTTTTATGTCGCTTTCTCTGCCAAAATCACTGCCATCTTTGCTATCTTTATACTGTGGCAAACTCAGTTTTCTCAAAAATAGCCTTGGCAAAGGTAATCCCTATTGTATACCATCTCTGTATATCTCTGTGTTCCATTTCGCTATCGCTATAACTTAAAGGTAGCCTTTGAAGTTTATATTATGACTTTTTAAATACATATCAGAGTCGTTTTCCTCATCACGGCCATATGAGATACTTGATTTACAATAGACTGTAAATAGCTTTTGTTCGGCCTCGGAATAGAAAAATCCAGGGCCCGCATCAAAACGGAAGAGACCGTCTGCTTTTTTAAAATACAAACTTGTGGTTTGCGTCACGGTGTGAACACAATTCCATAGAAACAATGGTCGTTCAGTCTGGACAAAGCGTTCCTGGGAATAACTGGGCTACTTCGGTACACCGTTAAGGCCGGGAACGAAACAACCTAATAATTATTAGATAGCTAATGGAACGGGCATCTGACTTAAATAGGGTTTGATCATAAAATATGCCTTGGGACAATAGTTAGAAATCTACTCTTTGGACATATTATGGAGAATGGGCCCTAGACTTGTGAACCTGCCTGCGAATCACTTTGCATTCTCTCTTTATTTTGTAAACTAAACCTAACGTTTGGGTCATTTACTTCAGTTTTGGTGTGGCCTTCTGTGCGGAACACTTGTCGTTAAGGAAACTGGTTAGCTTGTTTACGCCTTTCGATGTATCGTTGGTAGCTCGTAAACGAACTCAAAGACTTATATTTTAGTCATCAGTTTAAATAAGCTCATTGAATGCTACAAACTATTAAAGAAAAATTAGAAATTGTGAAATTTCTTGTAAATGACTGTAAAGAAAAAAATTATTGGCTTAAAGAGGCAGATCGGATTAGGCTTCTGTAACCTCTTGACTCACAGCGAAATAGTGGAGTGACGAAGCTAATGTTCAGATTACGTTACACATTCAAAATTTTTTAAAGATAATGCCTCGTGTTTACCCCATATTCACTGAACTAGACACTCTGAATACAGTCTATTGTACGTTAGACCTGTTACTATATTTAATCAGCAAAAATCTAAACTGAAACACCAGATCTAAATTCTAGTCTCTCTCATTTAGGTCAGAGAAACGCTTGAATTGCAGATTACAGATTCTGAGAACAAGAAAAGAGGAGAAGGAGATGAAGAGGAAGAGGGAAGGGAAGATGTGGAGCTCGTCGTCGGTGACTCAATATCTTTGTAATAATTAACAAGTTCCGCTTTACTTGGATACAAATGAAAATTAACCATGAGGAACTCCTTCTGAACCCTCACGTTACGCTCCTGCACCACATTATGATGACAGGTTCAACACAGACAACTGTGCAAACGCGAGAATTAAGTTGTTAGGAAAGCTAATGAGATGTATCAAGCATGAACCCAGTTGAAATTGATGAGGCTGGGGCTAGACAGGGTCGACAGACCAGACTTGACAAGATGGAGATTTTTTTTTCATCAGGGAAACCCCCTACTCCATCATTTGTCCAAGAAAAAAAATAAGGACATCAAGCGAGCGATTCTCATATCAAGACAACGAAATGGCTTTGACTCCTTGGTGGGGATCATGGCTTTTGTGACGTCACACTAAGGGAAAGTAATTCTGGTTCTATTATTATCAAAAATTGTGTGTGTGTGTGTGTGTGTGTGTGTGTGTGTGTGTGTGTGTGTGTGTGTGTGTCCGTCTGTGTTTGGAGGGTATCCGTGTTCGTCGACATAAATAGGATATAGTCTATTTAAGACTGAATAGAATTTACACAACAGAACATGGAGAAAAACTTAATGGAATACACATGATAAAACATTTAATGGGACAGATCATAGCAAAGAATAATAACAGTTGCTGCAAATGGAACATAAGCACAAAAGCACTCTTTAACTATAATCCATGTAAACGTACACTTTATTTAACTGCAATACATTTTCACACATTGTGGCTGTGTACACGCCTTTCAAAAATCGAATCGCAGCATACTCCGCTTTACTACAACATTTTAATGCTGTCAAAAGGATGCCGTTAAATGGAGTCGACATCTCAGTACGTACTGTAACTATAATAAATGACAATAATAATAATAATACATGTGATAATCGACTTCCCAGCATATGTTACACTCTAATGAATAAGATTCACACTAGTACATGAAATAGACTCAAATCACATCAGTATCTCTTGTTGCACCTACTCCTATGGGGTGAGCCATAGGCTTGTACAAAATCATATAAAGTCAAGTATCCACTTTTCTTCTCTCTCTCTGTCTCTCTCTCTCTCTGTCTCTCTGCCTCTGTCTCTGTCTCTCTGTCCCTGTCTCTGTCTCTCTCTGTCTCTGTCTGTCTGTCTGTCTCTCTCTCTTACTCTCTCTGTTCTCATATTCCTCTTCCCCTCTCACGGAGTCACAACATAACATTTTCATAGACACAGTGCTGGATTTAATTGAAATGTTTACGAAACCGATGTACTTTCAGTTTAACTGTAAAGTCTAAAAGGGGAACCTATTAATTGATCTGAGATAGCATTCCAAATAGATGGAACTGAAATAGTTCAGAACTTGCTCATTATCGACAGGATCTCTTCCCAATATAAAAATTACATGAACTCTGGGTATTGAACGCTACTAAGCGTGCATTCAGCACAGATGCACTAATGTAATTCTTGCGATGGTAAAAGTTTCCATCCTTAATGCGCAAGCTCCTTAGTGAAAGCACACTCTCCTTATCTCAGTTATCATGAGTTTCCTTCCCCTGAATTATGACTCCAACACATTAGTGTGTACTAAAATAGTAATTGAAAGCTAACTCGTAGTTCATTATATAGGCAATAAGACGTACGTACAGGGACGTCAGATACGACAAGGTAATGCTACATCCAGGAATGTTTACGTCACACGTAAAGAAGGAGTTAAACATGAGTATTAATACGAAACAAATACATTCTATTACCAGCATTCTATAAATGAATGCATAGACGTTTTCTGCCGAATATGGTAAACATAGGTGCCCTTCATGTATTGGAAGAGCCCGTAAATATTAATAGATGATGATGTCAAGTTGTCTCCCAACAGAAATATAAGTGAATATGGGTTAAAACGTATTCAATCTAACCGACTCGTTACGTCGTCCAGGTATTTTATGTCCTCTCTTTCTTCATTGTAAATGGATCACACCAGTATCCACTACGTTAAGTCACGATTCTGATGTTATCGCACTAGGAAATAGACCGTTCGTACAAGTCAGAATTTCCGTGTTGTGCCGTGTCCAAACGAATACGATAGATTATCACCTGAACTGTCAGTTTAAGGGAAAACATCTTATATGTCAGAACCACACATTTATAGTTCACGTAAAAACCTTTCGTATTGATCCCCACACTCTTTAAGGAAATCAGTGGCGATCTGGGGTTGGTTGTTTCAGAAACTATACAACCTAAAAGAATGTGAGACAGAGAATGTTAAGCTCTTTACAAAGGAGCTAAAAGCTGAATTTGACCTAAATTTGGTAGAAACGGTCTTTTCCCGTAAAATGGCAAGCTAGTTGTGTAAGATTTTCGCAGGAATGCCTCAATATAACGTCACTCTAGTTCACCTTATAAAAGTTCAACTGATCTCCGCTCGAAACCGCCAGTTTATTCCTACACTTAGAACTATGAACAACTGAAAACCTACGAGGTCCTCTCGATGGACAGAATATCCTGAATTTGGGACAGCCTGACCTTGAGGTCATCAGCGGTCAAGGTCAATGAGTCAAGGTCAGCGTTCAGCTTCCCTATCCTCGCTGCAACGCTCTCAGGAAATGTCAAAGGGAAGAGGAGACGCTTCAAAACCAGCTTGTTCATGTTCTTCAAGTTTTCCTTGGCATTAAATCCCTCACACAGCGCACGGACACATCTGAGGAAGAAACAAACATAAACTAGAAATGTGTACATAATAACTAAGTCACCAATAGGAGAGTCCCCCTTGCAGCATTTGGGCCGCTTTATAGTTTAAGGATTGGTGACAAAAACATGCTTGACATTGTTGCGCCGCTAGGGTGGGGACAGAGGGTATACTCCACCCCGTGACCCATTGGGGCAGGAGGTGTAGAATAGGAAACTAACAATGACGTTTTTCTATAATTCTATCTGTCTATAACAAACTCCAGTAGAATAAATGTTACATGTAAGAAATAGCAGGTGTAAGGACTAATACCTAATGCATGGAAAAGACATCTAATAATGCTGAAATTTTAAAGTATTAGAGAGGGAAAACTAATCTATAATATCATTATTCCAATAGTCCAGAAATAGTCTTCCTCAGGAATAATAAAACTCCACGAAGTCACACAACCTTTAATTATACGAAAATAACTACCAAGCTACTAATCAACACCGTGATGCCCTAAAAGGAGTGGGATTGAATAATAAAAAAAAAAAAAAGAAACGTTTATCATTATCCGGTTTAATATCAAGGAGATTAATGCATGATGTCCCCTCACAATGTACTGGCAAAATGAAAGTGTACAAGGTGCTCTTCTCAAGTAAACTCAATGCAGAAATATTAGGTCAAAGCATGCACTTATTTAAAATCTGTTTGTACAGTATTTATATAACACCAACAATTCCGTCATTAGTGAAGATTAGACCTAGTGAGCTATGGCCAGTGTTATGGTATCATAATTATTATCCTTGATCAGAGGCTGTACTGTGCATCTGTGCTAAGTCAAGATACTTTTCAAAACCTATTAGGCATGCCTATCATGACCTTACAGTACAAGAAGGGCGGACCATCCTATGTGGTCAATGGTCTTAGCGAATCAAGGTATTTTCCTGCAGTATGAACTGCATGCATAAATTATAGTAAACTTTTTATACGTTTATGCCAAATTCATCTGGGTAATAATTTTGGAATCATATTTCCTCCGAATCTCGATATTTTAGAATACATCGATGTTTAACTTAGGCTCCTCATCTAATTCTGTTTAAAATTACCCCCATCCCATTCCACCCTCCCCACAATAAAAATATACAGACGCAAAAATGAATTCTTTTTTCCTTGAATAAAAAGATCTCTATAGCCCTCCTAAACTAGGCATGCACACGTACCTGAGATTGTATGGACACGGTTTATCATCCCCTTGCTTGACCTCACACCCTGGTTCAAGGTTATTAACGTCATCGAGGTCAATCAGCTTGAGAGTACCGTTGACCATGACGAAATGGCCTTCCTTAAAATCTGGAACCACCAAGGAACCAAGAGGGGAGTGCTGCAGGTAGCTCAGAAGATCAGCCATTTCTAAGGCATGCCGGAGTCGAGTCTGCCACGGGAGGATCTGGTAGTAGAAAAGAGGAGGAAATTTGAACTTAAGACGGTATTTAGGCGTATTAGCCATATAATTATTGGCAACAACAGCAAAAGGCATATTACACCCGTTTAACGTAATTCATAGTAGATTCATTGAGCTGAATAATATCTGAAAGCTGAAACTGACCCCTAAGTTATGAGAGTAATACGTGGTACAACCCCCCCT
>JAWQUT010000074.1:727235-746442 GCA_033807755.1 Ellobium chinense
CCCCTTTAAATGAATGATATTACCAATATTACTGCATCCCTTGCTCTCTTTGTGGCTAGTACCAATAGATAGTACAACTAGAAGCAGTATGTAGTTACTTAGCCTACGCCAGGCTTCACAATGCCAGTTATTTATGGACGTTCCCCAAGAAACAAAGGTCGGCATGACGTCAAAGCGGTCGGATCAGATTTCCTCGCCAATGGCTGTTTCCTGCATGCGAGTCGTGTTTGTTTTATAGAACGTCTTGCGTATGCTTGTAGTTATAGAAAATATTTTTATTATTCTGTATTCAAGAAACGGGACCGACAGTTTGATGTATCATACAGTTTAATTTACAGCCTCCATTCAAATGGCTCATGCAGGCATTTATAGATCTACCATGATCATCAGCTGCTGATGGCTTCTAAGTACGTCCTGACAGTCTTGTATCTCAGCGTTGCCTTGTTATTCATTGTGACTTAAATGTCGGAGATGTGCCAGATAGTGGTCAACATCATTTCCAACGTTTCACCTACAAAAACCACTTATTATTTTCTAGATTTTGATGTGTTAGACTTCATTAATAAGTTTGGTATGGAGCATCGTTTGTTGGTGTTTACACTTACGTCTCCCCTCAGCACAGTCATGGCTATATTAGAGAGACGAGTTTTGAATCCTTGTTGGGCACCCGCCAGGAGGATGCCTTTTCAAAAAAGACCACAAAATATACCCACGGAGAAATTAGCTGCTAGCAAAATTCAAACCTGTGACCTTTTGCACAAAAATACAAGCGTCTACCTGTCGGCCACTGTGACTACGACACTGGAAAATATTATGAGTCTTGGTTCCAAAACGTGACAGCTTTTTCAACTACGTTTTTGGTAGTGAAGACCTACGGTTTATCTACCATACAGCCATTTCATTTCTTGAGTAAATACCTATCTTTACTTAATACATTGGGTGCTTTCGAATTAAACCTTACGTTGATGATTATCTGTGATACAATAAGCCTTATTTCGTGTGGCTGTGTCACATATCAGTTCAGTTCAATTCAGTTCAAATTAGTTCAGTTTATCTTTTCGAACCCAGGTTACAATCATGATTTGGATAATCAAACATCACTATGCATGGCAAATACATAGGCAGACTGTAACATTTGTGATGCTTATTGTTTGGGCTAGTGTCCCCCCCCCCCCCCNTTTTTTTTCTCTGCTCTACGCGACGGTTCTGGATCGCGGCTCCGGTCCTTCATGATTCGAGAATATTGCAGTAGTGACTAACCTTGTTGGGATCAGTTTGTTTTTTTTTCTCTCTTTTAACTAGGGCGGCAGTGCGTTACGCTCCCGTCCCGCCCGCTAGTGTGAAGGCTGTCGTGTATCAAGGTCAGCTCAACCGTATAGTGCTTTGAGTAAACGCAGGATTAGCCTTCCCGAAGGTTCGGGTGTTGCCACGATCGCCACGTTTTGATTCTAATTAGTTTAGGAGTTGCTGTTCGCACCTTCTAGACTGGCATGTTTGTTTGGGCTCATCATATAATGATGACGTCGTTTATTCCAGAATTTCTACTGAAATTAGTATAAAAGGCACGAGAGTGAGAGAGTAGGGGAGAGTTGGCTGTTATGGTCTGTGCATAGTGAATTATTTCAGGTACCGTCTAAACATACTAGGAATCAGCGAGACCCACTTGAACCAGTCTGGACAGAAACGAATGAAAGAAGGAGAACTTTTTATCTATTCCGGAAGTGACAGAGATGGACCTCATAGAGAAGGAGTAGGAATGTTCATAAACAAGGCAACACAGAAAACATTCAGAGGTTGGGAAGCACATGGCCCAAGAATCATCATGGCCTCATTTGGAACAAAGAAAGAAGTCAAGCAAAAGGAAGGTAAGAAGGTCATAAACATGAACATCATACAAGTATACGCCCCAACCAACGATGCCGAAGAGGAGGACAAAGACAACTTCTACAACCGCCTCCAGAGTGTGATAGACAAGCTTCCAAGTAAGGACATCAACATTGTCATGGGAGACATGAACGCCAAGGTAGGCTCCGATAACAGTCACTACGAGGAAATCATGGGCAGACAAGGACTAGGAGAAGCAAACGACAACGGGGAGAGGTTTCAGAACTTCTGTGCATTCAACAGCCTAGTCATCGGAGGAACAATCTTCCCACACAAGAGGATCCACAAAGCAACTTGGGTCTCCCCAGATGGAAGAACGGAGAACCAGATAGACCACTTCTGCATTTCTCGAAAGTTTAGACGCTCACTGGAAGACGTCAGAGCTCTGCGAGGAGCAGATGTCGGGTCGGACCACCATCTGATCCTTGGAAAGATGAGGCTGAAACTGAGAAGGTATGCACAAGCCACAACCGGAAGTCGCCAAAAGTACCAAGTCAGTGTTCTGAAGGACCCTGCTAAGAAGAAAGAATTCAAACTGGAACTGAAGAACAGATTTCAAGCCCTCCAAGATCTGGAAAAATGTGAGGTAAATGATCACTGGGACAAGATAAAGGAGGCAGTAAATGCAACCTGCCAAAGTACCCTTGGACCAAAGGACAACACCAGGAAGGAATGGATCTCACAGGACTCCCTAGACAAGATCAAGAGAAGGAGAGAGCTGAAAGCGAAAGTCAACGACTGCCGTACCAGAACGGAGAAACTCACTGCACAAGAAGAGTACTCCAGAGCGAACCGGGAGGTAAAGAACTCCATCAAGAAGGACAAGAATACCTACCTGGATGGCCTGGCAGAAAAAGCAGAGAAGGCAGCAGCAGACGGACACTTGAGAATTGTTTACCAGACAACCAAAACTCTTTCAGGGAAATTTAGCAAGCCCACCCTACCAGTGAAGGACAAGGAAGGAAACACCATCTTTGACTCAGCAGGACAACTCAACCGATGGCGGGAACACTTTGACAAACTCCTGAACAGACCACCGCCAGACAATCAGCCAGAAATTCTTCCAGCCAGAAAGGATCTCCCAATAAATAAAGAACCACCCACGAGAGAGGAAATAGCGGCAGCTATAAAATCCCTGAAGTCACACAAGGCTGCAGGTCCCGACCATATACCACCGGAAGCCCTTAAAGCAGATATGGAGACATCAGTGGAAATGCTGAACGCCCTATTTGAAAAGGTTTGGCAGGAAGAGGAAATACCCACAGAATGGAAGGAAGGACACCTGATCAAGATACCAAAGAAGGGAGACCTCAGCAACTGTAACAACTACCGAGGCATATCACTCCTGTCCATACCAGGGAAGATCTTTAACAGAATACTCTTGGAGAGAATCAAACTGGCAGCAGACGACAAGCTCAGAGGAAACCAAGCAGGATTTCGCAAGAACCGATCATGTGTTGACCAGATAGCTACCCTGCGCATCATTGTTGAGCAGTCTCTGGAATGGAAATCACCCCTTTTAGTCAACTTCATCGACTTTGAAAAGGCATTCGACAGCGTTGACAGGGAAACTCTGTGGAAACTCATGAGACACTACGGAATACCTGACAAACTCGTCAAGCTTGTGAAGGCCACCTACGATGGAACAAGCTGCCAAGTCTTTCATGAAGGACAGCTCTCAGAACCATTCCAGGTACAAACAGGGGTGCGACAAGGATGCCTGCTGTCACCTTTCCTCTTCATCTTGGCAATTGACTGGGTCATGAAGGAAGCCACAAAAGGCGCACGAAATGGAATACAGTGGACACCTTGGCAACAGTTGGACGACTTGGACTTCGCAGATGATCTTGCACTGCTGTCACACACACACTCTCAGATGCAAGAAAAGACCGAGGAACTCAACAGTCTATCAAAGAGCGTAGGCTTACGTATACATCCTGGGAAATCTAAAGTGTTAAAACAAGCCACAGTCTCAAGCTCTGCTGTCACGGTAGAAAACACATCCCTGGAAGAAGTTGACTCATTCACCTACCTGAGAAGTATCATTGACAAAAAAGGTGGTACGGAAGCGGATGTAAAAGCAAGGACTGCCAAAGCAAGGACTGCATTTAATCAACTATCAATGGTCTGGAAGGCAAGCAACATCTCACTGCGTACCAAGATCCGGCTTTTCAATTCAAATGTCAAATCAGTGCTCCTCTATGGCTGTGAAACCTGGAAGACAACAAAGACAGTAATGAACAAAGTCCAGACATTCATCAACAGTTGCTTGAGGAGTATTCTAAAAACGAAGTAGCAAGACAAGATACGAAACGAAGAGCTATGGGCAAGAACAGGACAAAAGGAAATAGAGGTAGAAATTGGACTCCGTAAATGGCGCTGGATTGGACACACCCTCAGAAAACCTAGTGGAAACATCACCAGGCAATCACTGCAATGGAACCCACAAGGAACACGAGGCAGGGGTAGGCCACGGGAGACATGGAAACGATGCACGGAAAGGGTCATGCGAGAAATGAAGCTCACTTGGAACGAGCTTGGAAAGATGGCCCAAGACAGGGAAAGATGGAATTCGCTTGTACGTGGCCTATACCCTGCTAGGGGTGAAAGGCATTGATGATAGTGAATTATTTGCTGGTTACACCTTGTTACCAATAAAGAAGTATTCTGTTTCCTGCACAGCAGACTTGGTTTGTGTAGCAAAGTAGCAACGTCAGTGGTGTTTCTAAGGAGAAGCTATTGTACTCATTGCCTCTTCACTACACGCCTATACTGATCGACACTTGCTCGCTACACAGACAAACAACATAACTGCATATACAATAAATAAAAAAAAATGAAAAACCAAAACCGACAGAGCAATATTTTGAAAATCCAATATCAAAGACTGCCACTATTAGAAACATCAATACTGTCACCAATACAACAACTGCAAAATTAATGGTGGTCCTGTGGCTCATGCCTCCTTCTCACAGTTGGAGGACTGTTAAGTCTGAGTTTGTGAGTATAACATTCGGGTCGGGGGATTTACAGGTACATTGTGATGCTTGTTGTTTGGGCTATTGTCTCCCCCCCCCCCNCATTTTTTTTTCTCTGCTCTATGCCACGGTTCTGGATCACGGCTCCGGTCCTTCATGACTCGAATGCGATCATTACTCGCAATAGCGTGAATGACTGCCTGGTTTTAGAGTTTTGGAATCGACGTTTTATACCGTAGCGACTAGCAAGGATTATGTTATGTATTTAATTCGAAATATTAATTACGATGTGTATTGTTCTTATTTGTGTGTATTATGAAAGAAATGTATTACATTGTAGTCGTTAAAAAGTTTCCCAATGGGTAAATAAATATATAAATAAACAGTTCTATTTCCTTGTTTGTCCTTACATCATGCGCGTTTGAACACTACTATCATCGTCATCACCACTTCCACACTGAACACAGCCAAAAAAGAATACCAGAAAAATAGAGTAGAACAAGGATAATGCATACACACCTTAGGACCGACTAATACTGTACTTATTAACAGAAATACGCATTAACCATTCGCTTATTTTTAGAGAAGAAACATCGGGAAAAAAATATACTGTACTCAGTATCCCGGGTTAGTACTTAGTGTGTCCGCACAAAGTGTGCTCCGATGTATTATAAAACCAGCAACCACAAATGTTTACTGCATTAACAATTTAGAATCCCTCACCTCGTTCTTTCCAGTGAAGGTTCCGGTGATATTGTGGTGTTGTCCACACAGACGTTGTACCTCACGGGCAAAGGTCGGTGCCTGGACATGATAAAGATGATAAAGTTGTAGTATCTTTGAGCATTAGAACTGACCTTTCCGAAAAAAGCTACAAGAGCGTCAGAACTAACCTTTCCTTAAAAGCTACCGAATATTTTAGAGCATCAGATGTGACCTTTTCGAAAAAAGACTACAAAATATCTTTGAACATCAGAACTGATCTTTCCGAAAAAAAAAACAACCACGAAATATCTTTGAACTTCAAAACTGACCTTCCCAAAAAAGCTACAAAATATATTTGAGCATCAGAACTAACCTTTCCGGACAAAAGCTACACAAAATCTTTGAGAAATCAGATCTGATCTTTCCAAAAAAGCTACACAATATATCTTTGAGCATCAGTACTGACCCGTCTGAAAAAAAAGCTACAAAATGTCTTTGAGCAGCAGAACTGACCTTTCTGAAGAAAAAAAAAGCTATAAACTATCTTTGAGCATAAGAACTAACATTTCTGAAAAGCTACAAAATGTCTTTGCAGCAGAACTGACTTTTCCGAAAAAGCTACACAATATCGTTGAGCACCAGAACTGACCATTCCCAACAAAATGCTTGAAAAAACCAAAAAGCTTTCCATGTGGTTTAACTAGGCCAGCAGAGGACTCCAGCTGGATAAAATAGGCTGGCACAGCCCACAGTAATTTTACATCGAAGCTCTTTTTTTCCAGTCACAAAGTTTGTTTACCAATCACTATACATATTACTCAATCATTAGGGCGTTCGAGCCCTACTCATGAGCCATGTCAAATACTACGAGATTGTTTGTGCTGGTTAGCTGATTCGGAAAGATGAACTACGTGGGAAAAAATTGTATGCGTGATCTTAGCAACCCAAGTTTAATTGAGTTTGGATTGCTATTCACCAGTTCTGCCGAAAATAACCTCAACAGTAGCTTTATCATGCAAGTTGGAATAGTATTTTAAATACAAATTGTGCAAAAGTGCAAGAGGCAATGGAATTTATGGGTGAATAAATATCAAAATTTCAGCAAGCAGGGCAAAGGCTATTTAAATATAGATTAGACAGCCAAATTCGCAATTTCGTATAGTTAACGTTCCGATAATCGTATCGCCCGCCCTCTTAGAATTCCCTTTGGCTATTATAATAACATGGAAGGAACAGGATTCAGAAATAAATGGCTAAACAGTCAAAGCACAGTATTTGGCATCCTGTCAACTCTATACTAGGATGAAGCATAAGTCTGAAAGTAATTGTGTGTATTGTCTGTAATTTGGAAAATGATGAGTACGGAGAAAAAGCAAAACATATCACGTTGCAAGATCTGTACTTCAAAACGTGATGAAAGACAAATTAGCCTTGTAGTATGTAAGTAAACAGCCTTCAATTCGCACTAAAATTGTTTGAACTACGCCGAGGTACAGAGAAAGTTAAAATTTTAATCAAATGCACATTATTGAATTTGAGCGTTCGTCGTTAAACATTCAAGAATGAGAACTGATGAAATGACTTAGAAAGCTACGTAGCCTTTATTGAAATGGCTTCTCTATTTCCATAAATATGATTCAAACTGTACCATCGTAACATCCAAACATTATGCTTAAGTGGAAATTTTACTATGGTGTGGGCTTAACAGCATCTCTTCCTCATGGGGGATGCACAAAACTAGAATTAAATAATTTAAGCATTACTAATTTCTGATGTGTGTTCTATATGTTTCTTTCCAGGTTTTCAGAGATCAAATTACTGAGCTAAAAGTTCAGTACCCCCTGATAAACTTACATTCAAAATAATTAATATTTACTAAAATAAAAAAAAGCACAGATGGAGAATAAATCGAAGACTTAAGGGTTTATTATCTGTACTTAGTGACATTTACCTTTGAAGGTCGCACCACTCCACAAGACATTTCACAGTACTCACCCGGGGATAGTGAGGTCACTGAAGACTTCTTTCTTTAGACACACCCCACAGACTTCATGGACTTTGCAGGCGATAATCAGTAGAGAAACGAGAAGACACTGAGAGAGGAACTGCATGATCTGATGGAGGCAACGAGGCAATGGGATCAAAACGTTAATGGATATTGTAAAAACAGATAACAACAAGAAGCAATTTAAGGTTTAAAAAAAAACAAACAAACATACTTCTAGATGATGTGCTAGGCATCTTTACAGTAAAATGATGTAGTGGTAGTGTTGAGGCAATCACTGTCCAGTCGTTGGGGGAGATAAATCAACAGCTCTCATGCAACAAGATAAAGTCTGCAATTAGAATACTGTCATATTTTTTCCCCGAAAAGTTTAGTTCAAAAGTATCCTACTAATTCTTATGTTGTCATTTGTATTAAAGTTAGCACAATTTTCGAAAATTCATGCCAACCACACCTTTTGAACTTTTAGAGCCAGGGGTAACACACCATCACTTCATTTTACAAGTATTCTTTTGTCCATCTGAGATCTCCCAAGATCTGTGCAGGTTAGGAAAGAGAAAGCACACATAGGAGAGTCTTTGGACAACATGTAGGGACTTTCTCTTTCCAAAACTCGCATTTAGTTTTAACCTCCCCCCTACCCCTAGTCTTAAAGCAAGCACATCTTAGAAAAGCCACCGAATACTGCTTTATGTTTTAATCAAAAGACAGTACAGCTGTAGGTGGTGATTCTCTATACTCAGTATCTACACAGTGTTATAGCAATTTTGAGGCGTCTTAAATTCTCATACACGGTGCCACCAAAGAAGGTAATTGAAATGTTTACTCCAACGGCAAATGTGTTCCTTTTTTTTGATTAATTGTTATCAACCTTTGAAACCATTTTATGCACTTTTAGGTATGATGTTATTTATTTTATAATTTATTTATTTATATATTAAAGATTGATTCACATATTTATTTAACATTTTTAAGCTACATATATTTCATAGATGACTGAGCACATTTGTTCCTTCGCAAACCAGTTCTGACAAAAGAAAGAAGAAAAAAAGGTGACTCTTCATTCTGATGCTTGACTGCAGCACGGACCTATCGCAAAATAATGCCTCAATTAAAAGGAAAAAATGCTTGAAATGTTAAAGGAAAGCCTCTCAATAAAATTATGAAGCCTTGCGCAACATATCTTTCTAACGTTATTTCACATAATCTTCTTTTTTTTTTAAATAAGTACGAGATTGTGTGATAAATAATAAAGAAGAAACTAATTTACAAAATATAAAGAGTTTACTAATCAGATCTTAGATACAAACGTACAGTCAATCTATGTGCTCGGAGTTATGAAAAAAAATGAGATTCCCATACCTCCACTTTGTCCTAGTTGAACTACTCTCAACATACAAAAGACGACAGAACTATGAAGAATACTTTGAAATATTAATTGCCTCCTGACAGGTACATTCTTGACTTGAAACCGACCACTAGAATGGTCGACCAATAGTATGGTCTAACAAAAGCAAAACTGAGTACCTCACACTTTCAGATGCCAGATTTAACAACGAAAGCTCTTTCTATTATCGCGTATGTCAAAACAGTGCTTAAAACTGTCTTGATTTCATTTGCCCAGGTGTCACGTTGGCATATATTTAGCTTCATGGAGTGGATGTAGATAAGTGCATTGTCGTGTACTCGGGGTATCTGAAACCTTATGTGAGTATGAAAATGCATTAACTTTAGACAGCATCTCTGTGATTGAGCTCGTTTATTGCGATAGAGAGCTGTCAATCTATTTTGAAAATTGATAAATAAGAAGATGCAATGTCATTTACTGACATGCAAATGTCAATTTGCGCCTACACTTGACAAAAGCAGGATTTTTATGAAGGACAAATCAATTAAATGCCCCACGATTAGCTGTATTATTCTTTTCATTCCGCAGTCTAAGGCTAAAACCATGCTGACGCCGGAATCCGACGGTCAGACCGGATCCGACGTTTTCTGTCGGGCGCGCCGTCCATGCTAACGCCGGAAACCGACGGTCAGATATCACTACAAACATGGCGCGTAGCAGAAGAAGAGAGTTGTTGTGGTTGTGGTTAAGGAGAGGGCATAAAAGATACCCTTATAGACGACTTGGCGTCCACTTAATGCAAAGACATCGCCAAACACTTATTTCACAATTTTGTGATGTAACTTTTCTCGTTTGTCAAAAATAGCTGATCTTTGCTGTACCGTTAGAATAAGTTTTTCATGATCCATTTTGAAGACTTTCTTGTAAACAAATGGCAATGCCGCTTTCGACGTTCGTTCGAAGAAGTTCAGTTATTGCGCTATAAACAGTTGGCGGGTAAACCGACACAACTACGCAGAGAAAATGTAGCCCGACGGTCAGAATAGATAAAACACGCTCTATCGGAGAGTCTGACCGGTGCCGTCTCAAGACGTCGGGCGGCACCATGGGAGGCCAAACCGTTTGTTTTTCACTATCTATCGTTACTATTTAGTCTGTGCACATTCTTCTCGGGTCTGAGTTGGTCTGGTCTGACCGTCGGGTTCCATAGTCAGCATGGGTTTACCCTAAAACTTGCACGTGCTTTCCAAGTGTATCATGAAATTTAAGATGCAGTAAAATCATTCTAAAGATTACAGTGTAAAATTAAAACAACACACGCTTGAGACTATGCCTATGTACAAAGCCCAAATCAAATGAGCTAAATTCTAACTTGGTCAAAGAGTCCACTAAGAAACAATGTGGATTCTTGTCCAAATCTTGGTGTCCTAATTTGGGCTACATTGATGTAGTCAACTTTCGTCGGAAATATGAATCTTATCTGAGTAAGTATCCTGGCTGGACATCAAAAACAGACCTTACTGTGTACTCTGTCTCTATTATAAGCTGTTTAGTGTTGTACTAAAGTCCACTCGTTCCGGCAATCTGCTCTCTAGGTTGCAAGAGCCTAATTGGCTAAAAATGTGTCGACTATCAGAGTCGATAACAGCAGAGTATAAAATCTGTCCTTTTGACAGACCGTGTAGGGATAATCATATAACATGAAAATACACCGCAAAAATTGTGAGATACATCAGTGAATTTGTTAAATAAAGGTATTTGGCACGCAGCTCTTTTCAATGGTCTATACGGTTTCAGTTTGTGCGAGTAGCTGGTCTGCAAAAAAACGCCAAATTCTGGACCCCATTTTCTTGTATTCTTCTTCTTCTTCTTCTGCGTTCAAATATGGCCATGCTATAGGTTCAGCTCAACCTGGGTCGCGAACAGGACTGTGCGCCGTAGTTCGTCGCCGGTCCCGTATAGTTTGGTCTGCAGGGGGGCTCCAGTCTGTCAGATCCTCAACCTCTGCTGGGTGTAGGTGGGGCAGTCCTGGAGAATATGCTCCACAGTTTTCATGTAAACTGAAACTGCGAAAAATCTAAATGAAGGACCCCTACTAAAAACATTATATAATTTGAACACAGTGGTGGCTTCAGACCTACAGACTAGTCTTGGTCTCAAAGAGGCATTTCCAATTAGGCTCCTGCAAACTCTAACTTAGTGGATTATCATACTAACTTAGAATCTGAAGAAAGACCCAACATTTATATAAATCAGTCTATAAATAATTTCTTTTAGTAAAAGATGGGTGAAGAGCACTTTGCTGAACCATCTATAAAAACTTAATTTCTCACTCAGAGGCCTAAATACTCCTCACGGGGTAGTCTAGATATAAAGCCAAAATACCCATATCCTACATTTAAGAAAAAATTAAATCCCTGTAACAGAGCAAACCACGTCCTTGGAGAAAATGCTAAATAAAACAAATGTCGCCTTGTTTGTTTAATCTCAAATTCAGATCTGATAACTCCGTATTGCAATGAGTATGCATTTAATTTTAATCGATATTTCGTCTTATACCTTGACATTAACAAATCCCAAGAACTGTAGGAAAGCATTAAACCATTTATAATTATGACTGAATTGCAATATTTCACAGGTAAGTGGAAGCCTTGATCGCTTATTCAGTTTCTTGGCATAAGGAGTGTTTATCTGTCATTCTCGAATCAAACCTCCAGGATAGTACGGAGCCCCTGCTTAGCTAAGGTGAAATTAAAAGTATGTAGCGACTAATAAAAGCATCGATTCAAAGCGGCTACTTGTTCGTTTTAGTAAAACCGAAGCCTACAATCTGGATTCCTTCACAAGTCTTTTGAGTGATGGCATTTTAAGGTACATGGAAACAGTTTTTATAATAATAATAATAATGCGGTTTATAAGTCTCATATCCAGGCTAATGCCCGCTCATGCGACTTCACACTATTATTACCCCAGCAGGCCTGATCACACTAGGACTTTCTCGACTCCCTGGGGAGCATACAGTTCCGCTGCCATTTATAGGCGCTGATCACTAGCATTCTGACAATATCTTCCACTGTCTATAGCCAGGTACCCATTTTACAGACGGGCGGACTGAGGAAAATGTGAATGCAATGCTTTCCCAAGTCACTTACAACATGACCGTGGTCGGGAATCGAACCCAGGACCTTTAGATATTGAGTCCAACGCTGTAACCAGTAGGCCATGCTGCTCTATTTTAAGACGAGAAATGATATTGCCATATCTATTTAAACAGTTCTACAGGCATTAATTGAGTTTTAGAAAAAAAAAACAAAACGCCCTCTCTTATGAAATCAATAATAGAAATGCACATATCGTGTTTCGCTGCCCCTCCCTCATCCTCCCAAACCAAACAAAAAAATAAGAAGACAACCTATATCAAATTTTATTAACATTAATAATTTAAATCTCTCGTAACTGAAATATCGCGCAAATTGCTTATGAATATTGTTTGTAAATACTGTAAATACTAACTAGTTTGTGATTATGCAACAGCTGAAAAACGAAAAACACAATAATGTTCAGACTGCCCAGTGTGCGTCAAACATGTTGGCATAAGTATGTCCTTTTTGGACAAGCATTTTTTTTCTTCGTTTTGCAGTGACAAAAATATACCACCAATATCAGCGAAACGTGCACCAATTGTAGATTATATCTGTGTGTTGGTGTACTTAAAAGTTGATCCCATTTTTCCTTTTAACTTTTGGAATTATTGGACTTTTAAAATAAATAAAGATTTTTCGAGGCGTCAGATGAATGATACTTACACTAAATGGCAAGACGTGCAGTGGAATGAAGTTTTACAAGTTAAACCAAGACCGGCACCGGCTTGTAAAGCTTCTATGGTTGCTTCTTTCTGAAATGCACATCAGTTTTATACCTCTCACGCAAGACAATTATCTGGCGATGAGGTTAGTAAATTATGTCATGCCAAATGCACCAAAAAGATGTCGTGCCTCTTCCAACACCAGATGCCGCCTCAAAAACCTCACTCCCGTGAAAAGTCCAATTCGAAGAATAAAGAAACGAACTTATTAAGCGTCGTATTTAAACCTTACCAGCGAAAGACAATGTCTAAGACAGAAGCACAAAAGGAAATAAAAAAAAGGACACTTCAGATGGAGGTCGTATTTCTGGCCAAAGCGTGGAGTTTGTTTTCTTTTATTTCTCTTTCTTTTGGTGCCACCCTCGTGTGTCGTGCGTCTCATTATGACGCACCAATCATCGCTCCTCACTTCTACTTGTTCTTGTTCCATAGAAACTTCATTGGTCCTCAGTCGCGTACTGTAAATTTCGCTTTATCGCAACACCAGGGAAACATGCATGATCAAGTTAAAATCAACTTCAAGGTTCCACTAAAAGCTTCTATGTTTTGCATTAATATGTTCTATTTATGCTCTGCTGATTGGAAATAACAGCGTTACGATTAAGCGAATTTGACTGTACAGTACTAAACTCCTTAACAACCAATTAATACTTGCCCACACGAGCTCTCTGCAACACACGCACTTCATCACTTCTCTAGTGACTGAAATCAACTTTAAAAAAAAAATTACAAATTGGTTGCCTTGATGAACTTTGCTACCGAAGAAATGTCTCGAAATGCAGGGGAACAAATGGTACTTAACATCTGCCCTGGGTTCCCTTTCACCTCAGTCTCAAGCAAGCCGGGAAAGAATGGAGTCACCCAAACCAGAAATTAACAGAATTCGTAGGCGCGACTTAACGCGATACTTGGTGTCACGTGACCACTGATCATCACGAGCATTTTAGAACAATGGCGGCGGAGAGACAAAGAGGTTGAGATGTCTGAATCTGTCGTGTTCGGTCTGGTAGGATAATGTTAGGATATAGTTGGGACTTTAGTTTTCTCTTTTGTTTTGTTTTGCTATTTCAAATTGTTTGACATTTTTACTTAAATATCAGTAGTTTTGTGAACTCCCGACTCGATAAAACATTCTCTGTGTCTTAATTGAGAGAGACTGTCGCACTAAAATGAAACAATAATCAAATAACTGCTTTTGGGGTCGAAATATCGCTGTGTTTTGTTAGTTTATATTCTGCAGTTTAGAAATAGTAGGATTATCTCTGGTTTACACCTTGTCTTGAAGGAAAGTGAAACAACTTCTGTAAACCAAAGAGGCGAAAGCATCTTAAAACATTCACATTACTAGACTTTAAATTATTTTTCATATATATATATATAATATATATATATATATCATTATTATTATTGTTATAGTTTTTAAGAATAGGGGATCTGCTAGACGTCACGATGCTACTGTCATTAAATTCAAGGGTCTAAGTAGTGATGGGGAGTGGGAGAGATGTTCGGTGCATCCGACATTTCAANTATATATATATATATATATATATTACACAGATTTATTCAATAAACGGAAACTGGAAGCCATAAGTTTAGATATGTTCTTGTTTCTTGTCATCCCTGTTTACACTTGTCCATGTCCATTTTGTATTATCTTGGAACCTTGCCAAGATATATTTTGGATACCGTAAACGAAAGGTTAGGAAATAGAAAGCACCATCGAAAGAGTTATTGGGCAGTATCTTGGGGACCCAAACTTTTTATGACAGAGAGGTTTCTAGTGAACCGAATTTTTTATATTTTTTTTTAATTGCCAAACATACCGCATGTTGTCAAAATCTGCCAAGAAATACGGTTTAAGATCTTTATTTCCCATTGTAACAATCGTTACAAAATTATGGATAGATAGCCACTGCAGGATACGAAATGAAATCCAAAGAGTGTTAAACAAGGAAATGAACAAGGTGGGTGTGTCAGTGTGTCCTACAAAATATCCTAACATGTCTTTGGCACATAATGACATTAATACATGCAGTATTTCTTTATGTGTCATTGCAATATTTCATATTATGTTGGATTATATCCAAATTAGATGAACATCTCTGTAATGATCAATACTGTCATACTGCATTCATTCATTTTGCATTGGTACTTTTTCAATAGTTGAGGGTTTATATTTTAATGATATAATGGTTCAGAAACAATACGCAGGGACTCGCTTTTGTTGTGTGTTTGGATTAGGGTTATGGCCGAATTAGGGATGAGACCTTGATTAGAGACTTTCACAAGGGTGATTTTTTTTCTGACCCAAACCCCATCCATAACCTGCCGCTAAGTCTTACCCAATCACACCCTGGGAGAGTCCATAGATATTGCTGTTTCAAAAACCTGAACTAATCATTTTAATCACTTATCAAGAGCATAACAGCCAAAGACAGACAAGAGAATCTACTTCTGGCACATTGTGGCCCTCGTTCTTCATAGCCGTCAGCACATTTACAGACGTACTCGTTGTTGATCATGGGTAAACACAAGTGCTCACACACACTCCGCACACACACGCTGATGCCTGAAAAAAAGTAGACCTGCATGAGTGCAACACTAACTAGAGAGGTGCTCACCAGAGCTAAGACCTCTGTCAAATGAAGTCAAGTGAAAGTACAGGTTGCAGGAGCCTAATCAATAAAAAAAATTGGACCATCAGAGTCGATAGTAGCAGAGTATAAGATCATGTGGACAGATTGGACAGACTGTGTAGATAAAAAATCGTAATACATGAAACCACACCGCAAAAGTGGTGAAATTCAGTTTTGAATTAAAATTTGTCAACAAAAAATAATTGTTGCAAGCAGTGTTTCCCAGTGACTTCAGCAAATTTCATTTGTGCAGGCCTGACATCTGCAAAACAAGCCCTTTTCATCTAAATTGAAAACTCTGAATGATGGACAGTTTATAATATAAGCACAGTTCTGGCCTAGACCTGCGGACTAGCCTTGGCCATCTCGGAACGTTACTTTGGTTGGAGGAGAAATTTTTAATAAATGGCTCAAAGAGGCTTTTACAATTTCGCTCCTGCAATGTAGGGCCTGTAGTAATTACTTGTATTTCATGTCTGTCCAACGTATCATGCAATCTTAAAACATGCTGGCTTTAATCGTAAAATACATTCATCTAACAATTTTTATCGGAGACGAGACACACCCTTGCTTCAGCTTGTCTAAAAACCTCTTCTTTCTATTGTCTATCATTTCATTCACAGTTTTTTTTCAGTCCACCGGTCTGTAAAATGGATACCTGTTTATAGGAAGTGAAAGATGAAGTCAGAATGCTAATAATCAGAGTCTGAAAATGGTAGCAGCACTGTATGCTGCTTAGGAAGTTGATATTATCAAAGAGTGGTCAGGCCTACTAGAGATAATAATAGTGTAGGCTGCTTGCCAAAATTTTGCCTGGATACTAGACTTCCCCTCTTTTTATGACATTATTGCATTTATGCTGTTCAGAACACTGTACTGATCCGTAGCCATCTCTTTCCTCTATTTTATTTCGCCCAGATCTTTCCTCCTTGTATCATTATTTATATTTCTCTTCCATCCTTTCTTTATGTGCCATTTAGTTACTCTATTTCTTTGCCACTCATTCTCTCTTATCCATTTCTATTTTATCTATCATCGTTTTCTTGTTTGTTTCGCTCCTTTTCTATCGTGTCTTCCTTCTCCTCTGATAGTCTTTTTCAAAGTCTTCTTTCTTCTTCCTCCCGGCACTTCTTCCACTCGTACCTTCGATCGGGAGCCCGTGTTAAGAAACTTACCTCTAAAGGATTCTGTGGCATTATAAAGTTGCAGGAGCCTAATTGGAAATGCCTCTTTTGAACATATATTATCCTCAGACTACATGAATGTTCCGAAAAGGCAAGGACTAGTCTGCAAGTCTGGAGCCACCACTGTGCTAAAATTCTATACTGTTTTCAGTAGGGGTCCTTTGGAAAAAATTGTTCGCAATTTCAGTTTACATGAAAAGGGAGTCCAAAATTTGACATTCTTTTCCAGACCAGCTGCTCGCAGAAACTGAATCCGCTTAGACCTTTGAAAAGAGCTGCCTGCCAAAAAACTTTATTTAACAAATTCACTGATGTATCTCACAACTTTTGCGTGTAATTTTATGTTCTACAATTATTTCTACACAATCTATCCAAAGAACAGATTTTTTACTCTGCTATTATCAACTCGCATAGTCGACACATTTTAGCCAATTAGGCTCCTGCAACCTATAGCCATTGAAACCATACAACCGTGTGAATTTGGCTGGTCCGTACTTTCTTGTCCATTCGTCGCAAATAACTGGAATTCACCACAAACCCATGATAAAGAAATGATACAACTAATAGTATTTCTTTCGGTTTCGTCTTTCAAAAATCATACGCTTACAAAACAGGAAACACAGACGTCGGGACAAAATCAACGGTCACCAAAAACCAAAATATTATTATGTTGTTGACTAAAGACATGACATGAATTACGCGTCATCTCTTGCGCAATACTTGAGCTAAATGACTAAAGGATTCAGTGCACACACACACACACACACACACACACACACACACACACACACACACACACACAAACACACACACACACACACACTCACAAACACACTTACACACACACAAACACTCACACACACACACAAACACACACAAACGCACACACACACAAACATACACACACACACACACACACACAAGTGTCGAAACAAAAATAATCTTAGTAGTGTGTGGTAACTGGCTTGGGGTCGGGGGAGAGGGGGGTCCCAGACAGTGATGAAATCCAGCTAGGTCTCATCAATTTGGGCTCATCAGTAAGGCCCAAGTCTCTTTCTAGTCCCATCCCACTTCTACTACCCTCTCACCGTCGCCCCTGACACGTGAACCGATCCTAGAAGCAAAAATTGTCACCACAATGATTGAAAAGAGACAAGTTTAGCGTTCTGGGTACTGAAATTTCACCAATTTACAGACATGAAAATTAAAGCGTCTCTCCTAAAAATAACACAGGACAATTTTTAGCCAGTTTGACCCAAAGAATAGTGCGAGGACACTTAAGAATGAATCCGTGGGTGGAACGTCTCGCCTCTCTCGATTACAACTAGAGTTGCCAAACTTTTCTTCGAGCCGGAGCCAAAACGTTCACGAAAAGAGCCAAACAGAAATTCAAGTTATGTGTGGAGAAGGTTGACTATGGTTCAGGTTTGAGATAAGACAAGAACTGTTTAGGTAGTCTAGTTTTGAATTCTTACATTACAGACTGGGGCCGCAGCCAATGATAATCATTTCTTAAGACATTTATATACTTGTTGTACGTGAAAGTAATCAATATTAAAGTCTTTGGGAGCCAAGAAAGAGTCAAAGAGCCAAATCGTTCTTTCAGAACCATCATTTTTCAAAAATAACCCAAATCTGGTATTTGGCTCCTAAAGAGCCAAATTTGGCAACCCTGATTACGATCGACGAAATAGGATATGTGCACTGGCAATCGTCTGACCTCGTTGTCTAAAGACTGAATTATTTCTGAATACCAACACTACTTCCTGTAAAAGGTCCATCTCGTTAAAAAAAGAGGTAAAGTCAGTATCTCAAATTCTCTGTTGTCGGCATTTATGGCTTCCATTTAGCCTTTTTTGTAACATAATCAATGTCGTCGAATAAAATATGATTTTGCAACATTCTTTTTCATGCAAAACTCAATGTCTGTTTGTTTGTTTGCGTGTCTGTTCAAATCATAATCAACACATAATATCCAGCTTTACTTCCTACATATGCGCACACACTCCTCACAAGCTCTAAGTGGTGATCTTAGACAACTCTAAATTCCCTTACTTCCTTTTCCAGTCGTTGATTTATAGGTAGTCCCCTACTACGTCGACAGAAAAGTAGTGCGCCCCAGGTTCCTCTACCAGCGTTGTAGGTCACAGAAGCCTAATCCGATTTCCCTCTTTGAGTCAATAAACTGTTTTTTCTACTGTCACTTACAGGAAATTCCACAGTCTCTAAATCTTCTTTAATTATTTGCAGAATTCAATGAGCTTCTTAAAAATGATGTTCAAAATATAGGTCTTTCAGTTCGTTTTCGAGCTGCGAACCGATACATCGAAAGGTGTAAACAAGCTAACCAGTTTCCTTAACGACAAGTGCTCTACACAGAAGGCCACACCGAAACCGAAGTGAATGACCCAAACTTAAGGTTTAATTTACAAAATCAGGGGAGAATGTAAGATAATTATTAGCTGGGGGCACAAATCTAGGGCCCATTTTCCACAATCTGTCCAAAGGACAGAATTTTTTTACTGTCTTTCTAACATCACCACCGACCGTCTTCCTGTCTCTGCCGTCTATGTTCGTCCTCTCAATACCGGCGTTACCCCCC
>JAWQUT010000074.1:749469-761508 GCA_033807755.1 Ellobium chinense
TATATATATAAAATATGTTTATAGCTTCAGTAAATGAAGTTGTTTTTATTTATTTGTATCTATACTGCCGCACAATATAGCTGGACGTTGAACGATGACGATTATAATGGATCGAAGACTATCATAGAGATTGTTTTCATGTAACTGCCTGAAACGCTCCCTAGGAATAACCCACTTGTTATACGCACATACCACATTTTGGTTAGACATGCGCAAATATTTTTACTATATCCTACTACTAACGACTTTCTGCTCTCAGCTCACTCCTAATTTTCGTTGGCCATTCCCACTCACAAATATTTCAGAAGAGTATCACAGACACGCAAGGGACTGTGTTTGAACTGGGGTTGGCGAGTAAACTTTTGGACCACCGGCTCTAGTTTGAACCCACCCCCATGAAAACCCAGTTGGGACCTCACACTACATCAGGGGAGGCAGGGTTACCTATTTGCATGCCCTATCTCTTCCTGACCTCTGACCCCAAATAGTGCAGCTGTAATTTAATCTATACTGGTCATGAAAGCAACAAATGCCTTAGGACAGGCAAAAGCTCTGTGTACTGGGCTCCTGGCCGCAAGGAAAAAAATATTTCAAAATTTATTCTACAGGACAAGCAGTCCAACCCAGTCCATCTGACCTCATTTGCGCGTGTGTAACCTTTTGCCAGTTTTGTCCACTTCTGACCGAATATCTCCGCAATATCTTGAGTACTGGAGCGTAGACACAGTAATGATGAGAAAGACAGTCCTAACCTCAAAGCAATATCGAGTTAATTTATCTCATAAAGCAATAATGATTTAGTTTATCCTGTTTATGTGGGTATATCGGTCGACCTTACCGATCCTTCTCAAAATCGATATACAAGTGATTTGGTTCGCCCTCTTTGTCCGCCATCACAACAGCTCGCCCACTGCCGTCCAGATTGGCTCTTTTCACTTTTCCTGCAACATCTGGGGACCATGGTCAGTTCAGTACATTCTCTGTGGATATGCAGAGACTTTCTCAGTTGGCTCATTTCACTTCAGGTTGATGTTAGACGAGAGAGAGAGAGAGAGTGAGAGAGAAAGAGAGAGAAAGAGAAAGAGAAAGAGAGAGATAGAAAAGGAGAGAGAGGGAGAAAGAGAGAGAGAGAGAG
The DNA here is from genome assembly GCA_033807755.1 of Ellobium chinense. NCBI lineage: Eukaryota > Metazoa > Mollusca > Gastropoda > Ellobiida > Ellobiidae > Ellobium > Ellobium chinense. The sequence goes on from JAWQUT010000074.1 coordinate 750,605, forward strand.
AGGAAAAGAGGAAGGGTAAAATGTGAATTGCTTGTTAAGAATATTGTTTGCTCGTTTGTTCTTTTACAACAGATTGTTGTCTGAGCTCCATGAACTTATTGTTATTGTTATTGTTTTGTTGTTATTGCTACATAAATCATAATAATCATAATAATTATTTTATATAGTGCCAGTATCCATAAATATTATTCCCTAGGGCGCTTTACACGATGAAAATGAATTTTGATGATGATAGTAAAATTATAAACGCAGACAAATCCACCAGATCCATTCAATACAGAATAATGCAACCAGGCATAGTATAAGTGTAGACTACACGTATACCCTACCATATAAACGTGTTTTGAGACTGTTTTTAACCTGAGCGATGTTTTCACTCTTTTTAATGTTGGTAATTGGATTGTTCCACATTGTGGGGGCATTCCACATTGTGAGGGCATACATTGAAAAGGCCCTTTCAGCTATTGTTGTTCTAGACTTGATACATGAAGTTGGCTGGCACTCGAAGATCTTAGTGATTGTGGAGGAACATGTTTGCTTAACAATTCACAAAGGCACAGATACAACAAAACAACAATATCATAATATTCAATAGTCGGTCCCGTTCAGTTCCCTGCGGACTTGCAGAGACTTTATCAGTCGATCCATGCACCACTGCACTTTAGTTTAATATTGGACGCTGTGTTACATTAACAACAAAACAACAATGTTATATACAGTGGTCGGTCCAGTACGGTTACAGAATCTAACCTATCTAAGCTAGGTGTAAAATATGACAAAAAAACGAGGATGTCTCCGACAAAAGGGCAAAAATGACTCAAAACAGGCCAGTCTTGAACAGTTTTAACTGTCTATATCGAAGAATGAAATAAAAAAAAAATATCGAATGTGCCGTAATATTATTTCTTCAAATTTCACTGCAATTGGTCACCAAAATTAATGAGTACTGGCAGACACAAACGACTAAGAGCAGCTGGGTTTTCTTCACGCGAAATAATACGGAATAGCCAACCTACATCAACGGTGTAATGATCCGTGAATCTTTTCAATTTGCTCGTGTAAATTGGTTTTATCTGATCCATATATTATTATATACAACGTGAGTAAATAAGCTTTAGGGACCGACTCATACGTCTGGTCACATGCTTACATAATATGGAGATGATGTAAGTAAGTAGCTGGGATCAGGGCCGCGATGGGTCAAGGATTTTGGAGAGAGAGACAGAAAGAAACACAGAGTGACACACATAGAGACAGAGTCAGAGAATGAGAGAGAGAGAGAGAGAGAGAGAGAGAAAGACAGACAGACAGACAGATAGACAGACAGACAGACAGACAGACAGAACATGGAGATACAGGTCAAGAGAGAGAAAAACAGAGAGCGACAGACAGACAGACAGACAGACAAACAGACAGACAGACAGACAGACAGACAGACAGACAGACAGACAGACAGACAGACAGAAAATGGACATACAGGTGAAGAGAGAGAGAAAAAAAAGAAACAGAGAGACAGGCAGACAGACAGACAGACAGTGGAGATACAGATGAAGAGAGAGAGAACTAGAGGGAAACAGAGAGAGAGAGAGAGAGAGAGAGAGAGAGAGAGAGAGAGAGAGAAGGAGGAGAAAGCAGGAGAAAGGCTGATACTGTCTTGTATGAATGTGACTTCAAAATTGAAACTCATACTTTGCCTTGATGTTGGACTGAGGTTGGCGGAGGTGATAAACTAAGAATTATAATCGGAGTGAAAACACAACAAAAGACACTATTTGGAGATAAACATGGAAACGTGAAATACGTCTTTATATTTTTATGTACCAACTAGCAACTGGATTTACCAATTAAAAACACAAACCAAAACAAAGAGCAAGCAAAATATGTATGTCATAGCACGTTAATTTTTTTTTAATTTGTGCCTGAAATTTTGTTTGTGATGACAGATGAATGATCTAGCACCAACTACAGATATCCATGAAAGTTTGCTCAAATTTCTATATTCTATTTTTGAAGGTCTTGGACTTTAAATCAAGAAAACATTTTTTTTTTTGTTTGGCCTCCCCGTACACTATGTTCGTTTTTTTTTTTTTTTTTTTTTTTTTTTNTTTTTTTTTTTTTTGTTTTTTTTTTGTGTTTCTTCTTTTGGACACAAGGGTTGTTTTTTTTTAAGTTTTATTTTGTGGAAGTACAGATGGAATAACACCTGGGTCTAGTTGGAAGGACCGGCAACCAGGAAGAGATTGCAGGACAGACAATCAACGGGCGACTAGGCACCATCAGCATCTACACCCTAAGACGTTGGCTGCAAGGGACTGAGCAGCTATGGGTCTGCCCAGAATGCAAGAATGTATGTTTTGCCAACCACTATGTAGTTTAATATGGGTATTGTGTTGCGTGTTTGTCGCATGGGGATTTCCAGTGGGTTCTTCAGGAGAGGGAGAATTCGACAGATGAGTAGCTGAAAAGCATGAGAAGAGGTTATTCTCAATGCTCTCAGGGTTATCAAACGGTAGGAACAGAATGCTTCTGTCCCGTTGAAGGTATGAGTCTAAGGAAAAAAAAATGTAATACTATTCACTATCACTTCCTTTCTAGAAAAGCATGCATATATGTAGCATAATGATCTACTAATCATTTAAGTCTTCTAGAAACAGGTAAAAATAAGAATTCAAGATTTAAAGTCTAACTTGAGTACCATAAGATTATAATAACTTTGTTATCAATTTACTGTCCTAGGCCTAGCGCCTACTTCCTTATTATGAAGCCTAAATCTTTTTGTTTTTTCCCCCTGGCTGGCCCTTGACCCAATCTTTCAGAGCAGGCTGCGTTCTAACTTTTTCATACTACTATAAGTAATCCAGTTGTGAAAGTAAACACGGCATAACTGAGAAGATGCACAGAGCTAATCCAATACCCTAATGACTAAGAATCATTTTCATTGGCTGACTCAGGCCATTTGAAATAGAAATAGGATATTAATCACAAACGGACATTGCCAGGATATAAATTGTGTGAGGGAGTGTACGGGCACTACAGATTCTGTTAATCCTGGTCGCAAATCAGGTAAGTGAGATTGATTTACAGTACATTAAATAAAAAAGACAAAAGAAGAAACCCCGTACTAATTTCCATTGTAACTCTGTGTAATAACTTCGTTAAAGTCATCATCATCATCATTGTAAAATAAGCGAACGTTTAAGAAACAAAAGCAAAATAGAACTACTTCAACCTCAGTATTTACTTTAATGAAAAATGTGTATAAGTTAACAATGTATAATCATAATCTATACATGTCAGCATCGTCATCATCTTCATCATCATTATTTGCAAAACATTTATCCGCACTGGATATAAATAAGTAAGGAAAGAAAACTATAACAAGTTAACACATTTAATACATAAATTTTCGCACTAGTTCATCATCACCATCATTATCATCATCATCATCATTTAAAACTAAGATGTAAATTTATCTGTCCAAAACCTGCAAAGTTAAAATTCAAGTTTACTTTAATACGTACGTAGTCCTTTAACAGGTTAAACACATACTACAAAAAACATCATTATCATCATCCTCCTCATTACCGTGTGATATAAGAACTTGAAAAAAATCAGACAAGTTCTGTCCAAACCAGTAAAATTAAGAACTAAGTACTCGCAATTTGATACTTAAAATACTCAGATCACAATGAAGATAGTAGTATTATAAATTATATACGAATTTTCTGATTAAATATGTGAACTTCCTCAAGTTCAACGCATAACGAAAATTAATAAATGATTCATCATCATTACCATCAACATCAACAACATCACAATCATCGTCATCATTATTAGTCATACATTTAATTTAAAGATCCTGCTATGATTCAGGATAGATTTATATATGTATATAAAAAAGGAAATAGGTCGAAGTTTATAATTACAAATTGGAAAATGTTCGGTAAATACTCAGGTTTAAACTAAATCTTCATAAACAATATCAATATCGAGGTATCGAACAGGCCTTGAAAACTGATATTAAATACGAGTAAATATTGTTTTTAATCAGTCAGCACTTAATGATCAGTTTAACGAGTAAATATGAACAAAATGAAAATTATAAATGTAGAGAGCAAAGTGAACGTGCAAAGTTGAATGACGTATGGAAGATGGGGTCGAGGTAAGGAATACAAAAACGTTTATAATATATGAGTTACATTATTCAGTAGTTACGTGACATGTCCACAGACATGAACAGACTGACCGTCACTGTCACTGTGACACTCTTGTGCCGTAAGTACTCTGTGTGTGTGTGTTTGTGGGGTATGTGTGTATGTATGTGTGTGTGTGTGTGTGTGTGTGTGTGTGTGTGTGTGTGTGTGTGTGTGTGTGTGTGTGTATGTATGTATGTATGTCTGTGTGTGCGTGCCTGCGTGCGTGCGTGCGTGTGTATGTGTGTGAGTGTATGTTTGTGTGTAAGTTATGTGTGTATGCAAGAAGTTCTTATTAGGAGCAAGATTGGACTAAAACATTGTTTTCGTTTGAAGTAATGTCTTCCCATATAAATAAGCAGGCTACTTTCTCGCTACTTTTTGCTCCCATTTGAGAGATTTGATGACCCTTTTTCAAATTTATTTTGATTTCTTCATAAAATCTGACCTGACGACGCTGGTTTATAGAATTAATCTTATCAGATAGTGTGAAGTCGCGTGAGCGGGCATTAGTCTGGATACGAGACTTATAAACCGCATTATTATTATTATTATCAACATCGATGATTCACAAAGCCACCCTAAGCTAGGCTCTGTGTGAAAATCCTGTTCCTGTTATTATGTCCACAGTTGTGTGTGTCGGTGGTTCTGGACTACAGAAGAGAGGTAGAAAGTCAGGTAAGTTCTGTGATCAGGACTAAACTAAATCAAGGGTAGCTAGAAGAGCAGTAGTGTTAGGCATGCTACAACAGACATCATAGGCAGATCCGGGGAGTGCTCGTGAATCCGTCCATCACTCCCAGATTTTTTTCTAATCATCCTTAACATGTCGATAGTTCTGAGATGCTGTTCACCTCTTTGGCATAAGATATGGATATAAATATTATGAACGTTGTATTATTTCCAGTATATTATAAATAGAGGGTTGCATAAATGTTTATCCGGTACTCAGGAAGGGGGTCAGCAATGCGTGTGTGAACATCCTTGTGTTTTGATTTTTTCTGGATCTGCCCTTGTACATGATATGTACAGTATGTTACTTATAGTATGTTGATGAATTACGTCAATCAGGCAAAGCCAAGGGTCACGCTGTAGCTGGCATAATATAAATTAGTTTGATTAATACTAACTGAAATTAATTCATCAATATATAATATCATTTAGAAATAACGAACCCTTTTTTAAACTAAAATGCAACGGTCAATACCCAGTTCTGTAGCGGCAAAACACGTTGGTATATCAAATATTAAGAAGGAAGATGGGGTAGTGATAAAATGTATAGGTTACACGAAGCACCCTCTATAATTTAATTTTTGATACATGACTGCCGTCTTGAATTAGGTCAGAAGTGATCTGTGGAGCTCTTTTCCAATCAAAGCAAACACATCCTCTAAAATGTTGCCAGTCTTTGTAGAATCAACTTAAGTTCTTGACGTTTCGAGCATATTATTGAGTAACAGTTCCACCATGTGTACTGAATGTCATACCCAATGTCATAACCACACAAATTGGAAAGTATTGCTGTGTCGGGGATTTGGTTCTTCTTATTATGTTCATTTTTCTAGTGTCCACACAATTATGTCGTCTTGTCTGCCTATGTATTTATCATGTATATAGATGTTGGCTACCCATATGTTACCAGGTAATCTGAGTTCGAAATAAATAAATTGAATAAATTGAATAAATTGAATAAATTGAATTACCCGCACACGTAAGACACAGACAAGCAGCTATTTTTCGCCACACCTCCCCTTCCCTCTCACACTCTCACCCCCCTCCCCTCCACACACACACACAACCACACCCACACACACACACACACACACACACACACACACACACACACACTGCCACATGAAGTCAAGCAAGCAATGCTCCTCTGACTGTGGTTCAAAATCGTCAACCTTTCAATTTCTCACAAAAGTAGTTCAAAACTTCAGAACGTGATGCCCTTCATGACACGACTACAGTTGGCACGGCGCTGATACACGCTTCTATCTGTGCAAAAGGTGAAACTCAAAACTACCTCCCGGGCACCCTTTGATGTGTTGAAACAAAAACAAAAACAAAACGCAAATGGCGCTGTGGCACGGTGCAGCCAGAATTAACAATAACAATAACAATAACAATAACAATAACAATAACAATAACAATGACAATAAGTTTATTGAGCTCCGACAACTATCGGTTGTAAATTTGCAGAATAATAACAATATTCTTAACAAGCAATTCACATTCTACCCTTCCTCTCTCTCTCTCTCTCTCTCTTTCTCTCTCTCTCTCTCTCTCTGTCCCTCTCTCTCTCTCTCTCTCTCTCTTTATCTCTCTCTCATTACTAGTGCGTATTATGCTTTTTCTCTGATTTGTTACTTCTAGGTTACTCATGTGAGGGTAAGGTGACAGGTGGCTACTATGCCGACCCTCACGATTGTAGCCGTTACTATCTTTGCCTATATGGTGCTGCCACGGCCATGAAATGTGCCAAGGGTTACCTTTTCAACGGCGTCTATGTTTCCTGTGATGCTAAAGCCCGAGTATTCTGTGCAGACCCTAACTTTAGTAAGTACATTTCTGGCACATCTCTTGGAATGCCATAGTGGGCAGTGTGGGTTGCTGTGTAAACACACAAGAAAAGTCCCTAATGAGGGGGAAAAAATACAACAATAGCAGATCATTTTTTTTTAACATGTATTCGTCTATATCAAAGCCTTTCTGTTTTCTAAATTTAAGAGTAAGAACAAGTGTATTGCAAAGACCCTGGCTTTAATACATGCATTTCTAGCATGTCTTTTGGAGTCCCATAGTGTGTAGTAAGGGTTGCCGTGTAAGCAGGAGAAAAAAAAAGTTCACGCTGAGGAAATCAAAGCAATAGGAGATCTGTCTGTATGAACGCCTTTCTAGTTTCTAAAGTTATGAGAAACAAGTGTATTGCACAGACCCTAGCTTGCATGTCTAGTAAAATCCCATAGCGTGCAGGTAGGATTGCCGGTGTAGGCGGAAGAAAAAATTCCGCGACCGAAATAAAAAAATACTCCCACATCTTTTACTTTTTGTTTTTTAACCATGTAATTCTTCCGTATGATAATCGTTCTGTTGTGCTATCTTCAAGAGCAAAGTTGTTCTTTTTATAATATTTGGATAGAGCGGCTCAGTTGTTTTTTTTAAATGAAGGAGTGCATTTCCCAAGATAATTATTACCTCAGCAGTTATTTGATTCATACATTCTTGATATGATATTTCAGGAAGGAAACTGTGATTTCAATTATTTCTTACATTTATAACCAACATTTTAATATTTAAATGACGATAAGGAAAAGAAAACGAAATAGATTTCAGCTTGACACCCTGGCTTTTTTTTTCTCAAAGCGTCGTACAGAACAGTATCCTAAAATGTGGAATGTTATTCTGAACTTTGGATGAACACGGGAACCCTGCCACCATCTGGCTATTAAGAAAAACCACTCCTGTGGCATTACTAGACTGGTCTCTGCAATGTATTATGTATGATCTTTGAAAAAAAATCACAGTAGTAGTAGTAATAAGAGAAGAGGCCAATGAACGAAAGTGAAAATAACCGTTGCAATTATTATTGCAGTACTAATCAGATGTGGCAGTATTAGTTAGTACAAGAAATAGCGGTCGAGATCGAAATCTAGTTACAGTAGATGTTATAGTAAACGTAACCTTGTAGCAGAACTTACACCTTTTGATATTTTTTTCTCATCAGCTGTAAAACTTTGATAACCTAGATCTAGACGTAAACTAGATTTCAAAATTTGCTCGATTTGAATATTCTGAGTATCCCATTTTGAGCCATTCTTTATCACTGTGCAAACCACGCCCTTGTCAAACTCTTTAATCCTTCTGTTTCTTTTATTATAAGCCCCGCCCCTGTCATGTGACGGTCTCCCAGAGGGAACCTATCTAACTGACCCCACGGATTGCCAGTATTTTTATCGATGCATGTATGGGGAAGCGAGAAGGGGGCGGTGCCAAGACGGGCTTTTGTGGAGTGACGTTCACACCTACTGCGACTGGGCAGATAATGTGGATTGTAGTGGGCGGGGCGAAGGTGTGACCTCTGCACCTGACACTACTTCTGCACCCGCCACGTCTTCTGCACCTGCCACAACTTCTGCCCCTGTCAGCACCGCAGCACCCACAACTGCTCCGCCTAGCTCGGGTGAGTAAAGGAGAAGAAACCGAGATCTATAGGGAAAACTAAATATACACACAATTATAATTATATATATATAGTTTTCTCCACATATAGTTTTTCTCCACAAAGATTCAGTATATAGAGAGATAGGAAGAAGGAGAGGGAAGGAGCGAGAGAGAGAGAGAGAAAAGAGAGAGAGAAAGAGGGAGAAACACAGAGAGAGAGTAGCTATGGGGCCTGCCTATAGAATCTTATAGAAGGAGCCACAGAGAAAATCTGTGTCCGTGAGTGCCGTTCTCTTCCAAACGGGCCGATGTTTATAACAGATTAACCTCACATTTAAATGCAGACGAAAAAAACTAATTGTACAGAAGGGGTTCATAGACTGCAGTTCCAGGGATCAGTGCATAAACTCTTGGTAAAGATTCGAATGTCAGGGTAAAATCTGACATACAAGTTAAGAAACTTGTCAAAGGACCAACGCATTACAACGACCTTGCCGTTTTGTTTTTCTTAGATTATGAGTATCAGTGCATTGAGGTCCTAAAGTGCAACTTGCTGTCTCAAGTATCCATGCACATTTGGGTGGATATCGCTGGTCATAACTATCTAACAATAGTGTACTCACTTCTCTTCCATCCCGTCAGTGTTCACATGTGAAGGCAAAAATAACGGAGGTTACTACGCCGACCCAAACGACTGCAGCCGTTACCATCTGTGTCACCATGGTACCGCCATCTCGTACCAATGTCACTCTGGGTACTACTTTAACCCTATCAGCGCTACCTGCGATTGGATCGACAACGTATACTGCGTCATCGGAGCGACTCCTGGTAAGTGCCATCATGTAGGATTGTCATTTACATGGTTATCTGGATAACGCAAAGGATTAGCATCTCATTGTCTAATTCTTGGTTTAAATGACTCAGATGTAGAACAAAAATATCGACTATAAATAGGTCAGGGGCAGAAAATGATGACGGGCACACACGTTGGCTTCCTAGTCAGAGGCTGTAAGAAGCCAACAGCCTGTCTGTAGCTGACTTCCAGATGTGATGAAACGAAGATGACAGTTATATCAAATGACTGCAATCACTTCACCATTTACAATTAAAGACATAAAGGTATCAGATCATCTTCACACAAGAAGAACTGGCTCAGGGAAACGCCTTGAATGCAGAGGGGATCGACGCTTGTCTGCGTTTTTCACAGAATGTAGATGATTACTTATCAGATAATACTAATAGTCAGGCCTTTTATAGTTACGGCCATTCTTAAATAAATCCTGAAGCAAGAAACCAACAGTCGCCAACCAATAAATGCAATGGTTTCGGTTCGCAGCTGTCGATTAAGATTTTCGATTATGCGCTTTTTCGGTTTTAATAATCTTTCCAAAAGTAAAAAGGCTGGAATGTTTTAGCCAATAAAAGCCAATGTTCAACAACACATCGGTTAACCAATTTCTCGGATATTTATCATCTTAAGTGAGACTGTCTCAGTGAACCTGTCTCTCACTTCGTGACTTATTTAAGAATGAACCATCATTTTTTAGTCAACAGCCATGTATCTATAACGCGCCGTGTTTAGCTTACATTAACTTATTTTAGCTCTAATAGTTCGTTGGAAACATGGTCTTTATAGAAGATCCATCCTCAAATCTACGTTCTTTACAAGGAGAGCAAGGCCTCCCTATCTTGAATTACTTGCATCCGGTGGATAATAATTTCTCTCAGGGTTTCATGTGCATGTGTTACGCTTGACATTACAAGGAACTTATGACCAGAGCTTTACAATAAGTTTTAACCCGTGTCATGCAAAAATAGAACCAGTTATGACTTCTCTCCATTACGCTGGGTGCAAGAGTAGAATAAATTCGCATGCCAGCTCCGACCGTCTGATATGGTGGTTGAATTTTCCAGCCTAGTGTCAGCTGATCAGCCAGAGGACAAAATGTACAACATTTATTATATGTACGAATGATCATGTAGTCAGCGGGGGACTGGACCCGAGGCACCTAGCGCTACGAGAGTTAAGAACAGTGGCCGTATCCATAATCCATACGTTAATTAGCCAGTTCAAGTTCAAAGGTTTTATTAGGCCATAGGACAACATAATGCATTACAATACAATATTACATGAGTATAATCCACTGCCAAGACATAATAAATATACCGTGTTCTTCGTGCACACTATTAACGTACTGCGTTAACCACAGTGAACTCTGCTAATGTTTTAGGTGTTTCTCCTGGATACCGCAGAACGTTAACTAACGTGAGGATTATCATACGGCCACAGGGCTTTACAATAATGAGGCATTTTAAAAAAAAAATATTGATTGTTTGTTTTGTTTTAATTTAATGATACTAGAGGTTATTGGCTCTACCGTAATTATTCAGATATCGCTGAATATTAGGCCGTCTTGATGTTTACCGGCTAAGAAGACTCACCGCCATACTGACCCAGTTATTTTGAAATTTATACACGATTACATCTGCCTCAACTAATGCTCTTGTCTCACGGTATGTCACTAGTCAGACTAATAATATCCCCCC
>JAWQUT010000074.1:761520-775125 GCA_033807755.1 Ellobium chinense
AACTGATTTTCATGTTTATTAGGGTTAGTTCGTCTACTGTGAGGTCGCATGACTACAAGGAACACAAAAACATGTTCCGATAGTACCTACCGTATTTACAGAAAGGAACTCTTCTCTTAACATTTCCAGTGGCCCATCGCGTAAAGATAAGGTTAAGCGAATGTTCCAGTAATAGTTTTCTTCTATGCATGATGCAGAGAACGTAAACGAGTGCACAAAGGGACACTGTATCGTGGCATCACAACCACCCTATTTTTTTCCATCAGTTCCACTCGTGTCGTGTGACGGACAGATAGATGGTACGTACATGGCCGATCCTGCCGACTGTCAGCACTACTACCGCTGTATGTACGGGGAGGCCAGGAGGGGGCGGTGCCAGGATGGGTACATGTGGAATCAGGTCTACAAGTACTGCGACTGGGCGGGCAATGTGGACTGCAGTGGGCGGAACGGAGGCGGTACCACGAGTCAGACCCTTCCTCCTCCTACGAGTAGTAGTAGTAGTAGTACGACAACGACGACCACCGCCACCACTTCCACCAACAGCCCCACTCAGCCTCCGACGCCTTCTAAAACTTCTACTGCCGTACCAGGCAGCACTACTACCACAACAACTAGCACTAGTGGTCCCACTACCACCACTACCACCACTACCAGCACATCAACCACTGGTGTCACCGGTAAGTAAAAGGCATCTGTGGCGTAGATTATGGAAGCTTTGGGCTGGTCCTCTCCTCTCCTCTCCTCTCCTCTCCTCTCCTCTTCTGTCCTATCCTATCCTATCCTATCCTATCCTATCCTATCCTCTCCTCTCCTCTCCTCTCCTCTCCTCTCCTCTCCTCTCCTCTTCTATCCTATCCTATCCTATCCTATCCTATCCTATCCTATCCTATCCTATCCTATCCTATAACTCTCTGGGGTCGTTGGAGCACCATACATGATCTGTGGACCAGCTTTCTCCACTTCTCGCTGTCCTCTGTGGCTCTCATTGTTTCTCTGAGCTTTATGCCAGTCTACTCTTGGATGTTATCTTCCCACCTCTTCTTCTATCTCCCTCGTTTCCTGCGTCCTCGAACAGGGCCCTGCAGGATGGCTTTTGCAAGGCCTGGCAACCTGTCCCTATCTAAAACTGAGTTTTTTTCTCTTTGCAAAAATACCATCTGTTTCCCATAACTCATTTAAACTCAATATAGTGCGCCTCTTTGAGGGAGATAGATCGAACCTTGAGCGCTTAATGGGACAATAAATATGGGTCGCCGTTGGTGCTTGGAAGTTAAGGTTTACTATAGTATAAGAGTCAGCATGGAAATAGGTTTTTAATAATACAATAGAAGAGTCTCTCAACCATAGTATTGCAGTCGACACAAGTATTTGCGCATGTAAAATGAACATGTTTGAAATTAATTATTATGTTATGATCTTCTCCCTTCGTTCTAAAAAACACTGATACAGGTGGCTTGCTTTAATGATTAAAAGCCTGCTGGATTTTAATATGCCATCGCACTATTAAGAACAAAGTGGTCGTTATTCTCTGTCACTGGATGTGTGTTTGTGCATGAGTGCTTGCATGCAATGACCAAAGGCGAATGCGTCTGTGACTGAGTTTTGCAGCTGCACAGGATCTCGAAACATCTTGGTGACAATCCCAATATAAGTAAAATTATTACAATTTTAATATTAATTATGAATATTCTATTTTTTTTATGTTTAGAACAATTGCTGAAGATTCAAAGTCGTTATTCAATCAGCTCTGAGCCAGTAAGATAAAATCAGTACATAAATTACTGGGAAACAGCGTGAAAGAAAAAGAAATAACGAAAAGGAAGAACGAAAGAAAGGAAAGAAAGAAAGAAAGAAAAAAAGAAAGAAAGAAAGAAAGAAAGAAAGAAAGAAAGAAAGAAAGAAAAACTGATTCTAGAACGGACCATTAAAAATGCACCAATTCATTTCCGTTACTCACCAGTCATTGTCTTACAGACAAGTCAATGTCTCTTTCGTGCGTCACCATTCTCTCTTCCTCTCTCGTACAACCTTCTATACTACTTCTTATCCACAACGAAAATAATTACTCAACCCTACTACTACTTCTGCTTCCTCAGACACCACTCCCCCGTCTGGCACCAAGCGGCACATCGTGTGCTACTTCACCAACTGGGCCCAGTACAGGACAGGCCTGGGTCAGTATTTGACCTCAGATGTGGACGGTAACCTTTGCACAGACATCATCTACGCTTTTGCTGAGATTGACACTAACGCACCGGGGATACGGACTAGAGAGTGGAATGATGATGGTGAGTAGTCTCATCCATCCATCCGTCCATCCATCCATTAATCCATCCATCCGACCGTGCGTTTGTCCGTTCGTCAGTCAGTCCCCCCCGCCTGTCCGTCCTCTGGCTGTTTTCCACCAAAATGGTTTTTATTCCCACTCCCACCGACCCATCTTCTTTCAGTATAGCTATCCTTCAAAATAATAGAGTAATAATAATATATGTTATATCATATTTGCTATCCAACTTCTAGTATTTCTAAATTTTAGAGGGCCTCTTATAATGTGAAGCTAAAGAGTGTCACATTCTCTCTATCTCTCTTTCTATCTGTCCTTCCCCTGTTACACTAAGTCTGTTTTTATACAGCTAAATCAGTCATCAGTTGAAGACCTGTCTTTCCTGCCTGTGTCTCTACCCCTCCTCTTCCCTCTCCTATACCTCCTCTCTCTCACTATCTCTCTCTCTCTCTCTTTTACTCACTCATTCCCTCCTTACCCTTACCTCCCTCCCTCTTCCACTGCCCCCAACTCTTCCCCCCTTCTCCCACACGCCCTCACACACATACACAATTATGACGTACACAGAGCTGAAGACTGTTATTCTCCAAACCAAATCCGTAAGTCCTATCAAAGGAACGTTACTTCCTGTAAGCGCCTTGCTGGACCATTTCTCTCAGTATAAACAAAAATGAGGAAACCATTCTATAAACACACCATTGGGAAACAGTCGGCATAAAATCTAGACATGGTCTCTCGATCCAGTATGAGACTGAAGTATCTATAAACACACCATTGGGAAACAGTCGGCATAAAATCTAGACATGGTCTCTCGATCCAGTATGAGACTGAAGTAAGGCGTTAAGTCTTCTGGTATTTTTTTTTCCTCCATACTTACCTCAGCTGAACGAAAATCTAGGGCTACTGAATGAAAGATTCTTTCGTAGTAATAACAACAATAATGATGATGATGATAATAATAGTAATAATAATAATAATAATAATAACAATAACAATAACAATTGAGAATATGCGCAGTGACGATGGGATATTTTACTGTCTTAAGATTTACATTAACTCTACATGTTGAACGTTACTAAGTGTGCACCGATGCGCTAATGCAAGTTTTACGATGATAAGAGATTCCATCTTTAATGCGCAAGCTTTCACTTAATACTTAGTAGTAGTAATAGTAGCACTACTAGTGGTAGTAGTAGTGGTAGTAGTAGTAGTAGTAGTAGTAGTAGTAGTAGTAATAGTAGCAGTAGTAGTAGTAGTAGTAGTAGTAGTAGTAGTAGGAGTAGGAATACAGTAGTAGAGTAGTAGTAGTAGTAGTAGTAGTAGTGGTAGTTATAGTAGTAGCAGCAGTAGTAGTAGTAGTAGTGGTAGTAGTGACAGGTAGTAGGAGTCGTAAAAGTAGTAGTAGTAGTAGTTTTCAGTAGTAGTAGTTTTCAGTAGTAGTAGTAGTATTAGTCGTAGTAGTAGTTATAAGGACTTGTTTACAAGTACCTTAGAGCTCATTATTTGTGAAATGAAATGAGTTCGTGTCAAGACAGACGATCCAGACATGTCCATGTATGCATAATATATGCATAAAGGTATCTTAGAGGAATAGGCGAAATCTGTGTCAGACAACTGGTACTATGGCAGTTAATAACAGTTGCTCTAGAATCATCACCCTCTATGGAAATAAATGCATTGTTCCGCAGTTTGGTGTGTTATCTCCCACGGAAACTCCAGAGCACAATGTCATAATTATGGCAATGCTTTGCACATCATGTTTTCTGTATAGCGGAAAGTATTTCTGTATTAATTATCTTTTAAAAAAAAAGTGCCACTCTTTCAGTCCAAATCATATGGTCTACAGAAAACATTGTGTTATATTTTCCCCTTCTCTTCTCAGTGTTGATCGCCGATATCATGGCACTGAAGACAGAGAGTCCTGGCCTTAAAGTCTACCTGGCCATAGGCGGATGGTCGGCGGGTACCTGGCCCTTCGAAAGTATCACGTCAACTACATCAAACATCCAAAACTTCGCCGTTAACGCCGCACAGTTTCTGAGAACTTATGGCTTCGACGGTCTGGATCTGGACTGGGAATTCCCCGGCGTCAACTTCCGGAGCAAGTTCACCCAGTTGTGCCAGGGACTGCACACGTATTTCACGCAGGAGGCCCAGTCATCTGGGAAATCCCGATTGCTCCTGTCGGCCGCCGTGTCGGCTTACAAGATACAGGTCCAAGATTCTTACGAACCTGAGTTGATACATCAGTGAGTGAAAACTTAGGAACTATGAAAAAGAAAGGAAATAAAGGGAAACCATATAGTGAAGGTATATGGAGACAAAGAAACATACTTATAGACAGACAGAGGCCAGAATCAGCGGTTTTAAATAATGGGAGCATCAGTCACTAGGCAAGCCAAGATGGATTCGACTGATGCGGAGGAACTAGAAAACAATGTGTTGACTTGCTATACTTAGATCTTTGCCTTCATTTTTAGCGCTGCTGATTATTGCCACACCCTCCTCCACATTAAGGCCATCGATAAAAAGTACCACTAACTAATTTAAAGCCGTAGATGGTGGCTGCCATTTTGCCGATCTCTCACTTCCGACTTCAGCAAGAGATGCATAACTAACGTCTAGAAGATGCCTACACTTCCCTGTCGTGACTAACGCACAGCAACAAAAAAGATACCGCAGACTGGCAAATCATAATAGCTACAGCTATGATGATTCCCTTTTGAATACCGACAAAATAGTGTATGTACTTTTGTACGGCTTAGAGCATACGACTATCTTTCTAAGAAGGTGTCACAAGCATGAGTGCATGTAGGGATCGCCAGCGTGAATACTAAACAATAAATGAGACATACTGTACTTCCAAAACATAGTATTATTTGGCTAGCTTGTCCCATCAGAAAGAGGTGTAAGTTCATCATTTGCTTCTTCTAGAGATTAAAGAAAGCAGCTGTCTTGTGTAGGACCACTGACTTAATCCTTCATGAAACTTGACCCAAAGTAGCAAAATTATATCCCTGAGTTAGTGTAGCCCTGCTACACTTAGTGCGATAAATAAAAGTTAAAAGGAATTCTGGACCATGAGATGGCTGAGAAAAGCTAATGCTTTCCTGATGTAGTTCTGAAACACTTTCACCCACAGATATCTGGACCATATCGCAGTGATGGCTTATGATTACTATGGATCTTGGTCACCAGCCCTTGGACACAACAGTCCTCTCTACGTCCGGGTCGAAGATCGATCGGACCCCACCAACTCACTTCTTGCTCAGGTGAGGCTGCAGCATCATGTGTGGTTGAAATGACATAACATCATAATAAAAATGTGGCTGGCATGGGTCGGCTCTGAAGACCACTCTCCCCCTCCCCCACCCCTTAAATACACATATATCCAACCCCGTCCCTTATTTAACGAGAAGTGTCTTGATCACCCTACATTTACATCCTTGACCTTCATCACACACCCCCCACTCCCATAAGCCACCAATCCCAATACCATAGCATACCTCTATCAATGGCATCTAGCGAAATAACTGATCTGATTAAAGTAAGTATCGTAAGGTATCCTTTTTATTGACAAACGCGAGCTAATGTTGTTTTATGACATCAATATGACATAAATAATTCAGAAGGAAGCCAAAAACATCACTGCAACCAATAAGGAGGATAAGAAGTCATACATTCAAATTTATGGGTCAATAACTTTCCTGCATTGAAATTTCAAATATCTGCGCAAATTATTCAAAATTACTCGACGGAACCTCTCACCCACTCTCCTATGTTCCTGTACTTTTATAAAGCATATGATAACGACATGATGTCATTTCTCAGTTTGCTGTTGTTGCTGTTGTTGCTGCTGCTGCTGTTGTTGTTGTTGTTGTTGTTGTTGTTGTTGTTGTTGTTGTTGTTGTTGTTATTTAAGTCTATCAATGTTTTTTTTTTTTTTTCCGAAAAAGAGGATGGGACACTGACGAAAAGATTTTCTTCCGCAAACCACTGATTTCTTAATGCTCAAAACTCTGAAAGAAGAAGTTGGTATAAAGAATATCATGCGGTTTAGTGGCTTTAACCTTTCACTTGTATTTCCGTAACATTGTCTCCAGAATGTGTCTATGTACTGGTGGCATGAACTTGGCGTCNCCCATCCCCAAAAGCCACCAATCCCAATACCATAGGATACCTCTATCAATGGCATCTAGCGAAATAACTGATCTGATTAAAGTAGGTATCGCAAGGTATCCTTTTTATTGACAAACGCGAGCTAATGTTGTTTTATGACATCTATATGACATAAATAATTCAGAAGGAAGATAAAAACATCACTGCAACCAATAAGGAGGATAAGAAGTCATACATTCACATTTATGGGTCAATAACTTTCCTGCATTGAAATTTCAAATATCTGCGCAAATTATTCAAAATTACTCGACGGAACCTCTCACCCACTCTCCTATGTTCCAGTACTTTTATAAAGCATATGATAACGACATGATATCATTTCTCAGTTTGCTGTTGTTGCTGTTGTTGCTGCTGCTGTTGTTGTTGTTGTTGTTGTTGTTGTTATTATTTAAGTCTATCAATGTTATTTTTTTTTCCGAAAAAGAGGATGGGACACTGACGAAAAGATTTTCTTCCGCAAACCACTGATTTCTTAATGCTCAAAACTCTGAAAGAAGAAGTTGGTATAAAGAATATCATGCGGTTTAGTGGCTTTAACCTTTCACTTGTATTTCCGTAACATTGTCTCCAGAATGTGTCTATGTACTGGTGGCATGAACTTGGCGTCCCGAAACACAAGCTGATTATGGGCGTTGCTTCATACGGTCGATCCTTCAGGATATCTTCCTCCAGCCAGACCAGTCCCGGAGACCCGTTCGTAAGTCAGGGAGATATGGGGCCGTACTCTGCCACGCCTGGATTCCTGGCCTACTTTGAAGTGAGTGTGTGTAGGACGGGAGAACGGGGGACTGCAAGGTTGGATGGCATTTGAACTAGATTTAGTGTTCTTTCAGTTGTTTTTCTAGTGGTGCATTTAATGGTGTATTCTCAGAAGTGATTGTTATCAATGTTTGTAGTTTCGGTGTCTGAAGTAAGCCCAGGAATAAAAAAAAACCACCTTGAAACTTGGTTAAACGGATTGGACATCAGTTTTATTGTAAGATATCGATATTTAATAAAGAAACTTGAAACTTGGTAAAACGGATTGAACATCGGTTTCATTGTAAGATATCGATATTTAGCTCTTTCGTATTTTATCATGATGCCAGGAACACACATTCATTCCATTCTGTGTTTCTATACGAGTAAACCGATGGTTATTTGTTGAGATATGTAAGCTCCTATGCCAAGATGGCTGTTTATCTGCTTTTGTCCTACCTCTCGCTCCTCAACATTTTGTGTTTACCTTATACGATTCATGGCAGCATGATATAAAGAAAACACTAAGTAGTTGTTTCCTGCCATTTTTGGACTGTCTGCTTTTCTTATTTCGGATGTGCGAGCATCTATCCCTCGGGGACTCCGTCTCCCTCAATTCCTTTTCGTCCCCCTTCTTTACAGCCCATAACTCTCGTCAAACTTCAGGATTTAATTATTAATGAAGGCCACATTCGTTTGGTTCCTGCAGTTTGACAGAATGGGAGGCCACACTCCTTCCTTAGCAAAGGAAGTATCGGTTTCTAAGCGGTGAGACATGCGGAAGGGACAGGAAACAATGCACTGACTTGCACATGTTTGCTATACTTAAATCTTTGCCTCATTCATTAGTATACAGACCACTGTTGACTCTTGCCTCATCTTCCTTCCTCCTTCTTCCATTGATAAGATGTTATACTAACAAATTTAAAACCATAGGTGGTTGTCGCCATATTATCGAGATTTTGCTTCCATTTTGTTTTCAACAAAATATGTATCCTATTTGACTGTGATAGACGCCCACCAACAAATAGCGTACCTTTTACTGAGGACTGCCCACAGAATACACGGAAGGGATGTGACTTCCCATTTTGTGAAATTGGAGGCACCAAACAAATGCAGCCCATGTTCTTGACGACGGAGCTCATGTCTCAAGGAGACTTGCCCCTCCCCNCCTTTTTCCTCCTCATTCCACCATTTTCGCAATCACTGATTCCATTCATTATAGACTATATTATGTATAATTGGATGACTTATTTCAGGTATGCCAACTGCTGTCCCAAAGCGGCTGGACCAGGGTGTGGATGAAGGACTCTCGTGTCCCCTATGCCTATGGTCAGAAGAACGGACACTGGGAATGGGTGGCCTATGACGATGTACAAAGTATCACGGAGAAGGTAAACTTCAGGATAATCGTCAGAGGTGTCTTCCTCTAGGGGGTGCAAGAGTTAAAAACTTTATCTCGTCTACCGTTTGGTTATGATTGGTTCATTTTTAAATTCGTTTTCGTGATGTTTGTTTTTCACTCAGAACCAAATCTAGTTCCAGATCTAACCAGTAAACAAATTTGAGAAAGAGAGCGCAATATTTGATATGTCACCGCAAGTATTAAACGGTGCACCCAGTGTTATCGTTTCTATAAGATTAAGAGCGGATATAGGATAATGACAACTATATTAAAATGTTAAGCATTAAACCGTCTTTCTGTGTATCATACAACTTCCATTGAATCTGTAAGCCTGCCTTTCTCCCTCTGCCTAATTGCCCTCCATGTCACGATAACTCTAGCTAGTCATGCTCTCCAAAATTTGTTCTTTACCTCGTGAACTGACACATTATAGATACTGTATATTATTTTAATAACACTAAGATCTTAAGGATCTCTTGCGAAAAATCATGGTAGAGGTAGACAAGCGCCTTAACAGAGCATGTGGAGATGTTACAATGATGCTGCGCGTGATGAACTAGACGTGACGTATACACCTGATACTTGTTCGTAACCTGTATTATGACTGTAACATCAGGAATAGTTATATACATTACTTTATCTTTTTGTTATGATCCGAAAGATTTGAACCTAAAACTAACAGCGCATCTGTATTTCCTCTGCTGTCTACATAGTTACTAGGGCGGTATTATAATATTGGTTATAAGATGCGTCTGTTTCTCTCCAGGCGGCGTTCATCAAGAATAATGGGTATGGTGGCGCCATGTTCTGGACCTTGGACTTTGATGACTTCCGGCACAATGTCTGCGGTCAAGGCCTCTATCCGCTAATTGGCAATATGAAGGCTGGACTGCAGTAAAGAAGTCTTTAAAACAAGCTCAGGGTTACAGTTCTAAAGTTTACGACGCTTAAATGCGTCTTTTTGTAGTAATTCCAAGAAGGGCTCTTCTGTCAGTTTTCGCAAAGATTTTCTTTTCACTTGGATTTGTTCTTCTGATATCGACTAGTCAATAAATTGTGACCTGCTGACTGACACTCCATACACCGGGTCGAGCCTCTGTTTTTACCATGGCTGGTAGACACAGCAAAGAAAACATTTTTAATATGAAAGTAAGTATTGTCCTGTGAATCGAAGCATGCAAGTAAGTATTGTCCTGTGAATCGAAGGATTCGAATCCAGACCAGTTTTAGAATTAGAAGCCAGACTTGAACCCAGGGTGAATGTATACGATGGATTTAAGTACGGATTGAAAGAAAGCTCATCACTGCTGCGCTTCTTAGTCCTTATCTTCAGGACTCTTTCAGGGTTCACCGGATGTCAATAACTGTTCATTGTTGGTTGAGAAAAAACAAAACAAACAAGTAAAGTCTGACTGGCCATCTTCTCGGTTACCTTTCTTGGCCTTCATGTCTCTAATCTCATCTCTTCCATTCTTTTGGCAATTTTAGAGGCATCTTCTTTTGCCTCTTTCTGCTTGCATGTTTTTAAGCCACTTTATAATATTAGCACGACCGATCCTATTCTTGTTTAAGACTGATGCTGCCACTGCACTGGTACCATCGATGGAGTCTTTTGTTTTCATCAATTTTTATCTTGCATAGATTACATGCAGAAACTACTATAGGAGAGACTGAACCCTGCAAGATGATGATCTCGTATAACACAGATATAAAACTGACACAGTTGAAAGATTCAGAGCAGAGTTTAATTCAAATTGCATATTATATGTTATAAATCTTGAGGTAAGCTAAATCGATTAAAAACTGGTCAGACATGACTCGTATTTATTACTTTGGTCCAAAATAACTGGCCAGTGGATATAATATGTTGAGCATAGCAAACAGAAGAAGTGTCTGCTCACAGAGTACAGAATATGGCAAGAATGTTCCTAAATAGATTTCGGGCTCCTATTATCTTTCATATGTCAGTTATCTGCTTGTATTGCATTCACAAAATTTAATCTGGCGACAATATAAACAGTATTTAAACCAAATCCATAAACAAAATAAATCTATTTGTATGTACTCAACCGAAGTTAGAGGTATTCCCAACTCCCCAGACTACAAGAAAAAAAATTATACATTATTCCTTGTAATTATTGCGGTAATATAATTGGCCTCTCCCCCAAGAAGTCAGACACGCAGGGAAAGAAATCCTTTTTTGAAGAATTTCTGTTCAATATATCTGGCCTATGGTGCTGAAGAAAATGTGCCCCTACGTTTGTGAAATCTGAGAAACACTTTCTCCGGAAAGAGCATGGCACACCTTTGTGTCAAAAGTATATTAAATGATCTCCCATCTCACAGACTAACTGGCCTGAGAAGTGTCTAGATCATTATCCATAAAGTTGTTATTGCTTTTTCTTGCCAATGTGCTATCAGTGAGAAAAAAAAGAACAACTTCTTAGTGTTTTCTTTATATCATGCTGCCATGAATCGTATAAGGTAAACACAAAATGTTCAGGAATGATCATCATGCCATTCACTACTCGTTGTAACTATTAATCTCCGTGATCGAGGTTTCAATAACATTATGTCTCACAGCTAGTCAAAGTAAGGCTTACATTTGTATTTTTTTTTTAGCTTTTTTTTTTCCAAGTCAGTTTATTTGTATGACATAAAATGATAAAAGCTCTTTATGTGTATTGACCCCTAGTGGCAAGGGGGTCACCATATGCACTGATAAAAATTCTGAGAAAATGCAATTCATGAACAAGATGTAGATACAAGCCACTGAATATGACATACAAAAACTCTATATATTTACATTTACTGACCATTTGCCCATATAATAAATACTTTTGTGTAGAGAAATATGTATACTTTCAATTTCCGGAACAAAAGAAATAGAAAAACTGATACCAGGTAACCTTCTTCACCTGCATGAAAGGAAATACCGTTCCTGGTTTACCAACCTACACCTCATTTTGGCCAGCTGCAAGACATTTTTCTTTAATCTCACCACTCAACATGCATGTCCGTAAACTCAGTTGATATATAATAATGTTATGCAACCCAAAACTGTACATAGCCAGATGCACTGAGCTGGAATGCGACGAAGATATAATGGAATAACATGTTAATTGTTATATAGTATAGCATTATCTACATGCATAACAATATTAGAACATTAATGGTGTATCACTCTAAACATGTGAACTGTGATGCGTCATTTTTACTTCAAGCATTAGAATATCGCAAGCCCCACAGAGAACCAAGAAGGGGCGTTTGTTTTGACCTGCAAAGTTAAAAAGTTGGGAGCTGAAATATTAAATATTTGAGTTGATCATCCCCGTAATGCTTTGCTCTCCCAGAAAAAGAAAATTTCAATCTACCTGATTTTGAGTTAAGTAAATCAGAGATTTATAAGCATCGTATAAATATCACTGTGGTTAAAATTTTGTTCTTAAAATGTATACAATAAAAATGCTACCACAGTGGTAATTACGCCAACTATGCAAATGAAACGCATAACATTATTATAGTTGCTGTTGTTAGTCACCGCAGTACTGCAAGTCTGCTGATACTGAAAAAGTAATCACATTGTAGCCTGATGAATTTTGAAATAAGTTATGTTTTGAAGAAAATATGCCAAACGACCTCCTTATCTTAAAACCCGTGGTGCCAAACACTGGCTCTCTGTGGTCACACGATAAATGTGCCAACATGGGTGATGAAATCGTGCACAATATAATTATGCAATTATAACAAATAATATGAAACTTTACATTTTTTAAATACGTGGACACAGTCACCTCACGTACACACACATACTTCGGATTTCGCCTACAAACCTTAATGCCAGCTTCATCAAGGCCAATGACGTCAACAATAGGGGTAAAGTGGAGGAGTTAACAGGTCAAAGTGCATAGAAGGGAAAAACAATGACTGCTATTAATGCTGACACGATAATGTCAACTCCGCTCACAACGGCTTAGGAAAACTTCGGTCAAAAAACTTAAAATAGCAGCCATCAGAACCAGATCAACAACTCAGTTTGAAGTAGTAAGTATCTTATTCACAGATAGACCCTCGCATTGCGAGGGACTTGAAGTATACGCCAGGCTGTCGAATGTACGTCACATTGTTTCATACAGTATACCTAGCGTTGTCAGATATAAACTGTGTTGTCAGTTATTGAAAGTTTTTGCGTCACGTGAGAAATTCCAAGAAGAAAAAAAAATAAAAGTAAGAAACAAATTCAATGACACATACATCATAGGCATACTTGCAATGTACAACTTCTGCTAAGTAACACTTTATAAATTACAACGGCGGTTGTTGCAGACTTAAAGACAACTAAAATAACTTTTGTCCGGTGCCATTTCAGAGGGTTGTATTTACACAGAGCAGCTACCACTTCCATCAATTAAGGTGGGTAAATTCCTTGGTTTTCTTCAGCTTCACGACTTTGTTAGGAAATGTGTATAACTACCTGGGTTTGATTCCTGTCCCTAAAAGTCCGCACAGGTCCTTGGGAGAGTCCCATGACACTGCCTTTACATCATGCACAGACCGAAATCTTAACTAAAATCATGCTAAGGCAGCCTGTCGTTGGCAGCGAGTTCATCTGATTGACTTCCTTCCTGGGCAATATTAAAGGATATTCTCGCCTAGTTAGGGGGCGACTGTTCTGTAGAAAATAGAAAAGACGCGTGAGTGTTCCTACACAATGACCGTGTTTTGGTACTTTCCTAAGTTTTTTTTTTTTTTCTTCTTCTAAACTCTACCCATGACCTTGCCTCTAGTTCTAATACAAGCTCTAAGTGAGGATGTCCTACGAAATTTGCTGGAGTTTCGGGATTATTAAAAATGCATGACGGTGCCATGTGCAAAAATTAAGTCCTGTGTTCCCATGTGAGTGCAAAATACCCATGACCTTGCCTCTAATACAAGCTCTAAGCGAGGATGTCTTACGAAATTTGCTGGAGTTTCGGGATTATTAAAAATGCATGAC
>JAWQUT010000074.1:775548-797967 GCA_033807755.1 Ellobium chinense
ATTTAAAAGCAACAAAATAAAATTCAGCCAATCGCCAGGCGGTCAAGTGTCCGGCCACGACGTCGGAAAGCCCCCCTATTTTCTTGCCAGTCATCCTGCATTAACTACCTGTTCATGAGGTTTTCGATGACCTTTGCGCCACTGCTTTCTAGATCTTCCCCTGCCACACTTCCTGCTACTTTTGTTTCTAAAATAATTATTCCTAGGGAATCATGCAATGTGATCAAAACTGTTCAGCTTCCCACAGTTAATATAACTAAGATAATAGGCACCATTAATTCGACAGTATGGTAGTGCTTTGATTATACAGGAATTTGAATCAAGACGGTCTTGAACCAAATTCCCGCGGCTGTTCATAACGAGGTAATACCAGCTGTGACGAAGGAAACGCTTTCATGTAATGTTTAAAGTTTAACAGTTTATGCTTACAGTTTTCTTATTTATATTTAAAATGTGTACATGACAATTTGTACATAGTTCATTCAGGCATCTAATTGGAGAAGACAGCTGCACAGAATTGTTACTATATACACCTCAATGAGATTTGCATAGTGCAGATTTATGTAAATGATTTCTGATTAAATATACACACAAAACAAAGAACAAAACAATCAGAACAATATTGTAATCCCTTTAACGGCAACATAATTAAGGCAATTTAAACAATATTTCAGATAACCGAACACTTTATTTTCTATCGAAGTCACTGGATAATCGCAACTTTCGCCAGGAGCTCCTGTAACTGGAGTGGACAGCAAAACATAAAAAATAGTAATGCTAATCATGGCTAAAACTTAAAAAGCCCTATGGGTTATAGGCATCTAACTTTTCTGGTTTCTTTCGTTTGGTCCTCAATAATCATCCAACATGATTTTTACACCAGGCGTTTAATACAAGCAGCAACTTTTTAATGATTTTATGTGGTGGAGTCACTATGAGGGGGCGTGGTCATGACATTGTTGGTCGGGTCGTGCAAACAGTCGTATGTCGGATTTTCTATTCCGCTGTCGAAGGTAACAGTGTCTTCGTCTCGGCTAGGGAATGCAATCTTGTAAAAATCAGCCGGGTTCTTCTCCTCAATCAGTTTTCCGTGGCTTATCCTGTATTTATATTTCCTGGAAAAAAGTAAAGAGAGAAAAAAAAGTCAGAATTCAGAAATAAAATATTGATCCTAGTCATGTATGGCCACACATCGGTATGCAGATTCAAATAAGCAATTTCCCTTTTTTTTTGTTTTGAGGAGGATGGTTTTAGGGATAGGGTTTAAAGATGGATGATGTTGTTGAGCTGATAATCAATCAATCAATCAATCAATCAATCAATCAATCAATCAATCAATCAATCAATCATCAATCAATCAATCAATCAATCAATCAATCAAACGCAGATACATTGACATAGACAAATAGATACATAGACCACCAAATAACCGAGACATAGCCAAGCAGATAATACACATACGCCATGATGTTGATACAGATAATCATCCACTTACTTTCTGTACAGAACTGAAGCGATAACGATAACGGCGATGACCAGCACTATGGCAGCGACGATGATGCCGATGACAACTGCCGAGAGACCCCCGGCATGATCTAGGGACGATTTATGGAAAGATAATTATGAAGTGATACAGACTGTTTTGGATAGAGAGCGGGGTAGGTGAGTCTGCAAAATACCCCCAAAGCCATAGATCATGAAGTACTTGACAGATGCTGCCGTGCAGACCTCAAGCTTGCTTTGAGCTAAACATGTCTAAGCATGTCACCTTGCAGAATAATCTATACAAAAACGAAGCAGCATTGGACTTAGAGATAGGAAACTCTCTGACTCGGAGAGCTAGGCAAAAGAAGAGTTTCGGACCTTTGATTTTTTACACTCTAAACGGGCCACATTTGGGTCATGACTCCCATGTGCCTGTTTGTTATCCTCCTTATTGTAGCCGAGATGAGCATCTGGCGAGCCTATAGGATAGATCGGTCAAAGCTGCTGGTTGGAACCCTTCAGTTCTCACCAAGCAACATCAACGGCTATAGAAGGGCACTTGGGATCACGAACTAGATGAAGTTCAGCCCCTTTGGGGGCCCAGGAAATATAATGAGGACTGAAACAATAACTTCTGGAGGAAGACCGATGAAAAAGTACTGTTTTCTCAGTTGACACTGTTGTTTTGTCCTCTGCAATCTATTTAAAATCTGATTATGTATTTCTGTTTTGTAAAAAACAAATGAGTAGAATGTAGCAGCTCCACTAAAACCAATGACATCTTAACATACCAGTGCAATGGTCAGTTTCATGTAACGATGTGCATATATATGCCTATTCCTTATTCCCAAATTGATGAAAATCAATGTAATTGCCTGATGTACAGAAATATGGACGGTTTCTTTTGACACTCACCGGATGCTACCGCCTTGTCAACTTGACCCGTTGAATTGTCCATAACTGTAGTTCCATTAGGTGATACTGTAAGAGAAGATCACGATTCAATATTATTTTTATCGCAGAGCTGAGAAAATCTAAATTTATACTAGTAAATAATGTTTTCTCTATGATTATGTTGCTGAATGAGAAGGGAATCCTCGTCTGTGTTTGTGATCTCAGTCTCGGTAAAAACCGAAGCACTCTCGATGAATGCTTCGGTCTAAAGTTGACTGGGTGACTGGGATTGGCTGGAATCAGTCCGACAAACAGATACACTGTCGAGAATTCCCTATTTCTCCACCAGTATTTTAAAAAGCCAGTGTGCTTAAAATATGTGTTCTTTCAAGAGTTATAATATTTTGAACTAAATAATAGTCGTATATAATAACATATGAATTATTTCCTTACTCATGCATGTCAATGACATTGAACGTGGACTGTGCGTTTTCAAAAATGGAAAGTTATAAATAGAGGAAATAGATTTTTGTGTTGAATGACAAAAAAACCAAAATCTCATACTTGAACTATAATCAGTGGTGGGCCCTATTGTAGTGTCTATTCCTCCTGGTTCTGACGTCATATTTCCACTTCCGGCTGCCGTCGTCATGGTACCAGGCATTTTACTAACCGATACCGAAGAGCCGGGCGATACTGTAGACTGTGACGATACTTCTGTAGTGGCTGGTGTTGTGGTAGGTGTGGATGTCGTCACAGGGGATGATGATGATAATGATGTTGAGGATGACGATGATGAGGATGATGATGATGAAGATGATGACGATGACGATGACGTCGACCCTGGCGCAACTGTGACCGCTGAAGACTGCTGTGAGATAGGGAACGTCAACGGTGGCTCGGTGGTGGTTTCTATTTATTAAAGAGAGTTAAGCAAAAAGTAAAATCATAACAAACCAACAAAGAAAAAATTAAAAAAATTGCAGCATACTAACTATAAGGCTACAACTATCCTGTTTATTTCCTTATTTGACACTCTTTGGATGTCATTTCGTGTCCAATAGTGGCTATCTATCCAAAATTTTGTAACAGTTGTTACAATGGAAAATAAAGATCTGAATCTTAACCTGAAGCCGTATTTCTTGGCAGCTGTTACAACATGTGGAGAGTTTTGGCGATCATTCGATTGTGCAGAAGACAGATAAGGTTGCATTTCATGTGGATGGAGGGTTTAAATGATAGAACAAAACAACAGATAAAAGGATGCTATTCAGAAAGACAACGTTTATCGCAATATGTTGTTCTATCCTGCACATTATGACATTACCACATGCAGTAGTTCTTCACGAGTCTTTGCAATATTGCAGATGAACATCTTTGAAAAGGTCAATTCTGTCATACTGCATTCATTCATGTTGCACTGGTACTTTTTCAATAGCTGAAGGTTGATACTTTAAGGATGTAATGATTCAGAAAAAAATATCCAGGGACTCTTCAAAGGGTTAGTGGCCGGATTAAAGCTGAGATTTTGTCTAGGACACACGTCTTCCATACGAGTTGGTTTTTTTCTTCTGTAACCAAAACCCTACCAGTAATTTTCCGCTACCGTTTCCTCAACCATAATCTGGGAGAGTCCATAGATGTTGCCGTTTCAAAAACCTGATATAATCATTTTAATCACTTATCAAGAGCATAACAGCCAAAGACAGACAAGAGAACCTACTTCTGGCACATTGTGGCCCTCGTTCTTCATAGCCGTCAGCACATTTACAAACGTACTCGTTGTTGATCTTGGGTAAGCACAAGTGCTCACACACACTCCGCACACACACGCTGATGCCTGAAGAAAAGGAGGCCAGTATGAGTGTGACACTTACTAGAGAGGTGCTCACCAGAGCTAAGACCCATGTCAAATGAAGTAAAGGTGAAAATACAGGGTGCAGGAACCTAATTGGTCAAAAATATTGGACTATCAGAGTCAACAGTAGCAGAGTGTAAACAGAGTGTAGAAATAATCGTACAACATGAAATCACACCACAAAAGTGGTAAAATTCAGTCTTGAATTTTAAAAAAAAATAATTGTTGCAGGCGGTGTTTCCCAATGGTTTCAGCAGATTTTATTTGTGCGGGCCTGTGATCTGCAAAAGAAGGCCACATTTTTAAGCCTTTTTCATCTGTATTAAAACCGTGAAAAATCTTAATGAAGGACATTTTATAATTTGAGTACAGTGGTGACTAGCCTTGGTCATCTCGGAACGTTCCTGTGGTTCTATGATAAATTTTTATCAGATGGCTCAAAGAGGCTTTTACAATTCGGCTCCTGCACGGGGACTGTAGTAGTTGCTTGCATTTTATGTAAAGATTTTCCACTAATCACACATATACCGTATCTGTTCAACGTATTAAGCAATGTTAAAACATGCTGCCTTTAATTGTTGAATACATCCGTTTCGTCTGATAGACAATATCATCTAACAATTTCTATCACAGACGAGAAAAATCTTTGTTTCAGCTCGACTAAAAACCTATTCTTTTTATTGCCTATCATTATATTCGCAGTTTCCTCAGTCCATCAATCTGTAAAATGGGTACTTGTCCATAGGAAGTGGAACAAACCGTCAGAATGCCAATAATCAGAGCCTGAAAATAGCAGCAGTACTATATGCTTGCCAGGAAGCTGATATTGTCAAAGAGTGATCAGATCTACTGGGAGCAATAATGGTGTAGAGTTCCTGACCAGGTATTGGCCTGGATACTAGTCTTATAACCTGCATTCTCCCTCTTCATATTAATGTAATTATGCTTTCAGTCCTGTATTTATCCTTAGCCATCTTATTTCTCTATTCTATTTTGCCCAAATCGTCTTGTATCAGTCTTCCGATTTCTCTTTCATCCTTTCATATCATTTCGTCAGTCTTCGTCTTTGTCAGTGACTCTCTTATCCATTTCCGTTTTATCTATCATCTTTTTCTTATTTGTTTCGTTCTTTTTCTTATCACCCTTTTCTTCCTTCTCCTCTGCATTCTTTTTCAAAGTCTTATTCTTCCCGTTCTTTATTCCACCCGCCCTTCCATCAAGAGCCTATGGGAAGACACTTACCTCTAAAGGATTCTGTGGCATTATAGCCCTTGATTCCATACAACCGTGTGAATTTGGCTGGCCCGTACTGTGTGAGTGGTCCCCCTTTCTTGTCCATTCGTCGCAAATAACTGGAATTCACCACAAACCCATGATAACGAAATGATACAACTAGTAGTACTTCTTCCAGTTTCATCTTTCAGAATCATACGTTTACAAAACAGGAAACACAGACGTCGGGACAACTCCAAAGGTCACCAAAACCCAAAATACTATTATGTTGTTGACTAAAGCCATGAAATGAACTACGCATCATCTCTTGCGCAATACTAGAGCCAAATGGCTAAAGAGTAGACGGACGGACGGACACCCACACACACACCCACACACACACGCACACACACACACACACACACACACACACACACACACACACATCAGTGTCGAAACAAAAATGAGCCTAGTAGTGTGTGGTGGTTGGCATGGGGTCGGGGGAGAGGGGGCTCCCAGACAGTGATGAAAGCCAGCTAGATCTCATCAATTTGGGTTCATCAGTAAGGCCCAAGTCTCTCTCTAGCCCCATCCCATTTCTACCGCCCTCTCATCGTCGCCCCTGACACACAAACCGATCCTAAGGGCCAAAATTATCACCACAGCGATTGAAAAGAGACAAGTTTAGCGCTCTGGGTACTGAAATTTCACCAATTTACAGACATGAAAATTAAAGTGTCTCTCCTAAAAATAACACAGGACAACTTTTAACCAGTTTGACCCAAAGAATAGTGCGAGGACATTTAAGAATGAATCCGTGGGTGGAACGTCTAGCCTCTCCCGGTTACAACTAGGGTTGCCAGACTATTTTTCTCGATCAGGAACTAAAGTGTTCACGAAAGAGGGCCAAAAAAAAAATCCTTATGTCTACAGAGGGCTAACTGGGATCCACACAAGAACTGTTCATGTAGTCTAGTTCGGAGTTCTTGCATTACGAACTGTGGTCACCAGCTGATGATAATCCTTTCTTAAGACATTTTACATCCTTTTTATACGTAAAATTAATCAGTGTTGACCTAAAGTCTTTTGATGTCAAGAAAACGTCGAAGAGCGGAACAGTTATTCAGAACACCAGTTTTCAAAAAGAACCAAAATCTGGTATTTGGCTCCTAAAGAGTCCAGTTTGGCAACCCTGGTTACGACAGACGAAATAGGATATGTGCACTGGCAACCATCTGACCTCGTTGTCTACAGACTGCATTATTTCTGAATACAAACACTACTTCCTGTATGAGGTTCATCCCGTTAAAAAAGAGGTAAAGTTAGTATTGTTCAAATGCTCTGTTGTCGGCATTTATGGCTTCGATTTAGCCTTTTGTATAACATAATCAATGTCGTCGAATAAAGTATGATTTTGCAACATTCTTTTTCATGCAAAACTCAATGTCTGTTGTTTATTTGCGTGTTTGTTCAAATAATATTCAACACATAATATCAAGCATTATGCTCCCACACTCCCCACAAACTTAATGTGGTGATCTTAAACAACTCTAAATTCTCTTACTTCCGTTTCCAGTCGGTGACGTATAAGTAGTCCCCTACTACGTCGACAGAAAAGTAGTGCGCCCCAGGTTCCTCTACCAGCGTTGTAATCTCTTCGCTGAGCAAGTCGATTACACTGATACTGTCTGCGTGAGCGTCCACCCAAAACAACTTGTTTTCTGTAACACGGATGATATCATGGCTACCAACCGGTATTTTAATCCATCCATCCATCCATCCATCCATACATCCATCCATCCATCCATCCATGTGTTCACCGTTCATTTTTTGTCCATCTATCCTATCATCCATCGATCACCAACCAACCAATCAACCAACCAACCAACCAACCAACCAACCAACCAACCAACCAACCAGCCACCTCACCCACCTTTATAATCCATCGCTAAACCATTTGGCCATGCCATAGTGTCAAACTTCACCACCGTCTTCCTGTCACTGCCATCCATGTTCGCCCTCTCAATACGTGCGTTACTCCCCCAGTCTGACCAGTAGATTTGCCTGATCAGAGCAAAAAAAAACAACAACTGATGATTAAACTATGGAGATAATAATAGAGAGCTTTTATTGTAATGCTCGGATCTGACACGGACTTCTATGGCAGAGGTAGGCATGCGCATAATGGCATATTTTTTAATCCTGATTTTAAGATCATATTGCACACTATGAGCTAGATATTGAATTCAGAACTGATTCTAAGTGCGAATTTCGTTGTTGCAACATAATTAAAAATGGGTAACTCCAAATATGGATATAAAATGTGATCTTTTTCGCTGTCACTTGAATCATTGTACTTTGTTAGACCTGTAAACCGAACTTACTGGAGTACATTTATGTCTCCAGATGAAATCTTATTTTGCCCAAAGTGCTAGTAGAGAGTAGTGAAAATCAAATTCTTCGCAACAAGGGTACAATATTATTATAATATCGTGACGCTCAGCTATCAGCCCACATTATTTGTCTTTTTTTTTCAGTTTTAAAAAAAAAAAATTAGCTTTTTCAACCCGTTGCTCATAGCAAAACAGACAGATTTGGTTTAAGTTGTAAAACTGGGAGATTATAATTTAAGTGCCAATCCTTTACAATTGTTTTAAAGAAAAAAGAAGATATGTGAAAGATCATAGATAATAATGTATAGACGAATGTAGAATGAGCGTGTTGATAATATGAATAGTGATGAGAATCTTACCCCTGATTGGGTGATACAACGATGGCACGTGGTTCATCTAGATCAGTTGTAAGGATGTAGGTGTACAGGTTATAGTCGCGCATGCTCACGACGCCGATGACATCATTTCCGGTATCAGTGAAAAAGAGCAGTTTGTTGACGTAGTCGGCAGCCAGGCCGTCACACATGGAGGCTGAAAATAATCGGAATTAGCATGATGATGAGACAGAGCTGACTCCGTTGAAATAGAGTATTCGAGAGCCTTGGCAAATGCTTGATTAAGCAGAGCGGGGGGGGGGGGGGGGGGGGGGNGGGGGGGGGGGGGGGCAGTTAAACGGATTTTTTTTTTATGCTATGACTTACTGTAGAAGGTAGTTAATTTCTGAAACCTATATATGTTAAAGAAAAGTGCATTGCAAGTAAGCGGAATGGATTGCTTTTTTTTTTTTCTATGTTCAAGCATAACGAAGAAAATTGTTCGAAATGTTGGATAAGAAATAGTTAATAGTCTACATCTGCTTCATGGTGGGTGGTGGTGTTGCTCGAGGAGGGTGATTGGGAGAGGGTAGAATTGTCCTCTAAAGATTTCTAAAAATCTTCCTGTGTTTTGCTGTCTAAAACAGCGTTTCCTAAGAAAGTTCTCCGTAGCACCATCACCTGCTAACGCCATCAACCACCAGTCCTTTATCACTACCACCATCACCATCAGTATTGTCCAGCGATTCATGCCATTACTGTCACCACCACTACCATGACTACCGCTACCACCATCATCACTACTATCATTAATACCATCATCAATACCACCACCATATGATATACGCTTGTTAATTTGTGTATTATGTATAAAGGTAACCAAGACAATGCGACATTAAGGGCAATAAAAATTTATCTTATCTTATCTTATCTTAGCTTAGCTTAGCTCATCTCATCTCATCTCATCTCATCTCATCTCATCTCACCTCACCTCATCTCATCTCATCTCATCTCATCTCATCTCATCTCACCTCACCTCACCTCACCTCACCTCACCTCACCTCACCTCATCTCATCTCATCTTATCTTATCTTATCTTATCTTATCTTATCTTATGCAGCGCAAGGCCAGTCTTACCATTGTTAAAGAGCATGACTGTCTTCTCATACTTCCCGTCTATCGTGGCTTCTTTGATAATGTTGGCTTTGTTGTCCGACCAAAACACCTACAGAAAGAAATTTCATGCGCTGAAACTACCAATATAACAATGGAAACTTTTTCATTAGCATAGGTAGGTATGGCCTGGAAGAGTATAATCTGGTTCAGTCCAAACTATATCCACGAGGAAATAAAACGGCCTATTTCATGTATACTAGGCTGAAATGGTCTGGGCTGTTTTATACCCCCGGGTGTAATCTGAGCTGGATATAAATAGTGACATCTTACACTAGACAAACAAATCCACAATCAAACCAAGTCACATATTTTTGCCTTTTATTCGCTGGATTGCAACTACTATTGTTGGAAATATTTTTGTTTAGTTTTATGCTGACGTATGAATGTTGACATGTACGATGTGTTTACTATTGCTATTATTTAAATTATTTTTTTTCTGTTTTTACATGTCGTTGGTGTTGCTTGTGATCTTGGTAATGGGCATAGAAAACGTTCATGAAAATGTTAGTCAATGCTGCTTCAGCCGTTAGAGTCAATATCTAAAGGTCGTGGGTTCGATTCCCGACCACGGTCATGTTGTAAGTGCCTTGGGAAACAATTTATTCACATTTTCTTCAGTCCACCCGTCGTAAAATGGGTACCTCACTATAGGCAATGGAAGATACTGTCTGGATGCTAGTGATCAGCGCCTGTGAATGTCAGCGACACGGTATGCTTACCAGGGGGCTGAGAAAGTTCTAGAGTCATAAGGCCTGCTGGGATAATGATAGGGTGAAGTCGCGTGAGCGGCCATTAGCTTGGGTACGAGACTTATAAACCGCATTATTATTATTATTATTTCTTTGGATTCAAAACTCACCTTGAATTCATTTGGATCATACGCTATGGCTATGGGTTCATGGCTGGGCTGAAGGTCAACCACACCCACTACAGCATTCTTGAGGTTAACTTGGAAAATTTGCTTCATGTAGGCATCATTGACAAGGAGGAAGTTATCCATGACAGGTGCTAGGAGGAGACAAAGAGAGAGTTGTTGAAATAAAATGAGAAAGTGAGATAGGGTTGTGGTAGATCATATGAGTCGTCGCAAATGTTTTTTTCTTGAGATGAGGAAAGTTTAATGTCTCCCAAAAAATGTTTTCAACAGACCTGGCGGTTTTTTTTAGGGTGGCAATAACAAATATCATTTTAGGTTTACATACTAACCTATAATTTCTTAACATCATTGCATTTACAATGTAAAGGAGCTATTCTAACCAACATGTCTACTGCAACTGCCTCAGCCTCTCTAGGCCAATGACTCAAGGTGCAAAGGCAGCTGTCCGATAGAAATTCCGTCTACATGATAGAGAGCTTATCTTTCAAACAATATCAGACCTTTTCCTTCCAAGACAAAACTGATAGCCTCAGTATATCAATCATTCACATATATTGGCATATACATAGATATCTCAAGCACCCTACCACTCTACACAGCTTACAATACAAATGCACCATGGCCACTATCTCATTTGCTGAGTACTACCGCCTACTTTCATTTTTAAATGATGAATCTGGATTGAACCTGGATGTGTTTTCCCCTAAATCATCTTTGCAAAAAAAAGCAGAGATACTTGATATTTTATTAGGCCAAGGCAAAAAGTAATCGAATACCTTGGACCCGAAGTACGTCTCCGCAATCTTTCAAATTACGTATAAAGACCTCGGGTTTTGAAAACGTGTAATCGTGAAGAGAGATACAGGTAAAATATCCATCGCTTTCACGCTTGAAAAAATAAATTATCATTATGCCATCTAATTGGCATAAAGGTGAAAATAGCAATCAGTAACACCTCCCTTCAGTCTCTTTCTCCTGTTTTTTTTTGTGTTTTTTGTGCTCTGCTCTTGACATTTATTACAATTAGATCAGTGAACAACAAGACGGATTTAGAGACGGGTTTTGGGACAGGTATCTGGTGTAAGCAAAGTGACTTCAGAAATGAGCTACTGTCAGTGTATCTCACTAGTCCGAAAGTACCAAAAAAAGGCGGATACGAGGGTACCGTGTTTTAACATACAGTGATTACTATTACCCTGATTACTTCTTGGATCTGGTTTGGCACGGCCTAGACTAGAGCTTACCTGTAATGCAGGTGAAGCCATCAAAAGAGAGATCGTAGCCGACTCCACACATACACTTGGAGACATTTCCCTCAGTGATCAGACAGAGCTGCGAACACTTGGTAGTACCTTCTAAACAGGAGTCTGTGGATGAAGAAAGTTTGTCTTAATTTTCTACTGCCATAACGTGTTTGGTGTAAACTTTTAATCTGGTATTCCATATGAATGAATTACGAAGATAACGGATAAAATAAATATGTTTGTTAACATGAAAAGATCTAGATCTAATTCTTAATAAATCAGTGACATCCTTATTTCTTTGAGATCTTGTATAAATTCAGATACTGTCATCAGAACTTATTTAAAAAAAAGTATGAATAAAATGACTGCACAGTTTGCATCTGACCTAAGTCCCGAATTCGGACCAGACACAACATAGATGATGTGTTGAGTAAAGAAGGTGTGGTTGAGTCATATCAATATAAACGGCTTGGATTTACAAGGACATTCCAAGATTTTGATAAGACTCACACCATCTCACCAGTTTATTAGAGAGATCTGGTTCTTTTGCTATCCACCTTGGCTTACTACATTATTAGCAACAAAATGGATCAGAACAGAGTAGAATCTTAAACTTATCAAACTGGACTCTCGGACGGAGAAACGAATTCTAATTTCTTTTATAATTTCTGTAAGATAAAATTAATGTGTGCAAGTGTTTATTATTTAGATACGATGACACAGCTGTATAATCAAATTTTCTTAGCTCTTTAATTTTTCTTTGATGTGATGTGTTCTATTATTTGTTAAAAATTATTGTCTTTCATCTTCCTTTCGATTATAGACACCCAAATACCTTGAAAGCCCATGAACTCTTTGCCAGTCAGAGCAAAGGTATTCTTCAAAATCTCGCTATTTTCTGCAATGTAATACTTACCTCATATTAATACTTTAATTGTGTGCGTGGGTGTGAGTGTGTGAATGTGTGTGGGCGTGTGAATGTGTGTGTGTGTGTGTGTGTGTGTGTGTGTGTATGGTTGTGTGTGTATGTGAGTATGTGTATGAGAGAGCGCGTGTGTGTATTATGCTTAAATTGATCACTTTACTGCTTTGTAGACTATATGATGAATGGTTGCTTAGTCGCTCACATGTATTTGCCTTGTATTTTGTATCTATTTGCCCATATGTTGCATACTGCAACCTGGGTTCAGAATGAAATAAATGAAATGAAATGAAATGAAATGATTTTCTGTGAAGCAGTTATTTTGATATCTGCTATGATACTTTGTTTGAATTTAAAGCCGATGATATGCCGATTGCTTCACTTTAACTATTAAATGTGTATTATTATTATAAAGTACTATATTATTGTGACTAGGGATACCTAGTAAAATGAAAGCTGAAAAGTGTGACTACGGAAACTTGAAAATTCATAATTATTAAACATGAACATTCTCATAAAACAAGGAACTTAAGAACTGACTAATTGAACTTGGAAACTCTGACTAATGGAAACATGGAAATTGTAAATAATGAAACTTGGAAACGTTGACTCACTATTGAGACTTGGTTGATTCTGTATGTCAAAGGTGATAAGGTCAGCAGCTAGTCCATGCCTTGGGTGAATGATGCCCCGGACCTTTTCCTTCTTGTCCATCCGTGCAATGTGAATACCGTTCAGGTCTTCAGTATCCGTCCAGAGAATAAAGTCCTGTGTTAAATTCAAAATTGAAAGATAATTATGCAAAATCAGCCAACATAGTAATCGTTCAATTGGGGTAACTACTTTGTTTTTGAAAAGACAGCTAATAAAAAGCCTCTTGTTTTTCTATAAACTTTACCCGGTCTAAACAGCTATCCATATTATTTCTGTTGTGTAACGTGTGGTTCTCAAAGAAATAAAGCTATACAGCAACATTCTAAACAGAGGACATGACCTTGACCTGACCTTGAACAATGACAGACCGTAGAACTTGACATTCTCCTGCTCGTAAACAACGGTGATCCTTCCAGTCTCAAGATCAAGCTGCCTCACGTGATGCAAGATGGAGTCTGCCCAGTATACGCTATGGGAGGGGATACAGTAGTCTATAGAACCAGTGGCAAATAAGGTAAATAGGACGTTTTTATTAAGAGATCAGAACAGTAGAGGGTAATCTTGCGCATAAAATTATATATCATGACACTCAAAAGACGCCGACTATAATTATTTAGGTGATGATCACAAGTATTATTTTATAGTAGTATAGTAGTAGT
Source organism: Ellobium chinense (assembly GCA_033807755.1). Lineage (NCBI taxonomy): Eukaryota > Metazoa > Mollusca > Gastropoda > Ellobiida > Ellobiidae > Ellobium > Ellobium chinense. The sequence continues at coordinate 789,237 of JAWQUT010000074.1, forward strand.
AGTAGTAGTAGTAGTAGTAGTAGTAGTAGTAGTAGTAGTAGTTGTAGTAGAAGTAGTAGTTGTGGTTGTTATTGTTGTTATTGCTGTATAAGCTGTTGTTGTTGTTGTTGTTGTTTCTGTTTCTTGTTGTTGCTGTTGTTCTTTTGGTTGTTTTTATCATTGATTGGAGGGAACGAGAGTTCGACCCCACAGCATTCGCTGTTCTGCTTCACATACTTTATAATTGCATGAGTGAAAATACTTTTTTGCATTTTTGTTCCTTATTGCTGAGTATCATGCTATAATAAAGGTAAGCGGAGGAGTTCATGTCATTCTAATGCATTTCAATACAAAGCCATCGACATTCATAAAATCTGACGTGCCACCATTTTTGTCAATACCGAATTGTGTGGCAGCCTTAGTGTCTTATTTAGGGAGCTTTAGTTATTTTCATTTAAAACCTAACAATTCTGCATAAAGCTTTATACAACCGCCGGAATTTCCTGAAATAAAAGTTGTGTTACTTCCTTGATCAGAGTTCGCGAGTCAAAGGTTAAGTTTGTTGTTTATCGTCAGTAGGCCTAAGCTCCTACCAGAAAGTCACTGTACAGGCAAACAAAGCTCACTCGTTGTTACTTCACTACCAGATCTCATACATGTAGCAAGGATAATATGCACATGCCTACAGAACGGTTTTCTATATTTGTGTCTTAAGAATACGTTATGCGGGACTGAATAAAAGGGATGTTCCTCAAAGAGATGAAATGACAAGTATACTTAGAAAAACATAATATCAGTATGATGATATATTGCGATATTCATGCCGTATAGTAATTGTTAATGTCATTGCTTTCAATTTGTATGTTCATGTAATTATGTTTAAAACTTTAGCAAATAAAAGTTTTTTTTGTTTGTATCAATACTGCTGCACCATATTGATGGATTTTGAAAGATGACGATTATAACAGATAATCGAGTCATTGGAATTGTTTTCATGTATTGACTGGAATATTCCCTTGAATTAGCACGTGTTATAGCAGATACCACATATTGCCAGTTTTGTCTAATCCTGAAATAATATCTTAGTAATATCTTGTGCACTGTAATGATGAGAAAGATAGACCTAACCTCAAAGCAATATCGAGTTAATTTTTCTTACAAAACAATAATGGTATCAATTTATCTTGTTTTTATGCGGGTATACCGGTCGACCTTACCGATCCTTCTCAAAATCGATATACAAGTGATTCGGTTCGCCCACGTTGTCCGCCATCACAACAGCTCGCCCACTGCCGTCCAGATTGGCTCTTTCCACCTTTCCTGCAACATCTGCGGGATGACCATGGTCAGTCCAGTACAGTTCTCTGTGGATATACAGAGACTTTCTCAGTTGGTTCATTTCACTTCAGTTCAGTGTAGAACGCTGTGCTACATAAATCATAATATTCATAGTAATTGATTTATATAGTGCCAATATCTACTTAGAAGAGTGCCCTAAGGTGCTTTACATGATGAAAATGAACTTTGGTGATAATAGCACACACATCCATAAGATCCATTCAGTACAGAATAATGTCACCACTAATAGTATAAGTGTAGGTTATGCGTATACCCTACTAAATAACAGTGTTTTGAACCTGTTCTGAGCGATGTTTTCACTCTCTCTAATACTGGTACTTAGATTGTTCAAAAGTTTGGGGGCACAGATTGAAAAGGTCAGTTCACCTACTTCTGTTCTAGATTAAATACATGAAGTTGGTCGGCACTTGAAGATCTTAGGTAGCGTGGAGGAACATGTTTGTTTAGCAATTCTCGAAGATACAGAGGTACAACAAAACAACAATATCATATACAGTGGTCGGTCCAGTACATTTCGCTGTGGATATTTACAGAGACGTCCACATTTAGTTCATTTCACTTCAGTGAAGTGTCAGGCGTTAAGACACACTCATAACAAAACATCATATATTATTGTGATCGGTCTAGTACATTTCTCTGTGGATATATACATAAACTTCCACGTTTGGTTCATTTCACTTTAGTTTAGTGGCAAGCGTTCAGACATACTAATAACAAAACAATAATATCATTATTATACTGTGCCTCTCATTTCCGTTTTACTAACCCGCACCATTCAAGTTGACAACATAAACCTTAAATCCCACTCAGACAGTTTTGAAAATATTGCGGATTAATTATATATCAATAATCTCCTCTCCTACCCCATCTCTTACATCTAGCTCAGTATTTAGCCCGAAACCAAAACTGACTAGCTACAGCTGGCCCCTCATATGTTTATGAGCTGTGTTATAGCTATTAGGTCACACAATGGAGTTTTAGTGGTCTTGGTTTGACGTTAAAATGGACCTAAAGACCCCTTGACAAACCATGCGCATTAACAATACTTTTTTTTTTTTTTTCTATCAATTACTGTATCAGTGCTGAATGGACAGTCAGAACGTTCAATATCACAATTAATATATTTATTATGATGGAAGGAGATCTCATCTTGAAGGCGAATGCTGTGAAGTAAAAAAATCAAAAGGGACACAAGTATCAGAGCATTTCGTGTGGTCAATTCCACGCCCACCGAGTTCGCCAAGTCACCCCTCCAAAGAACTCAGGAGGGGGAACCCGAGAGTTGCAAAGCGGCATAAAATGAACCCCTGGGGCCGGACGGGTGGTATCCTCCGGCCAGATTGAAATGGGGGGTGTGGAGTCGTAGCTTATCTCCGCTTAGGATCACCGTGCCGGCAGGCCAGTGACAGGGCCTACTTTCGGGCCTCTGGATGCAATGAGGTCCTAGCTGGCTACCCCGACTCGCCACTCCACTGGGGTGGTCTGCGTTTGAAGAGAAGTGGGATGGAGGGCCACTCGCCCTAAAAAATCGGTGGCTCTGCGGAAAGCTCCCCTTCTCCCAAAGGGTCCAAGACTACGAGCGAGCACAGTCACAAAGCTGAAATTACAACGGAATCCACCACGTACTACGAGTGCCACGCTGTCACCAGAAGTATCGTTACCAATGGTATGGGGCCTGCGTGCGGTAGTTGTGACTCGATCGGTCCACTGGGTAAAGAAAAAAGATAAAGATCCCCGACCGGTTTACTGTTGCAAGAGAGCGGGGTGGCGGAATGCTCACTGGATGAACACCCTCCCTATTTCGTATCCCCACGGCAGCTCAGGCTGATGTCCCTTCAGCTCACCCCTGCCTCCGGGGCCTGGCCACTCTACCGCTGGGCACTCAACTTGCTTTGGACTGTTGCGAGATACACTTTGAGAGACGGTGGTCCTCCTGTCTATGGCGGTCGGACCACCTGGGGTAGAACTCGCCCACCAGATAGGAAAGAGTGTGATGGTTCGTACCTCCCCTGCACGAGCCCATCAATGACTAGCACGGTCGTTACGCCGTCTGGCATGTATGGCCCTAAGCGCTCGAAACACATGCCTCAACTGTGTCGTTGTCCCTATGTCTCCCTCCTCCCCCCGCCCATGATGGTGAGACGGCAGACTCGATTCCGACCGCAGATTGGTCAAGCAAGACCCTTCGGCAATCTGCGAGGACTAAATACGTTGCCCCGAGGTCCGATTGGCCTGTATCTGTGGCATAGAGCCCCTACACATTTTGCCGATCACGTCCGGTAACACTAACCCGGAGCGCTGATCGTTTCCAGTCGCTACCCCGTGGAGGTATGTGAGGATATCTTGGGCCAGGCCTTGCCATCAGCCAGGCCTCCGGCTCGGACACTGGTCGTAGTCTTCCTCATCCCGCAGATACCGCTCTTTTGGGAGATTCGGACTAGTGGCCCCAAAGCGTCGTCGCCGTAGCAACTAAAGGGACACAAGCCATTTCCGGATGTTTCAAATCGACGTAAGATGTTCAGCTTCACCATCACTACTACGACATAAACAGCAACAAAACACAACACCAACAGCAACAATGGTGAACAACTACATAACATTCATATTACACTGTAACATATAAAATGAAATCAAATACAGTAATACGGAACAAAAAATACAATTAACAATTCAAAATCATTCCCAGATCTTAGAAAGAGAGAAAGGGAGGGATAGAGAGAGGCGGGGACGGAAGAAAGAAGAAAGATACCCAGAGGGAGAGAGAAAGAGAGGAAAGGAAAAGAAAGAGAGAGAAAAAAATGAAGATAAGGAAGAGATATCTTTGCTGGAAGGAATGAGGTCATGGACTTAATGAAACCATGCATACCTTTCCCTCTTCCTCCCCCTCCCCATCCTCCTTCCCGACAACAAATCTCTCAGAAGGATGAACAGAAGATGAGAAAAGATCCAACTTACCCTCTCCCTGGGTGGACGGCAATGCCCACAGGGTTGGTAAGGTTGTCTAGCACCACCCTTTGATACGCTCCGTTTTTCTTGGCCACCTTGATGTTACCGTGAGTGCTGTCCGTCCAGTACAAGTTCCCAGCCACCCAATCCAGAGCCATACCTGTTCATAAGTCAGTCAATCAATCAATCAATCAATCAATCAATCAATCAATCAATCAATCAAAAGTTAGTCACTTAGTCAACCCCAAAACACCAGTCAATCAACTGAAGAATCAGACAATCTTCAACAACTAATAATCAGTCACTCAGCTAATATTCAATTAGCTCGACAGAGACAAATCAACCAACTAATCAACCCCGTTGATCGCAAAACCTGGCGGGGATTTTGTTTCAGTACTGTGCTTTCGGACTCGGAAAATGAACTTAAACGTGGTTTTAAGTGTATTATGTTGTTTATTACCAGTGACACGGGTGTTTGTCTTTGCACGAGAGGTCAACCGTGAGAAAGGGTGAATGACAAGGGGTGTGTTAAAAAGTTTGCTATATTTGTGTATTTGATGTGCAGATCTAGATCTGTACCCTGTGTGTCATTTTGTGATCGATGCGCTTATTTTCTTTTATATAACCATGCCTTTATATCAAAGTAAATGTGGATGCACACTATGTAATACAATACAATGAATAATAAAGAGAATAAATTAGGCTGTACAGTCTACATCCCAAAGGCTTTAAGCTTCAGTCTAGCCCTTAAAACTTCATTCGCAAGGTCAGATCCTTTTGCCCACATTTCGCCCTTACACAGGTTGCTTTTATTTTCGTTTCTCCATAGTGTGCAATGATAAACTAGAATCTGCAACTCTTCCTTTTGACAGCTAAGAATCACGTTTACAGCTATTTCACACCCATAAGCTGAAGCCACATGAAGTCAGTGGCCAGCTCCGCTGTTTTCCGAATTCACCTGAAGCATGCTATTTCACACCTAAATGTGACCTGCTTGTAATTCCTAATGTATGCAGTTGCCCCCATTCCCCTTGCAAAGGAATTTCACACCTCTCCTCGTTGACACAGGTATGTGCTCCTTTGCAGTTTTACACTGCGCATGCGCAGAAAAATATTTACATGGCAGTGCGTTCAGGATGAAATCGCCTAAAACTCAAGGCGCCGAGATAGCAGTTATTCTGCGGCTCAAGCGTTACTGAACACGTCTCGGGCATGCATGCTATACGTACCTTTGACAATGCCTGTTCCGCCACTCAGTACTTTTCCCTTGCCGCCCATCTCCAGTGGTATCCGACTGATGGTTTTGGTGTTGTTTCCGAAGTAGTAGAGCATGTTCTCACGGGCGTCATAGGTCAAGGTCATATAGCCCTGAGGAAGAAGCAGAGAATGCAGCTGAAGATCGTACTTAAGTATTATATCTGAGAAGCACCAAATTACATTTGGGTTGGAGGGGGGAAGGGAGGGGAGGAGGGGGAAGGGCCATATCGTATAGCAACATCCAGCATGGCGATGGAGGCGAAGACTGTCTGAAACAGGTGAAGGTAATTTGGGGAAAATAAACGATTTTTCTTATTTTCAGGGCAGAGAATTTGAAGGATATAAGTGTACAAAGGCAGAGGCAGATGCAAGGTCAAAGATTTTATTTTTAACATGTCATTGTCAAGCCATAATATTATTCCAACTGTTTGGAAGACATCAGAGATTGTGCCAGTACCAAAAAAGGAAAGTGTGTCTGAAATGAATGATTTACGCCCTGTTGCCCTGACTTCAATTATAATGAAGTGTTTAGAGAGAATTGTATTCTTTAAGTTGTTGCCATGGATACAACTGTTCCAAGATCCATTGCAGTTTGCCTATCGTGAGCGAAGAAGTGTTGATGATGCCATTCTTTACTTCTTAGATAACATCTACAGACATATAGATACCCCCAAGAACTATGTCAGGATCCTCTTTGTAGATTTCTCTAGTGCATTTAACACCATCCAACCCACTTACTTATCTCAAAACTTTTAAATATGGAGGTCAACAAAAATATTGTTGCATGGATTTTGGATTTTCTCATCCATCAATCTCAGTACATTAAGATGAAAGCAAGCACTAGTTATAAGGGTCCAGACACAGAATCATTAATTTCACATCATCTGTAAAAACAGAACGGCTATAAAGTGGTCCAAGCAATCTCTAAATATCCCTGAAAACGATTTCTGACATACGAAAGCTAACATCAAAAGCAAATATTGCACAGAAATACCTATCTTGAGTGCTTATAAACAATGAGGTGAATTTCAACAGGATGTCTATATGATTGTTTGTTTATTTGTTTGTCAATAGTGGTTGAAATCTACTACGTCTTGCTCTATGAAGACTGTAGTCTTGACACTTGTAATCAACGTCTTCTTTTCACTAACTAATCAGTTTTAATAGGCCATTATATTATGGGATTCATAGCTTTCCTTCAAATTAAACGTTCACACGGTTATATTGGTACACGTTTATGAACTGCTATCAGGTAAGTGGGTAATGTGCATTCAAATGCACATGTTTTATCTTTTCTTCTAAAGCTGATGCACCTGAAGTGTTGTTTGATATCAGCATGTCTGTAATGCTTATTTAAATACTTACATACTAACATTTTCTATGACCACTAGCTGAGGTTTCCCGGCGCCGTCCGGGAACGGCGAAAGGAAGATGGCAAACAAATTCATATTTTATCTACGCACTTACATATTCCTATTTTCACAGCAAACTCATTGTGATCAGATGGGTTGGAGGCTTTTGGTAATGGAAACACACAGAAATAGTGGTAGGTTTGCGGTGCGGCCGTCATGCCATAAATTATCTCCATAATGCATAACACAGTAAACACGCTAGCTCTTGTGCCTGTTCAAGCACATTGCACCTGGGCCAGCCAATGAAAGAACGTGGTCATTCGACACGGTTAGCGTTACCTGTCGAATGACGCAACCGATAAAGTTCAGAGGTACATTATGGAAGAGATCATTTCGAATTATTTTTGCGTTCTTTGAATATTTTACTTCAGTGAATGATCCATATTGAGAAGAAGGGCGGAGAAAACCTTTACCAGACATTTGATGTCCATACCGGGAATCGAACCCAAGATCTCTACGTTTGTAAGCCTGAACGTGCTACCGCTCCACCACAGGGACGCTAACTTCACAGCAAATTTATTCTTAAACATCTACTCCCTGAAAACGCTCTCTAATTTCCACGTGCGAGCCTAGTGTTCACCCATGACCCTAACATACTTCCCGATGTGTGAACTATTAGGTGTCAACTATTACTTCTAATTTTTTTTTTTCACTGTTGCTGTAACACTACAGTAACATTCACAGATTTCCAACTCCTGTTACTGTAAATTTCAGAGTGTTTTATTAGAACTGCCAAACTATAATCATTTCATTTAGTTTCACTCAACATTGCCCAGGATTTTGATTTATAAATACTATTATGAGTGGTCGTGTATAGACGTCTTCCTGATTCCAAACTGACGGCGAGGCGATGGGTGCCGACGCAGAGGTCGCGGGTTCGATTCCCACCACAAGACTTTCTTTCCTTCTTTCATTTTCTCTCTGCATTTGTCTTCTTGAGCACTTCCCCCTTTATCCTATTTGACTCCTATTACTTAGTGCTCCGTGTTTCAACCTTGTATTACACATATTATGTGTCAGCTATTATTTCACAATGGTTTAAACCATTTTGTTATTTGCATAACAGCAACAGAGATTTACAGTGTTGCTACTGTAATCTGCAGAAAGTTGCATTGGATGACATTACCGTGACCTTTGATTACTATGCTTACATTGTCAAGGTGTTTGCTAGTTTGCCAATATCTTATACAAAAACAAAATTATTGTAAAACAACATAGGAGCAATCAGAGGTAGTGCTACTAGTGCTAGTTAAATGGATGTATAAATTTCAAATGTAGGACTGTATGTAGTGAAGAGAGAGCCACTTACTTGGAGCAGTCCATTTGAGGTGTATATCATGCTGGAGCAATGTCCAAACTGCATCTAAACCTTTTTTTTTTAATATGGAAGTAACAACTATACAATATTTAATAATATGTATTAAACGTGTTTGTTTCAATTTTTTTTCGCTGATTCCGGCTTTGTTATTATTATGAAATTGCACTGTAGACCTGCCAGCTGTCGCCTGCTGCATAGTGCTTATCCTCATGGAGTTATTTTCAATTCTGATGAACTGAACTGAGCTTGATCTGATCTTAATGAAAACCAAGGTGAATTGAGCTGTTCGGAAAAATGCACAATTTTTATGGAACTGAGCTAAACGTGATCTACGGGCATTTTTCCCTCAGTGAATTGATCTTGATCTGAACTCACTTTTTTGGTGAACTTGCCCAACCCTGGACAGACATGATAGGATCAGGCCTCACCTCCGCGCCACCCAGTCGCGGGCGGGAGGGGG
>JAWQUT010000074.1:802312-837183 GCA_033807755.1 Ellobium chinense
CACACACACACACACACACACACACACACACACACACACACACACACACACACACACACACACACAGAGACAGACAGACAGACACACACACACACATACACACACACTCACATATACACACAATGGACATCTGCCTATGCTACAATCATATAATATAAATACACACCAGGAAATACTTCGATTTACATTAATAATACAATCTTGCCATGATACATTTTATAGGAATAAACACCAGGAAATACATCGACTTTCATTAGTAATACACTCTGTCTATGCAGTAGAAGTACGCACCAAGAAATTCTCAGCCTTACACCAGTAGCACAACCTGTCTATGCTACATTGCCATAGGAGCACCAAGGAATACTTCGAGTTATTCCAATAGTACAATCTGCATATATGGTACATGTCATAGGACAAGGCACCAGGAAATACTTTAACTTACTTTAGTGGTACAATATAATAAATGGGATATCAATTTACTGATTTCTTTTCCCTCTGGCTGACCTTTGACCCAATCTGCCAGAGCAGGATGTGTTCTGAACGTGAAAGAAAGCACTACATATTTAAGAAGATCACTATCAAAACATTCTTGCACAGAGCTAATCCAATAACCTAATGACTAAGAATAGGATATGTAACAATCATTTTCATTGGCCACTTGCTTCACATCAACCTAGGATATTGATCACCAAGGAATATTGCCAGTATATAAGTCTTCGTGTGAGGGAATGTACGGTCACTACAGATTCTATTAACCCTGGTCGCGAATCAGATAAGTAAATTTAAAAAAAAAAGACAAAGAAAGAAACTCCGTAACTGATTTCGATTTCAGCTCCGTGTGATAGCTTCATTATAGTGACCATCATCATCATTGTGTAATAAGCGAACACTTATAGAACATACACACACACACACACACACACACAAAATTACTTCACCCTCATTATATACTTTCATGAACCATGTGTATAAAATATGTATAGTGAATTTATTAACAAAATAGTCAACGTTTCGTGTTAAACACTTTTTCAAGACTGACAGTGCAAATTTAAGACATGATGATGATCATCATCATGACCATCATTTAAGATTCTTTTTTAAAAATTAAGAGATTTAAAATAGACGTAAAAAGGTAGTTTTCATAGATAAATAAAGCAAATTTATTAGCTAAAATTTTCAATCTAAAAAGATCTTCAGGCATGAAAATTATTCTCACCATCATCATCATCATCATCATCATTTGTTTCACACAAATAAAATAGGAAAGCGCCCACCAGTGTTTTCAGTCGTATAAATTTTACAGTTTTATTTCAACTATAAAGAGAAGCACATAATATGGAAGTATCAGATTTTCGGAATTTAGCAATTTCTTCATCACGAATAATAAGTAAGTAACAATAATGATAATGAAGAAGAAGACAGATGAAGAGACCTAAGGCTATATAAGTGTGTTAATTTCAAAGGATTCGATAAGGAAACAGAGATAGAGAGAGAGAGAGAGAGAGAGAGAGAGAGAGAGAGAGAGAGAGAGAGAGTGAGGTCAGGGAAGTTCAGATAGAACAAGAACAAACGCGTCGTCATTATCATCATCATCATCATCATCAATCATCATCATCATCATCATCATCTTCATCATCATTATTTGAAACTAAGATGTAAAAATCTCATAAAGTTCTGTCCAAATTCTGAAAAGTTAAAAATTTAAAGTTTACTTTAATATATTAAATACTCTGATCTGATATTATAAATGAATACGAATTTTCGGATCTAAAGTGAGCCTTCAACAAGTTAAACACATACTGCAAAAAACATTATTGTTATCATCATCATCCTACATATGATACAAGGGACTTAAAAGAATCAAACTATACACGAATTTTCTGATCTAAAGTGAGCCTTCAACAAGTTAAACACATACTGCAAAAAACATTATTATTATCATCATCCTACATATGATACAAGGGACTTAAAAGAATCAAACTATNCGAATTTTCGGATCTAATGTGAGCCTTCAACAAGTTAAACACATACTGCAAAAAACATTACTATTATCATCATCATCCAACATATGATACAAGGGACTTAAAAAGAATCAAACTATACACGAATTTTCTGATCAAATGTGAACCTTCCTCAAATTCAACAACCATCACCATCATCGCCATCGTCATTGTCATCATTATTAGTCATACATTGAATGTAAACATCCTGCTGTGATTCAGGGCGGATTTATAAAAAAGAAGAAATAGCTCGAAGTTTATAATTACAAATTGGAACATGGTCGGTAAATATTCAGGTGTGATATAAATCTTCATAAACAATATCAATATCGAGGTTTCGAACACACGTTGAAAACTGTGAAATTAAATACGAGGAAATATTCACGTTTAATGTGAAATTTTTTTTTTTAATCAGTCATCACTTAATGATCAAATTAAAAAAGTAAACATGAACAAAATGAAGTTCATATTATGTAAAGAGCAAAGTGGATGTACAAAGATGAATGACGGATGGCTTGAAGTATGGAGTACAATTACTTCTGTATGTGTTACATTTAATTAATTGTCACGTACCATGTTCACAGACATGATCAGACTGTTAGTAGCCATAGCTGTGACACTCTTGTGCCGTACGTACTTTTAATTTTCTATAATAAGTGGTGGCTGGTGTGTGTGTGTGTGTGTGTGTGTGTGTATGTGTGTGTGTGTGTGTGTGTGTGTTATGTGTGTGTGTGTAAGTGTGTGACTGAGGGTGTGCTAGTGAGTAAGGGCCTCCATGTGTGTGTGTGTGTGTGTGTGTGTGTGTGTGTGTGTGTGTGTGTGTGTGTGTGTTGTGTGTGTGTGTGTGTGTGTGTGTGTGTGTGTGTGTGTTCTTCTTTATAGGAGCAAGATTGGAATGAAACATTGTTTTCTTTTGAAATAATGTCTTACTTTTAACAAGCCGGCTACTTTCTTGCTACTTTTTGCCCTCTTTTGAGAGGTTTGACGGCGCTTTTTCAAGTTTGTTTTGGCCCCATAAAATCTGACCCGATGACGCTGATTTACAGAGCAGCATCACTGACGGGAATTCACTATATTTGACCAATAACCACGTTCTCTTCCTGTTATTATGTCCACAGTCGTGTGTGTCGGTGGCTCTGAACTACAGAAGAGAGTGAAGAGAGATAAAAATCCAAGTAAGCTCTGTGGCCAAGATTAGGTGTAGAAGAGCAATACTGTCAGGCATATTACAATAGACATCATAAGCGGATCCAGTGGGTGCTCGTAAGTCCGGCCCTCCCACCCCGATTTTTGTCTAATCATCCTAAAAGTAGGACACGTACAACAAAAGTAATTTTCCGGTTTTCAATACCTTTTTTTTCTCAAAAAATTATTTATGGTTCCCACCGAGTCAATTTTGCAAAGAAAAAACATCGTTCTGTTACCGTGCGCGTATGTAATATGACGAAATAAGGAGAGCTAGAGTTACCGGGTTTGGCCCTTGCGTCCATAATTATTCACCTATCCCGATCAGCAGAAGCCTGTGGCAAAAACGCTGACGTCACTTTCGTTCCAGTAGCTACAGACACCTCTATCTGACAATATATTATGCAGCTTTTAAATATATCTGGTATTCCAGATGTAAACGTGAAGTTTGATAGTGTAAGCCAGAAAAAGTATTCTGCAGTTTCATTGCCTCAGCATGATTTTGTTTGGCATATCTACTGTTCACAGAGGAATTAAAACATTCATACCAATATGCTATCACCCGTCAGCAGAGCACTGGCTAGGCAGCTTGGCCATGTGGTTAGAACGTATTTGACGTAAGCTTATGGCCGCCATGCGCGCAGTGGTTGTAACAATTCGAACTTTGGATGATGTAACCCTCTGGGTTGTCTAGCTCCAGCAGAGGCGTTATATCATTATAACAGACACTTGGAAGACTGTTTTATTGGAATAATAGGGTATCGTGTCGATAGTTCTACGACGCTGTTCACCTTGTGTATATCCTTTGCATAAGATATATAATAATAATAATAATAATAATACATGGCAATCATAATAGCGCTTATTCCTGTAAAAATGCTTAAAAGTGCTTTACATAGAGAAGTAAATAAAATTATATAGTATTCAGCTCACACACTCAACCACACTACACACTGTACACATATACTACAATACAGATGTGAAAAAAAATAAGCTAAAAAACAATATATTGAACGTAGTATTAATGTATTAATTCTAGTATATCATAAACTGAAGGGGTCAGTAATGTGTGTAAACATCCTCGTTTTTTGTTTTTCTTGGTCCCCCTCTGGACCTGATATGTGAAGTGTGTTACTTATACTATAGTATGTTAAGGCAATCCACTACTCTCCCCTTGGAAAATATATTGCGTTACTGTAATGCGCACTGCCTTTTCCAATTCGATACATTTTATATTATGCAAAATTGCGCACCAGGATGCTGAACAGTGCATACTTGTAAGTTCTGGGTGATGGTATTTTTGGAAAACGTTATATCAAAGTACATTCGTTACTTCACAACCAGATGTAACACATTTATCAAAGACACGTTACGGCACATACGTACAGAGGGGTCTTAGATATATATTTGTTTCTAAAGAAAAAGCTACGTGGAATTAAGGGAAAACATTGTCTCTCAAAGTAACAAAATCTCACAGATATAATGTGCTTCTGTAAGTACGTGCATTACTGTGTTTCAGAATCATGTGTGGAATCTGATAGCCAAGCAACAACTGCAGTTTAAGGGAAGGCACTACTCTTAGCCAAACACTGTAATGCACCTGAATTGGTGTGCAACTTATCTCCATGTGTGCACTGGATTTCTATACAAAATTGCACACCAAAGTGCTGAATGGTGCATTCCTCTCCCTCAAGGGTGATGATCTTAGGACGTGTCATTAGCTATGGCACTAATTGTGTGACACCAGATTTCACCCACGCCTCTCAGACACCTTTATGCGTGATCTGATGAAGGCTTTTCCCGAGTTTCCTGTCTAGATAAATAGTTATTTCATTTCACATCAAAGGGTGTGTATAGTTTCAAAAAATTCTGCGTCAAGACAAAAAATATTTTAAAAAGCCTGCATAGGATCACACATAAAGGTGTCTAAGATATGTGGGTAAAATCTGGTGTCGAACAACTGGTGTCATAGCTAGTGACACTTGTTCTAAGATCATCACCCTTGAGNCACTAATTGTGTGACACCAGATTTCACCCACTTCTCTTAGACACCTTTATGCATGATCCTATGAAGGCTTTTCCCGAGTTTCCTGTCTAGATAGTTATTTCATTTCACATCAAAGGGTGTGTATAGTTTCAGAAAATTCTGCGTCAAGACAAAAATATTTTTAAAAGCCTGCATAGGATCACGCATAAAGGTGTCTAAGATATGTGGGTAAAATCTGGTGTCGAACAACTGGTGTCATAGCTAGTGACACTTGTTCTAAGACCATCACCCTTGAGGGAGAAGAATGCACATTTAGCACTTTGGTGTGCAATTTTGTATAGAAATCCAGTGCACACATGGGAATAAGTTGCACTAAGTCATGTGCATTACAGTCTCTGGATACGGGTAGTGCTTTCCCTTAAATTACATTTTTCCTAATATTACTACCCGCAACAAAGAAAAGTGCAGTGTTCAGCATTAGGGTGCACAGTTTTGCATGCAACATTATGGAATAGGGCAGTGCGCACCACAGTTATGCATTATACTCTACAAGGGTAGAGTAGTGTATCGCCTTACGGAATTGCGCCATTCAGGCAAAGCCAAGGGTCACGCTGAAGCTGGCATAATATAAATTAGTTTGATTAATACTAACTGAAATCAATTCATCAATAAATAATATCATTTAAAGATAACGAACCTCTTTCAAGCTGAAATACAACGACGGTCATTACCCAATTCCGTGGCCGAGAAAACATTGGTTTATCAAATATTAAGAATGAAGATGTGGTAGTAGTAAAATGTATAGGTTACACGAAGCATCCATTATAATTTAATTTTTGATACATGACAGCCGTCTTGAACTAGGCCAGTGATCTGTGGAGTTCTTTTCCAGTCAAAACAAACACATCCTCTAAAATTTTGCCAGTCTTTGTAAGATCAGTTTAAATTCTTGACGTTTCGAGCATATTATTGAATACTATTTCCTCCTTCTCTACTGAATGTCATACCCAATGTTATTACCACACAAATTGGAAAGTATTGCTGTATCGAGTTTTGTTCTTATTAATATGTCCATTTATCCAGTGCCCACGCAATGATGTCGTTTTTTCTGCGTATATATATACTATGTATATAGAATGTTTGATTACCCATATGTTACCAGGTAACCTGGGTTCGAACAAGTAAAGTGAATAAATTGAATAAATTGAATAAATTGAATAAATTGAATTGCCCACAGACGTAAGGCACAGACACGTAACTATCTTTTCCACAACTCCCCTTCCCTCCCACTCTCTCACCACACACACACACACACACACACACACACACACACACACACACACACACACACACACACACACACACACACACACATACACACAAACACACAAATTAGTGAAGTAAAGTAATACTCCTCTGCACGAGCCTATCTCCGCACAGGGCGAAACTCTTGTCTCAGGGCACTCTTTGATGAGTTGAAACAAACCACAACAATTAAAAAAAAAACAACCGCAAATGGTGCTGTCGCAGAATGCGGCCAGAATCACTAGTGCGTAATTATAAGTTTTCTCTGATTTGTTACTTCTAGGTTACTCATGTGAGGGTAAGGTGCACGGGGGCTACTATGTCGACCCTGACGATTGTAGCAGTTATTATATTTGCCTCCATGGAGATGCTACGCCCATGACATGTGAAGATGGATACCAATTCAACGCCGTCTATGTTTTCTGTGAACCTAAGTCCAAAGTATACTGTGCATATGCTTACCATAGTAAGAGCCTTTCTGGCATATCTCTTAGAACCTCATAGCGTGCAGTAAGGGTTGCCATGTAAGCAGAAAAGAAAAAAAAAGAGTTCCCGATGCGGTAAAAAAAATAGCAGATCTTTTGGGGTTTTTTTTGTTTAACCCCTTCGATCTCTACAGGACGTATGAATACTCCTGCGTAATCTGGAACCAGAGCCCGAATATTAAATTTAGTGTTGTAAGAATTAACGAAATGCCCACCTAACGAAAGGGGTTAACATGTATTCGTCTATTTGAAAGCCTTTCTATATTCTAAATTTAAGAGGAACAAGTGTATTGCACAGACCCAAGCTTTAGTAAATACGTTTCTAGCATATCGGTTGGAGTCCCATAGAGTGCAGACAGGGTTGCCGTTGTATGCAGGAGAAAAAGCTTCCCGACAGAAAAAAATACTTCCACATCTTTTACTTTTTTGTTTTTTTAACCATGCAATTATTACGTATGATAGTATTATCTCTGTTGTCCTTTATTGAAGAACAAAGTTATTCTTTTTATAATATTTGGAGGGAGTTGCTTAGTTTGTTTTTGTTGTTGTTTTTTAATGAAGGAGTGCATTTTCCAGGCAGGATAATATTACCCCAGCTGTTATTTGTTTCATACAGTCTTGATATGATATTTCAGGAAGCAAACTGTGAATTTAATAATTTCATACATTTATAACCCACATATTAATCTTTGAATGACGATAGGGGAAAAAAAACAACATAAAAACAACATCAAGAATTTCAGCTTGACACCCGGGCTTTTTTTGAAGGCGTCGTATAGTACAGAGTCCTAAAATGTGGAATGTTACTCTGAACTTCGTATTAACACGGGAACCCTGCCAGCACCCTGACTACTACGAAAAAGCACTCCTGACGCATTACCACACTCGTCTCTGAAATATTATGTATGAGCTCTTAAAAATCACAATAGTAATCGTAATAAGAGAAGAGGCAAATGAGCAAAAGTGAAAATAACACTTGCAAAAGCTGTACTATACAAGATATGGCAGTATTCGTTAGTAGCAATCGAGATCGAAATTCAGTTACAGTAGATGTAACTTAGTAATAGTACATTCACATTGTGCATTTTTTTTGTCTGTTCAGCTGTAAAACTGCGATGACCTAGATCTAGACCTAGACTAGATTTCAAAATTTCCTCCCATTTGAATATTCTGAGTATTTCCATTTTGAATCATTCTTCAATGACTGTAGCAACCACGCCCTTATCAAATTCTTTTATCCTTTCGTTTCTTTTAAGCCCCGTCCGTGTCATGTGACGGTCGCGATGAGGGAACCTTTCTAGCTGACCTCACTGATTGCCAATATTTTTACCGATGCATGTATGGCGAAGCGAGAAGGGGGCGGTGCCGAGACGGGCATTTGTGGAGTAAAGAAAACAGCTACTGCGACACTGAAGAACGTGTGGATTGTAGTGGGAAGATCCCTGCACCTGCCACAGCACTCACAAATAGTCCGTCTAGCAAAAGCTGGGGTAAGTAAAGGAGAAGAAACATATCTATAGGGATACAGTATGGGACAAAGAAAAGAACAGAGGAGAAAACCATATATGTACATACATATACACACAGATTTGTTGGGAAAGACACGAAGATTCAGAATATAGAGAGACAGGAAGAAGGAGAGAGAGAGGGAGCAAGAGAGGAGAGAGAGAGAAAAAGAGAGAGAGAGAGAGAGAGTAGCTATGGGATCTGCTATGGAATCTTATAGGAGAAGCCATAGAGAAAATCACCCCTGAGTGCCCGTCTCTTCCAGATAGGCCGATGTTTATGACAGATTAATCTCACATTTAAATGCTGACGAAAAAACTAATACTGTACAGAAAGGGCTCATGGACTGCAATTCCAGGGATCAGTGCGTAAACTCTTTGTAGAGATTCGAATATGAGGGTAAAATCTGATATACAAGTTCAGAAACTTGGCAAAGAACCATTGCATTACAACGAACTTGCCCTCTTTTTTTTTTCAGTTTATGAGTATCAATGCCTTGAGATCCTACACTGCAATTTGCTGTCTCAAGTATCCATGCACATTTGCGTGGATATCGCTAGTCATAACTATCCAACAATGGTAGACTCACTTCTCTTCTATCTTGTCAGTGTTCACATGTGAAGGCAAAACGAGAGGAGGTTACTACCCCGATCCAAATGACTGCAGCCGTTACCATCTCTGTCATTTTGATACCGCCATCTCATACCAGTGTCTCCCTGACTACTACTTTAACCCTATCATTTCAAACTGCGATTGGATCGACAACGTATACTGCGTCATCCGATCGACACATGGTAAGTGTGATTCCACTGGATTGTCAGTTGCATGGTTGTCTGGATAAAAGAAAAGATTAGAATTACATTGTATAAGGGCTTTTTTGAACGACTTCGGCATGGAGCCAAATCGGCCAGAAATAAGTCAGGAGCAGAAAATGATGATACGCACACATGTCGGCTCCCTACCCAGAGACTGTAAGGAGTCAATAGCCTGCCTGCAGTCGACTCCAAATGTGACATAACAAAGATGACCGTTACTTCAAATGACCACAGTTACCTCATCATTTAAAACTAAAGACGTACCGACATCTGATTATTTTCACACCAGCAAGCCTGGCTTTACGAGAAAGCCGATAAGTTAAAAGGAATCCACGTTACATGTAGCAGTAAGGCATACAGACGGCTACGGGCATATTTAAACAAACACCGATACAAGAGACCAGTGGCCGTATGCTTAATCCTTACGTTAGTTAACGCACTGCGATAACCACGGGAAACTCCCAGTGGTGTTCACTGTGATTAACGCAATACGTCAACTAACGTATGGATTATGCATACGGCCACAGCTCCATTCCACGGAAGCTGAGATTTCGGATCGCAGTTGTCGTATAAGAGTTTGGATCCTATTCTGCTTCGGTTTTGATTATCACTCCGAAGTAGCAGATCTAAGAAAACCCAATGGTCAGGTTATATCAGCCAATGAAAGCTCTTGTTTGACAACATACCTTGCCAACCAAATTCCAGGATATTTGTCTTCTGAAGCGTAATTGTCTCATTAAACTTAAATTGTATCCTCACCTTATGACTTATTTATGAATAAACTATTTATTTTTTAAATTTTGTCAACAGCCATGAAGCTTGCTGAGCTCACCGCGTTTATAGTAATTTATTTCAGCTCTAACAGTTTGTTGTAAAGGTAGACTTTATGGGTTCGTTACTAGGACAGCACCAACACTAGTCTGAATTCCTGATAACCGAGTAGATATTTATTCTTGTTAGGGTTTCAGATTCATGTGCAATTTTTTACGTAACAAGGAACTTATGACCAGTGCTTTACAGTTTCAGTTTCAGTTGTTGTTCATTATAGGCATAGGCCAATATTGAACATCAATATGTACATTGAAAAATATTTACAAGTTATCCATTCTCATCTCATTTCGTACCTTTGTCTGTCGCACATCAGCCTTTCCGTTACTATAAATCGTGCTAGCCATCTGCGTTCATAACTCGACTGCCAACCACGTCCATTTTCACAAAGCAACCAAATGCTCTCTCTTTCTTTCTATCTCTTTCTCATTATAAGCTATTCGTATGTACACATGTTCATGCTTCTTAAAAATGTATAATACACATAAGTTCATGTCAATTAGTATGGATGAGATTAGAGATCAAAAGTTTTTACTTTAATTATTCAGATGTCTATATTATTATTGTCCGGCCCCCCTTGATGTTCACCGGCTAGGCGAGAAGGCTCACCGCTATACTGACTCAATTGTTTTGAAATCCATCCGCAGTTACATCCGCCTCGTCTATTGTTTTTGTCTCGCCATAACAAGATGGCGACCTTGTGATGTGACTAAACGGCGTGTGATTAGACGGCTCCAATAGTGTAATTTTAACGCTTGCCTCAACTGATGCTCCTCGAGTCCCTTATTCTGATCATATGATGTGTTGATTCTTTACAACACAATTTCCATACATGCACTCCTGCAACGGGCGATGATTCAGACGAAGTTAATGGCAGTGGCTCAGATTAAAAAAGAAAAAAAAAATTGTGATCACGTGACCACAAGGAGGGCAAAGAGTACTTCCGGTATACGTCCAGGATTACGACAAGGTATTTCTCTCTTATCATACACACCAACCCAGCTAGTTAATAAAAGATTTCTAGAATGTTACCACAAGAGTTTTCTTCTTTCATTAATGCAAAGAAAGTAAACCAATGAAAGGGACAATATTACATTGCATTAAAACTGATCAGTTTTCCACAGTTCCAACTGTGTCATGTGGTGGTCTCGATGAAGGAACCTATCTAGCTGATCCCGCGCATTGCCAGTATTTTTACCGATGCATGTATGGCGAAGTGAGAAGGGGCCGGTGCAAAGACGGGTTTTTGTGGAGTGAAAGTCACAACAGCTGCAAATCTGGAGATAATGTCGTCTGTAATGGGAGGGGCACGAATACCGAAGACTCAGAATCCACTCATCGGATTGGTGAGTAAAGGAGAAGAAACAAAAATCTATTGGGATACAGCATGGGACAAAGAAAAGAAGAGAAGAGAAGTGAAGAGAAGAGAAAGCCATTATATATATATATATATATATATATATATATATATATATATATATATATACTGAGCTCAATNTATATATATTATTATAGTAACTATATCCGTAAGAAAAGTCACAACCGCATTAACAGGTTAAATCTTAAATTTATTCTCAAATTTTCGCCCGTGGGACTTCTTCAGGAGAGAATTAGCAACTATATATTCCGATTTGTTGGGAAAGGCATAAACATTTAAAATATAGTGAGATAGGAAGAAGAAGAAGAAGAAGAAGAAGAAGAAGAAGAAGAAGAAGAAGAGAGAAAGAGACAGAGAGAGAAGTTATAGGGCCCGCCTATGGAATCTTATAGGAGTAGCCATAGAGAAAATATATGTCCTTGAGTCCTTGAGTGCCCTTCTCTTTCAAACAGACCGATGTTTATAATAGATTAACGTCATATTTAAATGCAGACGAAAAATCTAATACAGCGGAACCTGCTTAAGCGGGACGGCTCAGTTCCCTACGAATCGCCCCACTTTAATTGGGCGTCCCGCATAGGCGGACTATCCATTACAAAGTGATTTCTTAGATAGTTTGAGCGTTTCATTCAAGTTAAGGGATAATCACTATTTGTCGCTACTGAGTTGTGACAACGGAGTCAGATTTAAATTGTATCTGTACTGTTTAAACTATACTTATTGTAGTCTAACTGCATTTTCAGTAGACTTGCAGATATTTATTATTATTAGTCATTCTTTGCAGGGAATGGGATTTTTTGGTTGGCTTCAAAGAAGCACCAGAGTCAAGATTGTCGAGGCTCCCCATTCAAGTGATCAAAGTTAATGTGGGATCGAATTTTACATGATCGTAAACACCGGCAGAGATAAGCGTCACACATCTGCTCCACATCTGGCCAGAGCGCGACGCGAGCGGCGTGTGTCAAAAAGCCTTTTAGTTAAGCAACACGAATGATGATCATGCCTATGTGAACAACACCGCGGCAGATTGTTGTGCAATAGTGCAGATAAGGCTTGTAGGTGTCAATCATTGCCCAAGTTAAAGAAAGGATAAAGTGTGGCTGACAGGGGACGGGGCTTACTTAATTTTGATCCGTTGATGCTTGCGCGGGTTAAACGACCAGCGGCTACGATGTCCACTCTGATTCGTTCATGCGTGCGCCGAAGGGTCAACTGCCTGACAGGAGGGTATGGGAAGGTAGTGTCAATCACATCTCACGTAACGTAAGGGGGGGGGGCCATCGGGATCGTTGGTAAAAGCTTCTTTGTAGCTCTCAGGTTTTCAGCTGATGAGCAGAGATAAACAAGTACTGAGACTCAGCACGATAGTGTCAATTTGCAGTATTCCTGTCAAAAACAGCGTGTATATTACGGAGATGTGGCTCCAAGTCGTCTCTCTTATGTGGGTTGCCGTTCAGCTCACATGTATACAATTAATAGCAAAAATTCAGGTCCCCAGGCATTCGCCTCTCTTAAGGTAGCTTCCCGCTTACGCGTGTTCAGCTTTAAAAGCAGGTTTTATTGTACTGTACAGTAGGGGCTCATGGACAGCAATTCCAGGAATCAGAAACTTGTCAAAGGACCAACGCATTAAAACAAACTTGCCGTTTTGTTGTTTTTGTTTAGTTTATGGGAATCAATGCCTTGAGATCCTAAACTGCAATTTGCTGTCTCAAGTATTCATAAACATTTGCGTGGATATCGCTAGTCAGAACTATCCAACAATAGTAGACTCACTTCTCTTCTATCTTGTCAGTGTTCACATGTGAAGGCAAACTTAACGGAGGTTTCTACGCCGACCCAAATGACTGCGATCGTTACCATCTGTGTCACCATAATACCGTCATCTCGTACCAGTGTTTTTCTGGGTACTACTTTAACCCTATCCATGCCAACTGCGATTGGCAGGACAACGTATACTGCGTCACCGGACTGACTCCTGGTAAGTGTGATTCCACTGGATTGTCAGTTACATGGTTATCTGGATGAAAGAAAGGATTAGAATTACATTGTATAAGGGGTTTTTGAACGACTCTGGCACGGAGCCAAATCGGCCCAAAATAAGTCACACGTAGAAAATAATGACACGTACACATGTCGGCTCCCTACCCAGAGACTGCACTGTAAGGAGCCAATACCTTGCCTTCAGCCGACTCCAAATGTGACGTAACAAAGGTGACAGTAACACCAAATGACCACAAGTACCTCATCATTTAAAATTAAAGACGTACCGACATCTGACCATTTTCACTCCAGCAAGCCTGGTTTTTACGAGAAAGCTGAGAAGTTAGAAGGAATCTACGTTGCATAGATAATAGTAAGGCCTATAAACGGCTATGGGCATTCTTAAACAAACACCGACATAAGAGACCATTGGCCGTATGCTTAAACCTTACTTTAGTTAACGCACTGCGATAACCACGAGAAACTCCCAGTGGTGTTCACTGTGGTTAACGCAATACGTTAAGTAACATATGGATTATGCATACGGCCACAGCTCCATTCCACGGAAGCCTGGATTTCGGACCGCAGTTGTCGTATAAGAGTTTGGATCAAGTTCTGCTTCGGTTTTGATTATCACTTCGAAGTAATTATGTCTAAGAAAACCCAATGGCGCGGAATATATCAGTCACTGGAAGCTCTTGTGTGGCAACATACCAGGATATTTGTCATCTGAAGTGGAATTGTCTCATTGAACTTAAATTATATCCCCACTTCATGACTTATTCATGAATAAACCATTTTTTTAAAAAATGCTGTCAACAGCCATGAAGCTTACTTAGGGCACCGCTTTTAGCCTATAGTAATTTATTTCAGCTAAAACGGTTTGTTGTAAAGGTAGACTTTATGGGTTCATTACAAGGACAGCACCAACACTAACTTGAATTCCTGATAACCGGGCAGATATTTATTCCTGTCAGGGTTTCAAGTTCATGTGCAATATTTTACGTAACAAGGAACTTATGACCAGTGCTTTACAGTTTCAGTTTCAGTTATTGTTCATTATAGGCATAGGCCAATACTGAACATCAATATGTACACTGAAAAATATTTACAAATTATCCATTCTCATCTCATTTCGTACCTTTGTCTGTGCATGTATGTGCAATATTATATATAACTAGGAACTTATGACCGGTAACAAGGAACTTATGACCAGTGCTTTACAATTAGTATGCATACATTTCGAGGTCATGGGGTTCTACTTCAAAATTAATTATTCAGATGTCCCTTGATGTTCACAGGCTAGGCAGGAAGCCTCATCGCTATACTGACCTAATTGTTATGAAATTCATACGCGGTTACATCCGCCTCGACTATTGTTTTGTCTCGACATGACTAAACAGAATGTGATTAGACGACTTTAATAATGTAATTGTTACACTCGCCTCAACTGATGCTCTTCTTTGTTAGAGTCATGTCGCCTTATTCAGGTGATATGGTGTGTTGACTCTTTACAACACAATGTCCATACATATATGCACGTTTGCAGCAGCGATGATTTAGAAGAAGTTGATAGCAACGGTTCAGATTGAAAAACAACAACAACAACAAACTTCTGATCACGTAACCACAAGGAATGCAAAAAGTACTTCCAGCAATACTTCCAGGATTTACAACAAGGTATTTCTCTTATATTATTCACACCAACCCAGCCAGTTAAGAACAGATTTCTAAAATGTTACTCCAAGAATTTTCTTCTTTCATTAATGCAGAGAGAGTAAACCGATGGAAGGGACAATACATTGCATTAAAACTGATCTGTTTTCATCAGTTCCACCCGTGTCGTGTGACGGACTGAAAGATGGCACGTACTTAACCGATCCTACCGACTGCCAGTATTACTACCGCTGTAGGTACGGAGAGGCCAGAAGGGGACGGTGCCAAAACAAATTCATGTGGAATGAGGACACTGAGGCCTGCGACATAGCGAGCAAGGTGGACTGCAGTAGGCAGGGCGGAGGCGGTACCAAGAGTCAGATGTCTTCCAAAGATTCTGTCGCCCCAACAACTAACGGTCCCAGTATCGCCAAGCCCACCACATCAGGAACCATGACTGTGTCTCCATCGTTAGTAGTAGTAGATTTGGGCGAGTTTGACTCACCCCCCCCCCCNCCCCCCTTTTTTTTTTGCTCATTTTCTCAAATGTCACTTTTTTACCTATTTTTACCTACAAATCCAGTGTTTGGCTCACCCCTTTAAAATAAAATCACTTCTGTCTTTACCCGCGTTCTGCCCTATTTTTTTTAGACAAATTGCACCTCCTCCCCTGATAAAAGATATATCTACACATTAACTTTTCTTTACGAGTTGAATTTTTTTCTCTTAAAAATGTCTGTATATCTACATAGATATTATTATTAATGGGTGATGATCCAGATATTACTACTACTATTGTTCCTATACATGAGTATGCTGTAAATCTAGATGATTTGGGAAATGTTGATGGTTTCAACGAAGTTGGTACAGTTGATGGCAAATATCATTTTCAACTAAGTAAAGATGGGATTTATATAAGAAGTGAAGTTGGTGAAACGAGAACTAGTGAAGCACAAGAGATCAGCTTAAATGATTTTAAAGATGTAGATGGATTTACTACGGAATGAGAAGACAATGCTTTGTTTGGTTTTAGGTTGAAAAAAGGAGTTTACATCAGAGATGAAATTAAAGCTCCAGCTCCTCCTTCCTTGACAGACTATGAAGGAATTCCAATAACGTTTTAAAATGATAATGGAGTATTTAAAGCGATTCCAACAAAACATAACTGGGAAATTGATATACAATTAAGAAATGATAAAGTATATATACAAAAGGAGATAATAAATTTAAATAATAAAGAAAATAATTAATTCAGGTCGCATGATAGGAAGTTTAGTTCCTTTACCTCGTTATGAAGATGCTGCTCTTTTAGAAGCTCGGAATGATGAATACTATATTTTTTTAGTTACAGATAAACCGCGTGCTGTTTTACGTTTTGGGGATGAATTTAATCGTGAAACAACGGATATAGCAAATTTCCTGAAGGTTCAACTATTATTATAGAGGGTATATTTTTAGAATCTTTTACGGATCCTGTTGAAATAATCACAGGATTAGAAGTTACACATCCAAAACCAGAAAATGCTCAACAACCATTTTCGATTAAAAGAATGAAAGTCGGCGATGGTATTACAGATAGAAATATATCTGCAAAGGTAAAAGAAGATAGTGAGATAAAACTGGATAATGTTCTTATTCATAAACATGATATGATTAAGAGAATTCGATTTACAAACTTATCTGTTACCGATGATATTATTAAGTACTTGTACATTTTTTTGCTTATAAAAATGGATCATATTTTAAAAATTAATGAAGGTATAGTTACTGACGATAGCATTGGATCTTAGGAAGTTCATGAATATACTCCAGTTACCGGAACTAATTTAAATAATGGTGGTGACGTTAGAATAGTAAATGAAACACATGATATAGTTTCTCACCCGAGTGAGAGTTATCTGTTAATAGAAGGAACAGTAACTAAGGAAGATGGGATTCTATATGCAGATGCTGATAAAATAAGTTTTAGCAATAATCGTCTTATGTATTTATTTCAAAATTTAAGATATGATTTATCAGGAAGAGAAATAGAAAGTATGAATTATCTAGGACAAGGGACGACTATGTTAGGATTATTGAAGTATCCTAAGGATGACATGAGGTTTTTCTGGCAGAAAGATGAAAACGTAACTGTTAATAATAATACTGGTTTTGATATAAGACAAAGATATTTAATTAAAAACCCTGATCCTAAAGAAACCTTTGGATGTCAAATTCCTCTAAAGCACATGTTTGGTTTTATGGAAGATTATAAGAAAGTTATTTATGCTTTTAGACAGCAACTAACTTTAAACAGAAGAAGTGACAATGGCATAGCACTGCAAAGAAAAGCAGATGCTGCTGACGGAAAAGTGACTATTACTAAACTTTCATGGTTTGTTCCACATGTCATGCCAACGGACATGCCAAAGATGCAACTATATAAACTCATTGAACAAAAAGTGAATATTCAAGTTGGTTTTAGAAACAATGCGATTCAATCTCTGTACCTCTAACTACTGATTTTTCATGGAGGTTATCCGTAAAATCATCACCTGAAAACCGAGATGGATACTGTAGCTTTTCAACTAGGAGATAAAAGCTCTCAAACAGCTAATCCTTCCACGTTTCGTAATCTAGATGTCAAAAGTATCTACGTAAATTTAAATTCGAGACAATATCCTGCTGTTCCCTATAATTTATCATTTAAAAGATTTCAATTTTCCAGAGCTTACGGAGATACTAAAGACTTTACTTAATTACTATGGAATAGATGATTTAGTGAGTAGTATGGATACAACTTTAGAAGGGTATCAAGTGCCCTATCCAATTTTTGCAGTAGATGTAAGTAAACAAAGTGAACGATTAAAGAACAGTGTACCTGATTTTATGGTTAAAGTTAATTTTAATACAGCAGTTCCTGATAATACAACAGCTTATGCTGTGGTTATCTCAGATAAAATTATTTCATTCGAGTCTGATGGCAATAAAATGAGTGTATACAAGGATAATTTAACTATTTAAAAATGGATAAAGAAAGACTTGACTCTATGTTCAATGAAATTAAAAAGTTCATAGCTCCTAGTAAACTAGAAGCCTTTAAAAAGTATATAAAAGAATTTGATATAGAGATAGAGATAAAAAATAATAAGGTAAAGACAAAGAGACTTACTAAAGATTTTGAAGAAAGACATTCAAGTTTTTGAAGTAGAAACATTAAACTATAATGTAGATGAAGAGACTTCAAATGAAGAACTCGTTAACATATGTAAACAAATATTTAATTATTTAGATAAAATCGAAAGAAGAAATAAACATTATTATTACAATCTTGGAATGGCATTAAATAAAATAAAATCTATGTACAATAATGAAAACGATTTTTTAAAATTTACTAAGAAAGAATTTAAAAGAAATAAATCAACTATTAATGATTACATAAGATTTATAGAGAGTGTGCAAAATACCCTCTATTACTAAGTTTTAATTTAAGCTATCGTGAAATTATGAAAAACTTATTTGCTGTCAGAGAGCTAGTTAGCCGACGAGTCGGTCTTTAGCAACCCAAGTGGTCGTGTATTTATTCCATCATCTAAAATATATCTTTTATCATCGAATGGTGATAGACTTTTTTATTTATTTCTTTTATATACGTAGTATGTTTTTCAGAGTTTAATGTATGCATTTTATTCATCTGAACTTCAGTGTTAAATAAACATTTTTTATAATCATTAAATTTAATATCTTTTCTAACTTGTTCTTTTTTAAATCAAACATTGAAAATGAATAAGCTTTACTTCTTAAAAACACTATCTCATTCATAATGCTTCCATTTCATTCATCTTAAAATTTTCCAGTAACTTTCTTATTTTCAGTTGAATACAGTGGAAGATCTTTTGGATAATCTGATGCATCTAACTCATCTATTATTTCCTTAAGGTCATCATATACGTCCTTAGTCGTTATAGATAAGAATATACTATCAGTATCTGAAGCGACCAATTCATTATCTGACCATAATTCATTAACAACTTCATAATAAAATTGATACATTAATAATTTAGAATAATCTAAAATAGCTTGTCCAAAGTATATTGGTTTATCAAATTTAATAGATGGTATATTATTAACTATGCCTAAAGTTCCGTTAAAGATTATTGCATTTTTAAAATTAGGTTTATTGATATGTTTTCGTACTTCTTTCTCATCATTCTAATGGTTTCCATTGTTTTTCCAAAGACAGCATTATTCATTAGTTTCCACATGTCTTTCTCAAAGTCTGATTTTGATTTAGTTCTTTGTTCTGTATTAAAAACTATGTATTTCTTCAATCAATCGCTTTCTTCAAAAGAAATAGTTCTATAAACTTGTGTAACTTTTAATCCAAGTTTAATATATTGTTTTAGAATAGAATGATGTAGAACATATTTATGTTTATCTTTTAATGTTAGAAATAACCTTCCTTTCTAATGTCCTACCTTCTTTTTCTAATAGATCTAATTGATATTCTGATAACTCTTCTTTTGTTACTTTCATATGTTCTGGTGCTAATGGGTATCTTAAAGTTTTTAACTTAGTTGCTTTTGTATTCTTTAAATCACATTCAATTATACATCCACGGCTTGCCTGCTCGGAGAGCTTTTTATCTTCTGAATCTTTGATAATCCTTAAATAATAATCAGGGTCTTGTTCCCATTTAAAATCTTTTCCTGGGAGTTTTTGTGACATTGCCCAACCATACAAATTATTTGCATCTAGATAAAGTAGCTATTTCTCTGTTAAAAAGTCATTTAAATTACCACCATTCTTAAGAGTTTCTAAACACTGTTTCATTTCCCGTTTATCTATTATTCTGTTTCCATTATCATAATTTGGGGTGTATTTATTAAATGTATTTACATATCTTGGACCTAATACACCTGAAAATCCACCTCTTATTCCCTTTTCAAACATTAGTAACATATCGTAATCTGTTAATAGTTCTAGCTCTATACCCGTATATTTTAAACCTGGAGCAGAGAAGCAAAAACACGGATCAAATTGCTGATGATATAAAAAGAATTCTCTAAACTTCTCAAATGCATCAGCTAATAGTAAAACATCAGTGTATAAATACAATTCATGATAATCTCCTAATGTTTTACAATTATAATGACTCCATACTTTTCTAGCATGTTCATAATCTTCTTCTGTTACTCCTTCCTTTCTAAGAGTTGAATAAAATTTATTGATAGGTGGCCAATCCGTTTCTTTAAATCTTTCTATTGAATCAATATATTCATATGGATAAAATCGTTTCTGTTTAAGTAAATCACAATCACTGTTAAACTCTTTTGATAGTATTAGAAATTCATCTACAGATTTAGCTACACCAGATAATCCCTTAGATAAAAATCTGTAGGAATATAAGACTCTTAATTTCTTATAATAAGAACCATAATCAATTGAAATATTATATTCTTCTAAAGTCTTGGGTAATGGTTTAATTTTATAATAATCTGTTTCATACTTCATTAGTTCTTCTATGATAAAATGAAAATCATAATTAGAACCATTATGAAAGTATACTGGAATTAATTTAGATATTTTTCCTTCTTTTGTATTACAAGATTGACAAGTTGCTCCTCTGCCAAGTTGCTCCTCTGTATTTAGATGTATAATGATTGTGTTCTCTTATTTTACAATTTTCTTTACTAAACTCAACTCCGCACATGTAACAGTTAGTTGCTTCTTGAAATTCTTTTTTCTAGTTAAGGAGTTAATTTATGTTTTACTTTTTCATGATGTTTAAATTTCCAAATAATATCACTAAAGATTATAATTATTGTTTCAACATATTTTTCTTTAGCATCTTCTCCAACATATGAAAAGCACTGTGATTCATAAATATTAAGACAAGCAGAATGTACATATATACCAAAGCTATTTATTTCTTGTTTAAATATTTTATTTGTATATGAGTTTTGAGAGGAAGGTTGAACTGTTTACATAGGTATATTATTAGATTCGAAATCAGAATAAATAGCTATTGGTAATCTAGATTTATAATGATATTTATCAAACTTAAGAATATTATCATTTTTTTTGTTGTCATTCGTATTGTACAATGTTTATGACTTAAACAGATCTCTTGATGAGAATTTAACGATTGTTCCCTCCGAAATGATTGTAAACAATTTCTACATGTAAATGATTTATGCCTATTTTTATCACATAAGAAACTGTTAAGATCTTTTATTAAACAATAATGAGTATCAGTATTATCTTCTAGATATAATAAATCTATTAAATTTTCTGAAGTTATGTTAGAAACATAAACAGGATAAAGACTTGATTTTTCTTTAGGATTATCCAATGCAAATAAATTTGTGGATAAATTGTTTTTCTTTTCTGCTTTTGGAATAATATCTTTAATACGTACCGGATATTCTATTCCAATCATATCTATTTCATCTTCATATTCTCTATATTTAGATACTCTTTCTTTGTTATCATCGGCAGGATATAATTTTGATAGTATTGACCATAAGAAACATTTATTATCATTTACGTTTTTAACATTTATAATATTATTAGATTTAAAGTGTATTGGAATATAAGATAAAGCTTTTAGATAATTAACTTTAAATTTTTTAAGTTCTACTCCAACTGTTTTATTAAATACATATCCACTACTTTTTTCTTGATAACCATCAACCCATGACTTAAACCTATTAATCAGTTTATCATAATATTTATCAACATTATTTTTCGAAAGTATAGTTTCCACTGGATGAGAGTAATAAGCATTAACAATATCAAATGCTAAATGTGCTCTAAATTCACACTTAAAAAATTATTTTAAGTTTAACTGGAAAGGTATTCATTTTTACTCTGCTTTAAGTTGATTAATATATTTAATTACAATATTTTCATCAATATGATCAATTATTTCTCGGTGAATAGTTTCACCAATTTTTTTCTTTTCCATTTTTAGTGAGTAATTTTTTAAGTGAGTAATTTAAATTACTTTTTATAATAATTAGGGTTTTTTTTCTAAAAATGTTTTATGACACTCTTTAAACTTGTCTTTATTTTTTATATAATATTCACGTCTTAAATTTTTTAAAGAGTTCTTACAACTAACGTAACAATTGTCTTTTCGCGATCTATCTTTGTGAAAATGATCAAATGGTAACATTTGGTTACATTTTGAACATTTTTTTCTTATCCATTTTTATTACAGAAAAATAGCTCGTAAAGCATCAATAGTCTCTTGGAAATTCTTTCCTTTTGACAATGACTCTAGTACATACAAACACAGATGTCCACAGATGACGTATTAGGATCTTGTATTTTGATCTGAATTGTAAAATATATCACCAGGTGTTTTTCTAAGGTAATGAATAATTTCTAAAGGTGGCTGACTACCATAGGAATCAAAATAAATTTTCTTATCTGAGTCTTTATACCACGCTATCCAATGCGTTCCTCCTTTCCTACCATCATCTAAATTTAATATCCCGCATTCCTTTTTCCTCGGTGTTTTAGGCAGTTCATCTCTCAAGAACACACCTCTAAAATTTGGAATTTTTAATCTTTTGATAGCATCTAAAATATCAAAGTGTGAAAGTGGATTCATTTTTTAACTTCATAAAATGTACTGTATAAAATGCAAAAAGCAAACAGAAACTACTAATATACAACAAGTTAAAACAAAAAATAACAGAAATATGTTAAAAGGTATCTGTAAAATTTGTGGCTCTAGAAAAAGCCAGTTTATAGCTATTAAATGTGATGGAGTTGTGAATGAATTAATTAATAAATTACCATTTGAAATGCATATTCCAGGTTACCAGTTTGAAGGTCCTGGAACTAAGCTAAATAAGAGATTGAATCCTGACCTAACACCAAAGGAATGGAGTAAACCAATTAACAAAGCTGATGAAGCAGCCATCCATCATGACGTTTGTTACCTACAAAACCCTGACACTAAGTCTAGAAATCAAATCTGTGATAACAATATGCTAACGGAATTAAACGAAGAGAGAGGATAGATGGTAACATAATCAAAAATATCATCAAGGCAAAAATGACTTTTGGAATGGGAATATTTTTTTTATTAGGTGAGAACCTAAAACTAACATCAGAGTTGGCAGAAGAGTTGCATAAACCGGTTATTAAAAATTCTAAAAAAAGAAGAGTCTTGGTTAGGGGAATCGATAAAATATGGGTTGCTGATCTCATTGACATGTCTTCTTTATCTAAACAGAATAAAGGTTACAAATACATTCTTGCCATTATTGATGTTTTTAGCAAACACGGTTGGATGATTCCTTTGAAGAATAAAAGCGGAATATCTGTAGCTGAAGCCTTTAATACTATTGAAGATAGAACACCAGAAAAACTCTGGCTTGATAAAGGAAATGAATTTTATAACAAATATGTTAAGAAGAACTTTGACCTTTACCCAACAGAGAATGAAGAAAAGTCTTCTATTGTGGAGAGATGGACTAGAACAATGAAAGAAAAAATGTTAAAATATTTCTCAGCTAATAATACTACAAAGTATATCAATATCTTAAATGATCTAGTAAATAATTATAATAATACATATCATTCATCAATTAAAATGACTCCAGTAGAAGCCAATAAAAAAGTAGACGACGGCATTGTCTATAATAATCTATATGATGATTTACCAACTAAACGTGCTAAACCTAAATTTAAATTAAGTGATAGAGTTAGAATAACTAAAAAGACAAAATTCTTCGAGAAAGGATATACACCAAAATGGACAACAGAGATATTTACAATAGATGAAATACAGTATTACATACAAATCCTAAAACATGTACTTACAAAATTAGAGCTTTAGATGGTGAAGAGATTATAGGATCATTTTATGAGGAATAATTACAGAAGTTCTAGCTAAATCCTCTTGATACCTGTTCCCAGTATGTTATTTAAAGTTTCTCTAAATGTGGTTGTAAGCTCTGTTGCATTCTTTGGTACCTTTGGTCGTTTGGTAAACACTTTATCAAGTATAAACTTATCAACTGCTTTCTTACCCGTATCTACGGCTGTGTTCTTGGCTAATGATACAACTAAATCTTTAACAAGACTGGAGGCAACTTTTTTTTGCTGTTTCACCTGTTACCACCGGAAGAACTTTGTTCGTCACTGCAGATATAATAGAATCAAAGATTCCACTACCATAATATATACTGCCTCTTATGTATTTCTTTCTTTTTATGACAAGCATTTTTATTATGATATTTTAGATTGTAAAATTTGATAAGCTTGATTATTAATATTTTTTTTTGTCTAAATAATTCATCACTTATACTTACAAGCTCGTTAATTACTTACACCAGTATTACCTGCTTCTTTACTTGCTAATAACAAACTCAATCGACTACTTAGAGCATTAGGATATGATTGAAGAATAACCGGAGGTAAACTTTGTTTCCCTGTTCCTGTGCCTAAAACATTTTTACTTTTTTCCCATATAGGTTTTATTATTTCCTTATATTTTTTACTTCTACTGGATTTAGGAGCTCAATTATTAGGATCATTATTTTGTCTCATAGCATTCGTATTTATAAGTATATCTGAATAAGTTGTCATATCACTTTCAAGATGATTTTGTGGATTATTACTAGTTATTAATTCCCATAAACCGGGAGTTCCTTCATAGGTAATGTTATCAATTATAATATCATCATCATTTATCTTTACTTCTTTGTTACCGATATAAAGTTTATTATCTTGATTATATATTCCAAATGTTTTATCAGAGTCAGTTCTAGTCAAATATTGCATCATGTATTGTGTTGCCGTTGGTCCATAAATTGTTGTAGGTGTAGCTGAAATACTAGGAATTGCAGGTGTCAGCGTCATAGCAGCTAGATTAGTAAGAGGAGCTAATCCAGTTTCAATAGCTTTCTTTATTTCTTCTGATGCTTTAGCACTGGCTTCAGTTATGGGAGCAAATACTTTTGAAAATTCTCGCCTGGATGTTTTTTTCTTGATTCAATAAAGTCTCTAACTAATTGCTCTCTTTTATATGGACCACTTATTTTTAAACATCTCATTTTCAGTAATTAATTTTAATAGTCAACTGAATAGTTAATTTGACCTGTTGGATTGCTCTAAAAAATCTTTGAACTTTTGCATAGTTTCTACTTTACCTTTCTCAAATTCAGCTGTAGGTTTGTGACACCTCTTAGAAGGGCAAATCACTCATAGTGTACAACCCAATTAATCCGATAATATATAAAATCCCCCTTTTTTGAGGCCCTGCCAGCCAGTGTTAGGGTGTAGAAATGTGTAAAATGACCTGTGATCTAAATAAAGCATCCAATTTTAAAGTTCCAGGTACAATTTGAGCCTTCTAGATAAAAAAATAAAACGTGTAGGCCTATGTATTCGCACGCCGTCAAAACCAGCGAAATGAAAAACTGGGGACCAAATCAGAATTTGAGGTGATCTTTTTCAAAAGACATTTGTGAAAAATTTTGGGCGTTGACCCCCTTTTTCTTCCCGTTAAAAGATTGGGCAAAAGAGGCACTTTAACCTTCATGGAAGAAATTTCCCCAAATCACAGTGGTATATTTGGAATAACACAAAATGTTAATAGGGCCAAAAGAAGAAAACACAATAGGTGTCAAAGACCTGCAGCTTCTGGACTGACTTTTTTATCTTTTATTCTTTTCTTCATCTCTCTAAATTTAGTTTCTTCTTCTAACATGAATTTAAACTCTTCTTCAGAAATTCTTCCATCTTCAATAGCTTTGGAAATATGATTGTGAATGTTATTAAGTTTTGCTTCTGATAATGTTAAAATATGTTGGTGTTTGTCTGCTTTATGTTTTAGTTTACTACTTATAAATTTTGATATTATGCATATTGGGCACCTGCACTAATAGATACTCCTTCTAAGATAATAGCAAATGGAACTGCAACAACTGTCGTTAACAAGGCAATTTCTGTTACCCCAGTTCCAATTGTAGCAGTAGCTAATACTTCATCGGTTACATCAATACTTTTAATTACTCTTGAGTATTTCTTATAGGTTTTTCTTCTGTGTTCTTTTTCTCTTTTGATAGCAGTTTGAATGTCTAGTATTTTTTTTAAAATTCTATAATTATTTGCTTCCATAGGCTCTGTTAGAGGGGCTGTTGGCAAACGAGGATAAATTTTCTCTTTCGACTCCATTTTATTATAGAAGAAATTTAAAGCAACCAACCTAAAATCGGTATGTTTTTAAATGGACTATCTTCACCTAAAATTAAACCTTTACCATCATATATTTGACCTCACGGTGTAAATATAATCCATCACCTAATGTATCATAATATGGAGGTATTTTCACAGGACTCAAATAAAGACCCTTTCCATTAGTTTCTACTTGACAAAGACATCCTCCTTTTTTAAAAATATAATCCGTCTCCTAGAATCTTTGATACACCTGTAGACGCTAAACCTATTAAAAGCTCCTATTCCAAGAGACTTTGCAATAGCAGGTACAGCTTTGGAAAGAAAAGGTAATGCTAGTCTAGCCAAAGCTGCTAAGAAACCACCTTCTATTTTAAGGTTGTGTTTTATTTGTTTTTTACTCAGTGTTATGTCTGCCCCTTTGTTTGCAGCAAAAGCTTTTTGAAGTTTCTTTATCTGAGTCTGTGTTAAGGCTAACACATCATCACCCGGTTCTGTTATTCTTATTGTAACTTGAGTATCATTTTTTATAGCTCTTTGAAGTTTATCTTTCTGATTTTCTGAAAATTTTAGGCCTGCTCTTTCATATTTTTAAAGGATTAAATTTCGCTCGAATTTAAAGGGTTAAATTTCTCTCAAATGAAATCTTATAGTAACAGTTTCCCCTCGTAAGTTTAAAATGTTATCACCTTAATCAGTGACTCTTACGTCTAAATTACTTATAGTCTTCAATGTGATAGGAAGGTAAACAAGATTTCTACGATTTTATAACCGGATGATACATTTGGAAAGAATGAGTAAATAACAGGAACTACCATTTATTATGTTAATGTGAACAAAGATACTGTTAACTGTAAGAATGTTTACAATGTTTTCTGACTCATGCGTTCCAGCATTGTATATTCTATGATGAAAACCAAGCATATCAGCAAGAGTATTATTATCTTCAAAACTAACTCTATATCCTTGTTTTATTGACGGGACAGATTTCAATGTTTGGTTATTTGTGTGATAGTTATAACATCACTTTCAATTAGACTTTGGATTGCGGAGTTTAAAGCCTTGATTTCATGGGCACCCTCTGGAATGAAAATATTCTTCCAGGTTGTGCCATTAAAATACTTGAACATATTATTCTCCCTGTGAACATTAGGAAAAGAGTAATAGGTTTCAAAATTAACCAGTGCTAATTCATAATCTTTATATTTATCTAATTCTAGAGGTGGATTAAAAATTATATTAGAAGCTGTTTTATTTCTGCTAACAATCAGCTGTTCTGAGTGTGTAGCGCTTGTATTCTTAGCGATTTCTTTTAAATCATTTTCCACTTTTAAGGTAAAAAGAATGTGTCAAGTTTATATCTATATTTACCGTTGTCTTTATCTGTTGAATTGTCTATAACAATAAAACCATGAGGCTGTTTCCAACATTGATTACAGAACGATTTGAACTCCTCAAAGGACATATCAGTGCTAACGTGATCATTGCAAATATGATTCAAATTTTTAGCATCTTGCTTAAATAAACAGAGAAAGTTTGCATTCTCTTTTATGGTTTGTCTAGGTAGTTTAAAATAGTTCTGTGCTAAGTAATAACAATCCACATTGCTATGTCTTCCTCTAACATAATAATCTTTGCATTTGTTTTGTTTTTCAAGAAAACAGGTCATCGAACACCATTAAATGTTTATCATTAAGGTTTAGATTTTTTGGGTCGGGGACATCTTTTGAGTTTTCATAAAACTGACAAACAATAGGTGATTTAAAAGAAAATGTTTTTCTAGCTTCCTTCAAAATCTGTTGAGGTGATATATATTTTTTTATATATACATCTCTGTTGTTAAATAAATTCAGTATAACATCTTTAGGTAACTTTTATTCAAATCCCGTTTTGATAATACCCTACTCAGGTTGAAGAGAGTTTTTTCAAATACTTGCAGTCGATTAAAATAAAGCCAATTTTCGTTTAAGAGGAGGTTCGACATTAAACAAGTCTTCCCACAACCTGATTTCCCAATAATTAACCCCCGTATGGACTTAGGGAAAAGAGGGTTATTATTTCTTTTATTTAAATTGTCATTCCAACTTAAATTTTTTATTTCCATTTTTAATGGGGAGAAAAGGGAGGGAATCATTCATGGTATTGGACGCATGTAATGTGTGAGTTTGTGGGTGGGAGAGGGAGGTGTGTGTGTGTGTGTGTGTGTGTGTGTGTGTGTGTGTGTGTGTGTGTGAGAGAGAGAGAGAGAGAGAGAGAGAGAGAGAGAGAGAGGGGGGGAGGTGCAGGAACCAATCATCAGTGGGATGTGGTCAGTCATCGCAATCTGATGCTAGATTAAACAGCCACCAAAAGCCCTCAGTCAAAATCCTGATTTGAATATAACTACGACAAAGTTCAATCGGCGGCCGCCTGAAAGGCAACCTGTAAAGAAATAACCAGACAAGCGTTGTGTGATTCCATGGTGAAGTATTTGTCTCATAAATAAACCAAGTCAACCCCTTGCGCTCTCTGTAATAGGAGCGATTGCGAGTTAACAGTATGGTTTCCAAATGGTTATTATTGTTTGAAAAAAAAATAATAGAACATGGTGATCCTATATGATCGCGAAGAGCTAAAAATAGAACATAGTGATCCTATATGATCGCGGAGAGCTAAATATAAACAAGGGGAAGGTGTTCCCCCGTTTTATTTTTAGTCTTTGGCGTTCATAGCAGGAACGCGAAGAGCTAAATTTAGAGACTCGCATTAATCCATTCTTGAGACGCGTGCAGTTACTAGATCTACGCTGGTGACGTAGTTTGTTTATCTTGGATAAGTTCAATTGCTCCTAACATGTTCTTATAATAAAGTTCATGTTCATTTATGACCTCTAATTCATCCTGTAACCAAACTTCAAGAGCTTGAGATGTGGATGCCATTTGTAAAATTAAAGGTTCTTTTAGGTTTGAATACCTTAAAAAATTATCAAAAAATGTTTGATTCTCTT
The DNA here is from genome assembly GCA_033807755.1 of Ellobium chinense. Lineage (NCBI taxonomy): Eukaryota > Metazoa > Mollusca > Gastropoda > Ellobiida > Ellobiidae > Ellobium > Ellobium chinense. The sequence continues at coordinate 831,605 of JAWQUT010000074.1, forward strand.
CAGTCTCTCTATCTAAATCTTCATCACTATTCTGAGACATGAATGAGACAAACACAAACTACTCCAAGAAAATCACACGTCCACTTGCCAGGTGGAGTGCAGAAGGAATGACTGGCGTGTGTCTGTATTAGCTATCCCGGGCGGTTGCTATGCATTGTTGTCACAACAAACAGTGTCATATGTTTTAAATTCAACGTTTGATTGGAAAACCAACATCTGTAGAGTAATCAATACATTGATTCAGAATTGTCGCACTGCTGCGCTGAATTTGTCTAAAAAATAGGGCAGAAAGCGGGCATTACATAGAGAGACGTGATTTTTTTTTTTTTTGTAAGGGTGAGCCAGCACTGGATTTTTTTGTAAAAATAGGTAAAAAAGTGACACTTGAGAAAATGAGCCAAAAAAAAAAGGGGGGGGGGGGGGGGGGNTACATAGAGAGACGTGATTTTTTTTTTTTTTTGTAAGGGTGAGCCAGCACTGGATTTTTTGTAAAAATAGGTAAAAAAGTGACACTTGAGAAAATGAGCCAAAAAAAAAAGGGGGGGGGCGNGGGGGGGGGGGGGGGGGGCGGGGGAGGTGAGCCAAACTCGCCAAAATCTACCACTACTAACGTTTTCCAAACTTACTGTTCTCCTAAGAGGAACTACCTTCATGGCAACAGCTAGCGGTTCCACTACCTATGGGCCCACCACATCAAGTGTCGGTTCCAGCGGTTCCAGCACATCAGTCGATAGTGCCACCGGTAAGTGACAGACACCAGTGCCCTAAATCATGAGGGGTTTGGGCTGGTCCTATCCTATCCTATCCTATCCTATCCTATCCTATCCTATCCTATCCTATCCTATCCTAATCCTATCCTATCCTATCCTATCCTATCCTATAACCTCTGGTGTCGTTGGGGCATCACACACGATCTGTTGACCAGCTTTCTCCATTTCTCTCTGTCATTTGTGGTTTTCATTGTTTCTCTGAGCTTCATTCATGCCAATCCACTGTCGGATGTTATCTTCCCATCATTTCTTTTGTCGCCCTCGTTTCCTGCGTCCTCGAACAGGGCCCTGTAGGATGGTCTGTGCAAGGCCTGGCGACCTGTTTCCACTTAAAAAGCACATTGTGTTTTGCTGAGTGCCTCTCTTCTTGCAAAAATACAACCTGCTTCCCATAACTCATTATGGTGCGCCTCTTTGAAGTGGGTAGATCGAACTCTGTGGGGCAGTATAATAATTATATGGATCACCGTTGGTGCTTGGAAGTGAGGTTAACACCAGCTGTTTGCTAACAACGAAGATGGTACTTGGCTCTTATCCATTGAACCACGGACATTACAGACTTGACCGCCATTGCATTATCACAAGAAGTTCGAGATGGGCAAGGAACCGTAATTATTTTCGAACTCTTCAGTACACTCGGCCTATATGGAACAAAGAGTTAACCACCTTTGCACGCTCGTGGGCAGTGAGTTATACATGAGAATTAGTAATTATATAACAGCTAAATCAATCTCTTTTGACATGATAAGGAACCTTTGGAAAGAAAGAAAATTGAGGGAAAAAAAAACAAACTCATTCAAACTACTGTTAGCCACAAACTCTGAATCTACACACAGTACATTTTCACAGAAGTTTCGAAATCAGTTCCGTTCATTTTTTTTTTCTAAATTGTGAGTAAATACAATGTGATTTGCTGAAAATGGAATTTTCCCAGAGAGGGCAGTCCGACAAATAATCAACAAGAACATCAGCAACAAAGTCTTCATTCGCCGCAACTTTTGTTTCAGAAAACCACTATATAAGTCAAGAACAAACTGCAAATGTGCTAAAAGAATGTCGTAAGTCATTTTCTAAGACTTTTAACGACAGCACATAACTATTCTCCCTTTGAAGAATTTTGCGAGATATTAAGATACTTTCTCAGACTAATTTGTAAAGATTATATTTTGGTAACATATCATCAACATTCTATAAAATACTGACTTTAATGAACCTTTGAACTTATGAGACTCTTAATTTATTATTCAGAAGCAGCGCAACAGCAACAAAAACAAAAGCAACAGCAGCAGCAGCAGCAGCAGCAACTACAACAACAACAAGAACAACAACAACAGCAGCAACAAAAGAAGATCGAGGAAAAAAACAACTGAAAAATCGCAGTGGTACTCTTAACATTCATATGGGAGAGAGAGAGACAGAGAGAAAGAAAGAGAAAGAGACAGATATGTCAATGACTATATCTAGGAGACAGTTGCACATAAAATATATTAATGGGTTTGTTTTTTTTTCATTCATTCTTTTATACTGATGTGACGCTATATTGTTTATGGTTGGATTTCGCCTAAGTGAATAAACTTGAATCTTGAATATAAGAGTAGGGCTAAAGACCACCCATTTTGAAAAAAAAAAAAAAAGACACTTTAAGAATAACTTTCTAACACAGTGTCTTTTCCCAGCCTTAACAGAGCAATAATATTGCAATCGACACAGGTGTTTGCGAATGATCAATGAACATGTTTGAAATTAATAATTACTAGCATAGACACCCATTCTATGAATGGGACGTTGGATAACAAAAATAGGATTATCTGCTACATGGAGAGCTTTGCTTTATTACTATGATGTAGAGATAGCACTACTGGATGGCTAAGGTTACGGGTTTACCCGCTGATATGGTGCTGGACGACTTCACAAGTAAGGCGTCATCAATGAATGTAAAGCAGATTTCGAAATTTCAACCTCATTCTTTAAAAACGATGAAACTGAGCGAAGCCCGTACATAACTAATGGAATCTTGCACCCTTTGTGAGCACACACTGACGCTAAATCTCTTTTGTCGAATTTCATACAGGTTACCGATTTTGGACCCGAATGTTACGTGTAACAGGTTATGAGTTTATCGCGTTCGAATTTAGCGTGCCACGTCCCCGATCCAGTCTTATAATATAGATAACAGAAAATTCACATACTTACCGCTTTAAAACACATTGTGAATTGTGAGTTTTGAATCGATCTGGATCGTCGAATTGGTGTTCAAATTTCCAGTGGCAAACGAAACGTAATGTTTTTCCGGTACGAAATTTTAACGTTTTATTTGGAGTCGACGAAATGGCAGAATGAATTCCGGAAACAAAGACAAAGAGAAACACGCGACACAAACTTTGTAAATTGATTCATCAAATCTTGCAATTTCCGTGAGCAGGCAGTGATGCTAAACATTCTGTATCTGATATTGTACATGTTGACGTTTTCAGCCGAATTTTACAAACAGCGGTTTTGAAGGTTATGCGTTAGGAAGGGAGCGTGCCAAGCCCCCGATCCAGTCTTATAATATAGATGTTTTGATCTTCTCCCTTAGTGTCTTCTAAAAAGACTGATACAGGTAGCTTGCTTTAATCATTAAAGGCCTTCGAGATTTTCATATCATATAGACTAGTATAAGAATAGTGTGGTTGTTATCCTCTGTCACTGAATGTGTGTGTGCATGTGTGCTTGCATGTAATGTGAATGCGCAAGGGTCCATGCAGGGACGTAGCGTCCATAACCGGTATATTTATCCAATATTTTTAACTAATCTGAAATGTTTTGCAAAACTGTCAAACATTATAATATGTATACTATTTCACCTACAAGCCGTTTCCAAGCATTGACAATACGACTTTGTCACGGTTAGCTAGTTTTACTCGCCGATAATCTGAAGGCCCATACACTGTCTCATAGATTCAGCGCTTCCATATGCACAGTGTATTTCATCTAAGGCTGTGTCACAAGCGAAATTATTGGAAAAAAAAAAAGTGACGTAATCTGAGGGAAGACTAGATTACCCGCTGTGGTAACTATTATTATTTTCTTTTTGCGGAAGAGCGACAAGATCTTTTCCCTTAAACGGTTTCCCGGTTTTTGCTCAGGGCAGTCAGACTTCGCTATTTCGGAGCCAAATACCAGATTTTTTACCCTTTTTGAAAAGCCATGGACTCTCAAATAGCTGACTGGCTCTTTGGCTCTATTTTTGGTTCCAGCGGACTCTAGATAAATATTGACTGGTTTCCTATGCAAAAAAGTATTTATACATCTCTGAAACTGTATGGTATTTCAAGTGACAGAGCATCTGTCGTAACTGGAACCATGAACATCTATTAACAGAATGATCCCGGAACTCATCCGTGTAACAGTCGTTCCTTAAGCTCTAATGAATGCAGAACGGTTGATGACAATTAAAATATCCGTGTGTATATCCAGCACTAAGACAGTTCGTAATAAATGTCTTGTCTTATACGAAATCTCAATCCAAGTCGGCCATTGACAGTTAATGACAGCTGTCTGGATATAAGTGATAGATTACTCACATAAAAAGATCACCCTCGCTACAGCTTTGCACGTGTCTAATCTGTGACTGAATTTTGCAGTTGCATATGGTCTCGAATCCCCTTAATGATAACATCTGATTATAAATGAAATTATAACAATTTTAATAACAATTATCAGTATTTCATTTGTTATGTTTAAAACAATTGCTGAAGATGCAAAGTCGTTTATTCAGCTCTGAGCCAGTAAAACTAATTCCATACATAAATTACAAGAAAAGAGAGAGAAAGAAATAAAGAAAAGAAAGAAAGGAAGAAAGAAAGAAAGAAGGAAAGAAAGAAAGAAAGAAAGAAAGAAAGAAAGAAAGAAAGAAAAACTGATTCTAGAACTGACCGTTAAAAATGCACCAATTATTTCCGTTACTTACCAGTCATTGTCTTACAGACAAGTCAATGTCTCTTTCGTGCGTCACCATTCTCTCTTCCTCTCTCGTACAACCTTCTATACTACTTCTTATCCACAACGAAAATAATTACTCAACCCTAATACTACTTCTGCTTCCTCAGACACTCTCCCGTCTGGCACCAAGCTGCACATCATGTGTTACTTCACCAACTGGGCCCAGTACAGGATAGGCCAAGGTAAGTATTTGCCCTCAGATGTGGACGGTAGCCTTTGCACAGATATCATCTACGCTTTTGCTGAAATTGACACTCAGCCCCCGGGGATAAAGACTAGAGAGTGGAATGATAATGGTGAGTAGTCTAATCCATCCATCCATCCATCCGATCCATCCATCCATCCATCCATCCATCTTCCGTCCCTCCGTCCGTCCGTAAGTCCTTCCGTCCGTCCGTCCGTTCGTCAGTTAGTCCGTCCGTTGGCTGGTTTCCACCAAATACGTTTTATTCCCACCCCATCAACCCATCTGTCATGCTTGCTATCCAACTTCTATTATTTCTAAATTTCAGAAGGCCTCTTATAATCACGAGCTAAAGAGTGTCACGTTTTCGCTATCTCTCTTTCTATCTATCCTCCTTTGGTAGACTAATTCTGTTTTTACACAAGAATACAGGAATACACGAATCTTTATTGCTCAAGTTATATATAACATATGAGCATCTATAATAATTAGAAAATATAGTTTACAAAGCTAAATCAGTCATCAGTTGAAGACCTGTCTTTCCTGCCTATCTCTGGATCCCTCATCTTCCCTCTTCTATACCTGCTCTCTCTATCTTTCTCACTCATTCCCTCCTTACCCCTACCTCCCTCACCCCTCCA
>JAWQUT010000074.1:855825-879619 GCA_033807755.1 Ellobium chinense
CCTTCGCAACAGGAAGAAAAATTCTGAGAAAATCGCATTTAAAAATGCATCTGTAATTTCATATACTTTTACTCACAAAAACGTATAGTGATCCAATATTGCTGAACAGCTGGCAAAAATATATTTTCTTTTACCTGAAAACTTAATTTTCAATCTCTGCAACAAATAAACTTCGATACTAGACTGCCCTAATCACATGTAGGATGTAATGTCATCTCGGTTCTTGATCTGTCGATACAGAACTCATTCTGACTACCATCGGTGTAAACAACAAGTTTAACAAATTTATTGGGAATAAGCTCAGACCACAGCCGTGGTACATGGGCAAAATAAAGTATGCAACGGGACAGCACATGGACATTTTAAATACTACAGCTACTAACATCATACATGTTCACAATGCATTGTTACATTCACGTGCATTCACAACGTTCTCATACATTTCACATTTAACAATAATATGTAACACTCACTTTTACTAACAATCATTCAGTCCTTACACTCATTCTTTTCTCTTCTAAATACTTAATAGCTATATACATGTTATTGGAATGTTTATAACGCAACTTCGATGAATTTAGCCAATTTAACTAAAACGTTCGTTTTCTTACTCTCAAACAGCTCCCTTGACTTAGATCGTACATAAAATCTTTTATCCAGAAATCTGTGCCTTTCAGTCATTGACTGTTCACATTCAAATAAAACATGGATCAAACGAATCAAGAATGTCAGCATTTTTTTTTCAATCTTAGAACACATTGCTTTCAAACTTATCTCTACGAAGACACAAAACATTAGTTTGTATTGCTTTGCACGACAGATGTATATGCGTGCATGAAAGTAGTTGTGACAGGAATAGATAGATAGGGACAGTATTTCTGTAAATATCTTTCATAATGTATATGATAAAATATGTTTGTGTAAATTCTTTTCTATAATGGCTTCAAGCTCTGCGGGGATAATCGTTATAGAAAAAAAATCATTAGTATTATTATTTTATTCAATATTATTGTTGTTGTTGTTGTTGTTGTTGTTGTTGTTGTTGTTGTTGTTGTTGTTAATCTCAGACTATTTGAGTATTGGCCTTTCACAATAGGTCAATTTCCTTAAATGCAAAGAATGGTTCCTCTCGGCGAAAAGCCATAATACGGTTTCATAATTCACACTATAGCTGCACTAGTTTATGTTAGGACATGGACGTTTATTGGGTTAGCATAAACACTGTTTTTTAAAGCATTTTCAAAATGATAGGAATTAAACCGATAAGGCTTTGGAGTTAACAAATGTAAAGAGCAAAATGCCCCTTAGGCAAGTTGCTGACACCAGCGGGTGGTCCCTTTTTTTGCTCTTTACATATAGGCCAACTAATTTCAAAGGATTGATTTGCCTTTCTCTGCCAGATATGGAGTGCGGAATTTTTACATGATAAGACTTATGTTACCTCTGGGAACCTAGGAGTTGAATAGAGTTGAATCTTATTACATGAAAGACTAATAAAGATCTGATATTAATATTTAAAATCATAGCAGGAAACTATTGAAAAACATGATGTACACCTGAACACCTGGAGCGCCACCTAGCGGATTCAAGGGAGTTAATTTTAGGAAAATGATCCATCCCCTGTAAAATTCAAACGGTTATACCTCTTGTAGCCATGATTCCTATCCGAAAACGTGCACTTTAACTTAGCTGCAATCCACTTTTGCGCAACTCTTGCGTAATCGCATCATTACAAGTTCTTTGATATGGTCTGTTAGTATCAGAGTCATTGTATAGTCACAACACTTGGGTAAAAGCAACTTTTCCCTTTTTCATAGGATTTGCAATTAAGCGGAGTCGAACACATCACTTACAGAAAAGCCATATTCTGATCAATCAGTCCTGGATCTCCAGTAAATCTGCATCCTGGAATCCCAGGCTAAGGGGAATAATCAAACATGCAAAGGAATGGGTCATTTTAGGTTACAGGCCTGTAATTGTACTTTCACTTTTGGGTCCTACAAACTTATGGGGTAAATTTCATTTCCCCTTTTCCCTCTTTTGGCATGCCCTGCTTCCAGTAATAAGGGCTCCAGGGGGAAAATTTTGATATCATGGGAATCTGTGTAATTTCATCTCCCCTTGTCCCTCTTTCGGCATGCCCTGCTTCCAGTAATAAGGGCTTCAGGGGGAAAATTTTGATATCATGGGAATCTGTGTCCATTTTACTTTATTTTACCAGGCACTATTTAGCCCTGGGCTGGAACTGCCAGGTCAAGGGTGTGCTCAGGCGGAAGAGGAGGGGTTTGGCATTGACCAGTGAAAAATGTAGGGTCTGTTTACAAATAGCAACCAAGCTCAAAATTTCAAAGGGCTTGCTAGGGTTGGGTAAGTCTTAAAATTTGGGCCACATAATGAGCTTCAATCTGGTATGGGTCTAGATGAAAGCTAAAACTTTGGGTTAAGAGGGCAGCTCAAAATGTTAATAACGCCCATAGAGGAAAAAAAGAGTCCAATCCTATTACAGGTCTGTAAAGTTTATTCAAATGTAAAGAACGGCAACTCTTGAACCATATTCTGGACGAAAAGGCATTATGGGCGGTTTCAGCCGTTATTTGGCTTCGTAAACCTGAGAACCAATTATGAACATGCTATTCGCTGCAGAGGCTTGTGGTTGTAAGTAAGTTTCCCTGAAATTTATAAATAATTTTCTAAACTTTCATTGCATTGTTTCGGGCACTGACGGGCTTTGTGAGATTGTATAAGGCATTAGAGATCTACTTGTTAAGTCACCGTACCTTTGGTTTCCTGTTGGCGACCCACGTGATCGGGTCGCCCTGGATGGCCACCAGTCGCGACACAGTGTACATTTTCATAAGAGGTGTCTGCGCCCATATCAAGTTGGTGCCGTGGTTAACTGCAAGGAAGTAAAGATAGGGTTCAGTGACGATGATGATGTAGGCTGGTGGTGATGATAATAATGCTAATGATGATATTTAAAAACTTGCACATCAACGATGGGATCTCTTACCATCGCTAAAATTATATTAACTCTGCATGTTGAACGCCACTAAGGGGTGCCTTCAGCAGCGATGCAGTAATGTAATTCTTAGGATGGTAGGAGATCCCCTAGGTAATGCGTAAGCTCTCAGTTGATGAAAGTGATTTCAAGCCTGTCAAAAGAGCGCAGTTGGCCTCATTTTACTATGTGTATATTATGTAAAAAAAAAAAAATATCAGTCTTATTAACAAAGCTTTTTCATATGGAATGTTGATGGATTATATTTTGATGGTAGATGTATTGAGGATGTTGAATCATTGATTATGAAGGAATGTAAGCATTGCAGCAAAATAACTGATAACTTGCACATAACGCTGGGATCTCTTACCATCGTAAGTACTACATTAACCCTGCATGTTGAACGCCACTAAGGATGCATCCAGGATCGATACACTATTGTCATTTTTACAATGGTAAGAATTTCGCCTGTTAAATTGGCCTTAATTTACCATGTGGACGAAATGTACAAAAATTATCAGTTGTATTAGCAAACTTTTTCTACATTATAGATAAGGAGTGTTGATGTTTTAATGGTGGATGTAATGATGTAGCCAAATCCTGCAGAAAACGTACACATTAAAGGTGGGATATCTTACCAGCGTAAGAATGACATCACACTGGTGCTGAATTCACCTTTAGTAGCGTTTAACATATAGTTCTCATGATGGTCAGGGATCCTATCGTTATTGCGCAAGTTCTCGATTGATGAAGAGCAGTCTACTGTAAGCATTGCAGCATTTTCATCACACTCATTCCACATTTGCCTGAGTCTTTACTTTAAGTTTTGAAAAAGTTAGCGCTCGCTCCCAACATAGCTGCTCAAAGCTAAACAATACGGCAGATGAGGTTCGGTTTGTAAAACTGGGATAATATAATAAGAACGAGTCAAAGCGCTAAATTTGTTCTAATAGGGAAATGATGATAAATGGAATCAGGAAGCTCATAGTTCTATATATTTAACTCCAATCATCAAAACAAACAAAACAAAAAAATGACTTAGGCAAATGTGGACTGAGCGAGACGAAATGGTCTATGGACTTTGGTGGAGGACTGAAGACAAAAGCTGTGATCGTCCTTGATAGCTCGCACGATAGTCTTGGTGAGCACTTTACTAAATATCCTCTTGTGCCTGCACCGTTGGTCGCCAAGCGCCAAACATACATTATGTACCAGTAGGAAACATAAGTACAGGTCAAGGGCTGCTGAATAAAGGCGGATCATGTGCAACTTTTGGTAGGAGGTATGGGAAAGATGACAAGCACTTGGCAAAATTGGGTTACGGTGGTAAATCTTGAGACAGAAGCAATTTCGAAAAAGAAAAGTGCATGATGTGTTTTTATTTCGCTCCAGCGGAATGTTCTCGTCACCTTTGTCATGGTTACGCCCCTGCAGTGCAGTGTACTAACGAATTATTATGTGTCAACTGTAAAAGATACTGTTCTATAGTTACATGCAGTTACATACTGTTAGTGAACAACGGCGTATTGTTCTCTGAATTACAGAGTGCCAAACTGCAATGTTCGCAGATGGTACAAATGCTCTCCAAAAGACTTTCTGGAAAATTTTCCTAATCCCCTTACACAAAACCAGCGCCATTCGGGAACACTTTGGAAGTCCCAAAATAATAACTGGGTTAGATGCATTTGTCAGATATTGCAAAACAAAGTGCTCTTTGCCTAACAACCTTTGGCGGCCAGTGGATTTCGGAACTAGCGTTGCCGAGTAGTCTTATACTATGTTTGGATGATGTATACCAACTGAGAGTTTGCGCAGTAACGATGAGATCTCTTACCATCGCAAGAATCACATTTAATATGCATGTTGAAGTTTCTAAGGGTGTAATGTAGATGTTGGATGTGAGTCCTAGATAAAGTGGATTGATTAATTGATTGATGAGTGGAATGACTGATTGATCGATTAACTGATGTGTCGACTGGCTAATTAATTTTTTGCTTTTTTGCTTTTGAATGTTTGATGTTTAGTACGTACGGTCATTTCTTATTACGTACTCATATCGGCTTTTTTCCTCTAAAAGCCTTGTTGTTAAAACTTGTTAAACCTTAGTGCATTCCGCACTGATGCACCAATATACTTCTTATGATGCTAAGAGATACCATCGTAAATGCGCAAGCTCTCAAATGTTTGGCTTACTTGCTGCAACACACTTGAACAGTCCAACACACCAAACCAGAATCCATGCCCGTAAGAGAAGACTTCTCATCATTGTGTTAATCCAAATGAAAACCACCGCTGACACACGACCATAAAATAGTCTTACCTACGACGTAACACTAGTCTAGATCTAATTCCCTTTGAAAATTGTATATATAACAAGCGGTAGATCCTGTCCAAAGGTCAATTTCTAATTAACCTTTAATTACGCATTGAAGGATTGTTTCTTCCGCATTCAGCTATAATGATAAATAGGTAACATAATAATAAAGAGCGCACAGTATAGAGACTGCTTTTTGGGCATTTTTTTTTTACATGGCAGGTTTGTTAAACAAATGAATGTACACCGTCCTGATACTGATGAAATGTGCAACTTGAATCAAAAACGTTTCGATAATGTTGAAAATTACACAACACTTAATATGTCTTGACGACACTTAAAATGAGTCTAAAATTGCATTTGTTTTCTCTGCCAAGATAATATTGTCGGATAACAGCTTTGTATGTCACTTGTATTAGATGAAAAATTGTTGGGTCTGGTATTGCTCTCTATAAGGTCATTCCCATAAAATGGCGCAGATTTAGAGAAAATGGCAGTTAAGGATCAGTTTTACATTTCAAAAACAATTTAGTCTATCTCGCAAAATTAAAAAAGTTATCAATAAAGAATCCCCACTTCACAAGTAACCTTCTTTTTGTCTTGTGTACATATGTGATGGTACTTCCACTTTCTGCAAGTAACAAAAAGTTGACACTGAATAGCCCGGGTCGCCTTCTGAGCCTAGAATCTTAGTTCCCAGCTAAGCAACATTGTTTCATTTTCAATGACTGCAAGACATTTTATGTGGCGATCCCGGAAAACCCGATGGAAATAGTTGACCAATGTTTGTGCACTAGGTGCAAAGTAAAGTGATATTTGCATTCAAGATTGAAACTGCATTTTTTTTTTTCACTAACACATAATCAACTTTATATCCATCTTCTACAGAAAGTTGACTTCGTGATTGTTCATACATGCTTTTATTAATTAATTTCCATGTGTATTGATGTGTATTTATGATGTTAGTGGCCTGCTTTAAAGCTATTTTTCTCAGTTTTAAAATACGTCACTTCCCGAAATCGAAATTATAATATGTATCTTTGCTCCTAATAAACACAACTGTTTAAAATAAAATGCCTACTCTTGAGAAACAAATGAGAACTGCAGACACAAAAATATATCTCAGTTTTGAACATTTGATCATTACTTTGAGTCTTCCTGGACCGCCACATCTAGATTCATATTTTTACTCGTATGAATCTGCACACCACGGAAAGCGAACTTCTCACATAATCTGAACTGTCGCCTGGTCGATCAAAGATAGCTATGCCTCTAATACTGGCAACTGATCTGAATATGCGGGGCCGGAAGACCTTCCAAGAATATGACTATGAAACAGTAGTCAAGCCCGACTGATAGACTTTATTTTAATCCTCTTAATAACTGAATGCAGCATGAGAAGATTTGCATCTCCTTGCCGAGCGCTGGGTGCAGCGGTCGAAGTTTGCAGCCCAGTTCCAGCTGATTGGCCGGTAGACAACACATGCAAGGGTCATTATCCGTGACAATAGCCACGCAGCCAGTGGAAGGCTGACCGAGAGACGTGAAACTGTACAAAAATAGAATATGGTTTAAAACAAGGGTTGAAACAGTCCTCAGAGATTTGCCATAACTGATGAGTGGTACTCCTGACGATAAGTATGACTAATATCTATTATAGTAGTTCGGGAAGGGGTCTCCGAATTTTCTTTCATTTAAGATTAGGTGTCTGTTTTTCGAGACCGCTTCAAAGCTTACACAAATGTTCCGAGTATATAAATATTTTATTAAAGAGGTAAAATAACAAGAATAATGCAAGTAACGTTTCTTTAATCTAGATTTGAAGTTTATTTACATTATACATCAAAGGTATTTATTAGGTTCACAGATGCCACAAGTGTTTAGCTTGATTCATATATCTGACATTAATCTTTCATTCGTTCGAAATTTTCTGTCTGTTTATTCCAATAGTAGCTGCATGATAGCTTGTAGTGAGATTCGGTTTGTTTTGAACAATACCAAAGCAGACTATGCCCATAAAACACGTCTCGCTAATCCCACTTCGAACGTTTGGCAAAAAAAAAAATGATGGTTTTTACGATAAGGGGATAAGTCCTGCATGCCCTGTCTTGTGACTAATATCAGTTTCTCGTCGTCGACTTGCAGAAGCAGAAGACTGTGGCAATGGACTCAAGATCATACGGTCGTAAGTTCGATTCGCAATCACGGTCATGCTGTAAATGCATTGTGAAAGCACCTCACTTAGATTTTCTTCACTCCATCCATCTGTGAAATGGGTATCTGGCTATAGGCAGTGGAAGGTATTGTCAGAACGTTAATGATCAGCACCTGTGAATTGCAGCGGCACTGTGTACTCCACGGGAGTTGAGAAAGTTCTTAAGTGATTAGGCCTGCTCAGGTAATAATAATATCAGTGTGAAGATGCCTGACGGGGCATTAGGCTAAATACGAGATTTATAAAGCGCATTATTATTATTATCGTTGGTATTATTATTATTATTATTATTATTATTGTTACATTTTCACAAGACATATTGGTTGAGCATTTTGTACGCTTTAAGAAGATTGTTAAGTCTTCAAAGCATACACCAAAGTTTCGAAATGGAGTCTACTGGGACTTATCTATGACGTTCAGTATAATATGTATTAAGAATAGGCAATCATTAAGAAATAATTTATATGACAATACACAACAAGAGGTTAATTGCTGTCTGATTGAAAGCAAAGAGAATGTGCGTGATTTTGTTTTCACAATATAAGTATATCAAAATAAGACTTGGAAAGAACGTCAACATTTTTATAACGACCTGCTCTCGGTTCACATAGTTCTCACACTGTTGGTTGATTGAAGAAAAACAAACGCATTTTGCACATTACGTTTCCAGTCAGATGTTCGTTAAATTCGAACCTCCCATAAAAAGGTAAACACATTTAAAACATTCCATACGATACATAAAAAATCACTTTCGATGCCTACGCACGGAATATGTCGAATCAGTGCATACATTTGCACAGCCATACAATATTTCCAGTTGTGAATGGAAAGTTTTCGTACGCACACACATTCAAATGTTTGCTAAATATGAACTTTCACAGAAACTGAAACACACTTAAAACATCCTAAAAGAAAAATAAAATCACTTTTCATCTCCATGAAATATTCCGAATGAGTAAAAAAATTAATATCTACAGCTATACTCTTTTTCCAGTCGAGAATGACACCTATAGTTCGTACATACATGCAAATGTTTGCTACATTTGAACTTCCACAAAAAACTGAAACACATTTAAAACACCCTTAACAACAAGTAAACTACTTTCATCTCCACGAAGTATTCCGAATCAGTATACAGAGTTGTACAGCCATGCAAGTTTTCCAGCCGAGAATGGCGGCCTATAGTACGCACAGACTCTCCTCCACCGGAAGTGAGCTCTTCGAAATCAGGAGTTAGGATCAGGACTCTTGCGATGTCAGCGAAGCCCATCTGAAGTGTGTTACGACTCTGCAGTGTGTTGTCGTCTCATTCTTACTTATTCTTCTCTCCCCCCCCCCCCCCCCCCCCCCCCCCCNTCATCCCAACCCACTTCACCAATCCAACGACACACACAAAATCTCCTTCTTTCGCTCGTTAAGCGCCTCTTCCCACTTCACTTTCCAGTTCTATGAACCGCATTTCCTGGGTCATCCTTCATTTCTGCACATCCTTCTCCCCCACACCCACCCCCAACCCCCACTTTTTTTTTTTTTACATTTATCCGAGTGGTCTATATCATAGTAATACATTAACTGTAAAATGTGTATGTACATTGTAAACAGTTAATGGTGTGAATTTGGTACTGTAGTCATAATGCTTTACATGTTCATGTGCTGTCTTGTCGTACTTGATATTGTTAGCCCATGTATTACAGGTGTAGTCTGGGCTCATATCAGAACAAGGTGGGCTCATAGCAACAAATTTGTTAAACTTGTGAGCCAGATGTGTGTAGGTCCCTTTGTTAGGGTTAAAGGCAAGGTAAGGGGTGGGACCGGGCTAAGAGAAAAGAGATCTCCTGACAATGTCTAAGGAGTCGCTATAACTCGCGCTCAGCACTAAGCCATGTATACCTTGGCGGAGTTCCGGAATGGGTTATTTTCTTCAGACGTAAAGAACAGGAGCTCTCCAACCACACTCTGGGCGAAAAGACCTACTGCTGTTTTCTGCTATTTGCCTTTGTAAATCTGGAGAACCAACCATAAACATAAAATTATCAGCTGCAGAGGTTTGGGCTGGCACATGAATATTCCCCGGGATATTATAAACACTTTTCAAGCACTTATGAAGTAATGCTAATGAACTTACAACATTGGGAACATCTTGAACTTAACAAAGATAAAGAACGAAATACACCATACGCAAATTACAGTCGACAGCCAGTGGGGGCATTTATTGCTCCTAACGCATACTAATTTCTGAGGGTTAATCTGCATTTCTCTGCCAGGTGTGGGGTGCCAAATTTGGCATGGTAAGAACAAAACCCTCTGGGAACTTGAAGGCTGAATAATTCTGTTGCATCAAATTATGAAATAGGTATGCTAATACTATGTAAAGCTGCAGTCGATATAATGTTAAGTGTACCTTAACATCTGGAGCGCCATCTAGAGGATTTAGGAGACTTAATATGTGAGGAAAATGATTTATTGTGCCAAGGGACTATACGACACTTATAAACTAAGGCTGCGATTCTTATTCTCTCTTTTATTATGTAATGTTTAGCTCTACGGGGAAAAAGTCAGTTCTATTAGGAGCTGCACTCAACAACCGCTTAATCGCACTTCGGTTTATCCATAACATTATATTTCAAAAATTGATATCAAAGTCGAAAACAGAGCCTCAAACTCGGCACCTAAGCTCGTTACAATTTTCTCACATCTGGGTGCAGTGTAACCGAGCAGAATGTTTATTTTCTGTAGACGTGCTTACTCCCTTTTAACCATCCACATATAGCTTACGCCCTTCCCCTCATCACCCTCACCAAGGGCCTGCCGTGGATACGCCGATGTTATTGTTACATTTGATGTAGGAGGTTTGTGTGTGTGTGTGTGTGTGTCTGTCTGTCTGTCTGTGTGAGTGAGCGAGCGAGCGAGTGACAGAGAAAGGAGGACCGGGGGGGTGAGGAAGGNGGGGGGGGGAAGTATCAGTGAGAGGTTTGATGTCTTGTACCGCTGGTTATTTGTACAATTTTAGGAAGTGCCGAGGTTTCAAGTGAGTCGATCTAGATCTAGGCCGAATCATGCAGGCGTAAAGGTTCACTGTGCCTCGGCCGATATTTTCAAATTACTCCAAATGAGACCATTCACAACTGTAGTATCGTTCGGTAGTAGATATCGATACTGTGACATCATAATAATTTCCCCTGTTGGCCGGTTATACAAATCAGTTGTCAAAGTGAGGCTCTATTTAAGAAAAAAAAGTTGTAATTAACGATAACAAGGTATGTGGTGTAATAGAGTCGTTTGTGTTTAAACACAGTCCGTGCAATTGTAACGTTCACTTAGAGTAATTCAAAAATCCACTCTACAGAATGTTATAATTCTATCTAAACTTCACTCCATAATTGCAACTCCTTTTAATTGTAGTCTTACAACCTTACGCCGTAGGAGTTGTGATTAAGTGACTGTGAATAACGGTCTTGGTTTAATTTTGCTCTTTACTCTTCTGTTTGGCTTCGTGATGTGTGCATATTATTGTACTCAAAGCAGAAATAGTGTTATATCGCGTAAATTTGAAGAAATACAGTATTCGATATTAAATACTGTATCAACTAGCTTAGATCTGGGAATCGAGTACTCGAGTAACCTCTAGTATTTTGAGTATTCAGTATGAACAGTAATCGATAAAAGCGTGTCTGTTAGTTGTTCATGGATCGGAGCACATACGTTCAAATTACTTGAGAGCTTGAGCATTAACGATGGGATCTCTTATCATCGTGTGAATTACATTTAATTTACTATGTATTTTTAACGTTATATAGGGTGCTTTCAGGACCTGTGTAGTAAAAGTCGTAAGAAAGATCCCATCGTTAATGCACAAGTTCTCTGTTGCTACATAAGCGGGGTCGTGGCTGATGCGATGATGCCATAATATGGCTTAACAATAGGGGGCACAGGGGATAGGGATAGTGTGTGGTGGGGGAACTAGAAGGGATTGGGGTTTAAACTGTTGTCAGTTAACTGGTACCAGAGAAGACAGAGGTTGAGTTTTGGTCTATTTCTAGTTACAAAACGTGTGGTAACCCCAGTCTGGAAACAAAGAAATTGAATTATTAAATAAAGAAAAGAACTATGCCGTTTGCTTGTATATATCCCCTCATCAATTTTATCGTAGTAAGGTGATTGTAACAGCTAAATAATCAATTATTACTGTTATCGTTGTTATTGACACGAATAGAAGAGGCGAATAAAGCGCTAAATAAAATGCATCGTAAAACTACAATTAACAAACAGTTATATTTTATGCTTATTTTAACTCAATGCACTGTAACCTATTCTAACTATAATGGGGTACGGTTGTAACGGGAAGTCGGTTGAATCGGGCATAGTTTCCGAAACACCAACACAATGAGCTTTTACACCGATATATTTCGGTCCAGATCGACTTACTAGAAACCACGGCACTATAGCGTGAGGCTCTTCGGGTCCAGTCTCCCGCTGGCTACGTAGCCCATGTTACAGATAATGACCGTTGTACGTATTGTCTGTCGGCCGGTCAGGTGACACTGAGCTGCAAAATTCTACATCCGCGCTCAGCGCTCAGGGCTCTACAAGGAGATGCGTATTCTATTGCCGCATTCAAACGCAGCTAGTGGACAGTAGAATATATTCTATCACCGCATGGCGAAGGTTAAATACATTGAAAATGGTACAAAATAAAGCAATACGTGTAATCACTGAGGAATCAAAAGCGAGGAGCAAGTGAAGATATGTCGACAATCCTTCACTGGTTGCCAAGCAGAGCGAGGATAGCTTAAAAAGAGTACAGGGCCATTACTTTGTTATAAAGGTCTGAATGTGCTTCACCTTTCTACACATCTAAGTTATTAGACGAGTACAAACCATCAAATCAAATAATTACCCTCTGAGAACTATATTACTCTCGGAATACCAAAGACATATTATTTGAAAAGACTAGGAAAAGGAACACTCAGTTCTAAGGGGCAATCTTACGTGTAATTGCCCCACCCATTGACAATGTTCAAAGAACACGTACAAAACATCTTGTCAATAATTATGCTCGCGTATGGACATGCTTACAATACATGCATGCGCGAGCATGTGTATTTCTGTGTCTGTGTACTAATTCTGTGTATGTCTGGGCCTGTGTCTATGTGTGTTTGTGCGTCTAATTCTGTGTGTTTGCATGTCCCACTGCATAGATAATTCAGACGCTTGATCTATTCTCATTCCCACGCCATTTTATTAGGTCTGTCGGTTGTTTTATTTCTGTTGCTGTTGGCCCTCGGAATCCTGGTCACTAGTCTTTCTCGGATGTTTCTTACTTTAATTTATCAATCCTGATGAAGTGTTTATTGTATACACAACACGTTCATTACTTTTAATAAATTCATTGTGTATCTTTCAAAATATTTTAAGTAGAGCCACGGCAGAATCATACTTAGCTCCCATGATTGCATTGCTCGATTTCGCCGTAGCCCCTTATCCCCTTTCTTTAATCAAACAATGACAACGTTCAATTCTTACGGCGAAATCGAGTTCACCCTCAAATTATTTTCTTCTTAACAATGATAAAATGATGATGGTGTTTGGCTATGTCATAATCATTATTATTCACTGTGAAGCAAAGTGGCCGAACGGTAACGGCGTTGGACTCAAGACCCAAAGGTCGTGGGTTCGATTCCCGACCACTGTCATGTTGTAACTGCCTTGAAAAACACTTCTTTCATATTCTCCTCAGTCCACCCGTCTGTAAAATGGGTACCTGGCTACAGGCTGTGAATGATATTGTCAGAATGCTTGTGATCAGTACCTGTAAATGGCTGCGACACTGTATGCTCCACAGGGAGTGGAGAAAGTTTTAGAGTGAAAAGGCCTGCTGGGGTAATAATAATGTAAAGTAGCATACGCGAGCATTAGCCTGAATACGAGACTTATAAACCGAATTATTTATATTACTGTTATTATTATTTATTATTATTCACGGCTTAAGTGGGAGAGCGATGTACTTTGAAGGCGAGGGTTTGAGCGAGGGGAGGGAAAAGGAGGATAAGACAAACAAAAAAAAAAGAAACAGAGAAGAAAATTTGTCCGTAGATAACAATCTCGGAAACGCCTTCGAAAGGGATAAGAGCCGATGTTAGAGATAACGGACGCAAACAGTCATTATTGTAGCATGCAATGGCGGCGCAAATAGTGTCCAGCTAAGTGGGGCATTGAGTCAAGGATCTTCGTATGATGACGGGAAGATAGTGAAAGTGTTTCTGAATATTTTGCGTATTTGATTTGTCCATCTGATTCTGATAATATAGCCATGAATGGTAGACTACAATGTGCATAAATATTAACAGGGAAATCGTGATAGGGATAAATGAAGATGGCCTTGCCGTGAGTTTTCTGAGAATCCATAGTGATGATGATGATGATGATAATGATGATGATGATGATGATTAGCGATAAGCTCAACAGGTCGTTTTTAACAAGTAATATGTAACTGAAACCGAAACCACAACTGTGAAACGTGGGCGAACATCAAGAACAGACTTGCACTGCCAACGGGACAGCACACATCATGACACAGATTTTGTTAACGTGTGTCATGTTAAGTTGGGTGTGTGTATGTGTGTACATGCAAGCCTAGAAGGTTGGCGTCCAGACCAGCAAATTGACAACACACTTATTCTCTTAATAGAATCTTTAGTATGGGAGACTGGAACCCATAGTCCCCCTTGACCTGAGACGCATGCTGCTTGAGTGCACTCACGTGTGTGTGTGTGTGTGTGTGTGTGTGTGTGTGTGTGTGTGTGTGTGTGTGTGTGTGATGTGTACGCTAGTGGGGAACTGGTGAGTCCGATACATAGAAAGAGCTTTGTTCGACACTAGTGGCAGCTGAAAGCTAAAGGAGCTGTTTCGGTAGACGACTGTCGTGTATGCAGGTAATGTATTTAGCTAATTTGCAGCTATGTCCTTTCCACAGTAACTGGGATGAATACCAGATAAAAGAGGAGAAACGAATTTGTGATGATAATGCACGTTATGCATTAAGCTGATAATTTCATTCATTATTTTCCGACATTCATTCCTTCCTATTAAAATGAGTAGTGGAACGCATTTTACGGGCGGTAGCATCACATTTGCTCCAAATGAGCTGAGAAAATTACAGCATCGAATGGCCTGCCTCTGTCATGCGAGTTCGTAATAATACTGTGGATTGGCTATTGAAAATGTTATCTAAAAGACGAATGTACAGTGCATACATGTAGATCACGTTCAAAGGCACACAGTTATCATTACATCATAATAATTATTGTTAATAAGCAAAAAATAAACTGCTCGTCAACAAAGTTATAATTTTCAGAAGACTTTCTCTTTAAGAGAACGCAGGGGGCTTTGCCTTTACATGAATCAGGTCTGTGTTACATTGGTAATGAGGCCAATAACAAGAGTGCTCCAACTCAATGATCGAACCACTTATGTGGCTTGTCCGCCTGGGCTTCGCGGCCAGTGGTGTGTAGCTGTGTCATGGCCAATGATGATGTGTAGCTGTCATGGCCAATGGTGTGTTGTTTTGTCATGAGCTGTAGTGTGTTGTTATGTCACGGTCAATGGTTTGTTGCTCTGTCATGGTCAGTAGGGTGTTGTTGTATCATGACAAGTGATGTGTTGTTGTGTCATGGTCAATGGTGTGTTGTTGTGTAATTTGTTGTGTCATGGGCAGTGATGTGTAGCCGTGTGATGGCCAGTCGTATGATGCTGTCTCACGGCCATTAAATGTTGCTGTGTGTTGCAGTGTCACTAGTGTGTTACTGTGTTAAGGCCATTGATGTGTTACTGTGTCACGTTCAGTATAAGTGTGTAGCTATGTCATTGCCAATGGCATGTTGCTGTTGATCACAGATAGACAGACAGACAGACAGACAGACACACAGACACACAGACAGACCGACAGACAAGATAGGATGGCGAGAAAAGCCTCTCGAATAAAGGATGGATGGAGAGGAGGAGAAAAGGAATGCGATTGTCCTGAGATCTGACCGTGTCAGCATGACTATTGTTATTACCTGCTCTACAATCGTAAGAAAATACAATTATGGCGGACACAGTTCGTTCCCTGGAAAAACGCTCGCCATAGACAGGTGGTAGTCTTGCACAGGTTGATTTGTGGTCATCAAGATTTAAAGACATTCTTTTCATCCTGTTTGGTAGGTTAAGATGTCGCAAGCGTATAGCACTCTTAGAAACACAAATCGTATATATATATTCAAACTACAAAGAAAACTTTCATAACGTTATGGTAGGCCTTAGAATCATTGAGGATATTGTACAAGATTTCAGATTAAGTCACTGAACCCTAACCACATATTGTCAGTACTCTGCTGTTCAGCAGTCATAGGGTTCAGTGAGTAAACCAGTTGGTGGTCGATTTACACAGTGGTAT
Source organism: Ellobium chinense (assembly GCA_033807755.1). Taxonomy (NCBI): domain Eukaryota; kingdom Metazoa; phylum Mollusca; class Gastropoda; order Ellobiida; family Ellobiidae; genus Ellobium; species Ellobium chinense. The sequence continues at coordinate 871,787 of JAWQUT010000074.1, forward strand.
TTCTCACATTCTATACTATTTCGGACATAAGAAATGATGTCCTTTGTCACTTTAGCGAAATAATTACCATATGGAGGTTAAGTGATATAGAAAATAGGAACAGTCAACCCAGAAACCCTGTGGCCATAACAGGTGGCCTAGATACAGACATGGTCAGACAAAGTTCGACTATAGGGAAAAACAAAGACTTCGGTTATTGAGAACTGGCAATGCGGCGAGTAAATATTATGTCTGTGCTGAAGTTTATATCGATATGAGTACTCTCGAGACTGGCTATCTACTTGAATACTCGATTTCGAAATCTTAATAAGTCGATATTTCGATCCTGTTTAGGTTTTTCTTTTTTTCATTTAGGCCTATGTTCACTTAATTTTCATTAATTATATTGTTATGGAGCGAAATTGAACTAAAGCCTCTGATTTCTATGTGGCTTCTAACAATGCTGAAAGGTAGTTTGGATGCCAATAAAAACGCTAACACTCTCCAAGTGAGCTGGTTTGTGTATCGATTACTCGACAGAGTCGCCAAATTTTTATTTCTGACCTGGGTAAGTAGCATGGTCTAGTGGAATCATTGTTACGTTACTGAATCAATGTCAACTACCAACAATACCGGAGTTGTTAGTACTCACGTTAGCAGACATTAATATGATATCGACGCGACAACGAATGCTTAGTCCTATGCCAAAATAACACTATGGCTAAGTGGAAGAAGTGTTATACAAGTGTAGTGGTGCCCTGTATCACTTGAGCAACTAAGCACATACTTTCAACCCCCGCGTCCTCGCAGGACCGTCGGAGTGGGCAAGGGAAAGAGCGGAGGGAAGTAATGGTAAAAATCGACTGAATAAGAATAAAAAAATAAAGTATAAACAAGAAGTATTGCACTCACTGGGAAGCAATTCCCCCCGCCCTCTGTCCAAACCTTTCCCTACCACCCCTGCTTTCTAAAACTTGCCGTAGAAGATTGAAGAGGTAAGGTGGTTTTTAATTTTTATTTTTGAGGGGGGGAGGAGGGAGAGGGGGGAAGGATAGAGATGGCAATCCCCTTCAGATCTGGAACAGTCAACACTACCTATCATATAATATGGCCATGAGCATAATCCACACGTTAGTGAACGCATCGAGGTATACATGAAAAACTCCAAGAACAAAACATTAATCTAAACCTCGACTGATGGAATGGCAAGGTGTTCTTGGGTCACTGTTAAATGCAGGGCTGGGAAGAAGAGGCTTTCTTGCTAGAGTCCTTGTGCAGTATATGAAAGCCCTTTCTCTTCCCCAACTCTACCTTTAGCACCAATCCATGCTCATGTTGGGAGAACCCAGAACTATACCAACTAGACATACGACACTTGTAGAAGTTGGCTGAGGTCATGAACAGAGGAGAAGATCCTCGTCAAATTGAGGGTCACCTGATACACAAATCTCACTGAGTGTCCAAAGCGGATTCCTGAGTCTCCGCGTTACCGAGTCGCTATTATGGACCAAGTAATGTTCGTATCTGTTATGTTTTAACTAACAGACTTACTGCCCTCTTCAGTGACGTTGACGGCGCTGGTCTTGGTATAGTGCATTATACGTTATGTATGTTGTTTACATTTAAGGTAGCCTGGCCAGTCTATTTGAGACTTAAGAATCCACCATACTACGATGTCGGATGCCAAAATAAGGTGTCTTTCTACCAACGAGGTGTGGACAGTACGAACGTCGGAGTGGACAAGAAGAAGGAGGGACAGACGGAGGGAGAAGTCTTTGCAGGGCAGTCGTTGTTAAGTATATTTCCACAAGCATCGCCGCCATGATCATAACAATGCTAATAATGCGGGTTATAAGTCTCGTATCCAGGCTAAAGCCCGTTCACGCGACTTCAAACTATGATTACCCCAGCAGGCTTGATCACTCCAAGACTTTTGCAACTCCTTGAGGAGTTTACAGTGCCGCTGCCATTTACACTAATTTACAAGCGCTGATTACGAGCATTCTCTCAATATCTATCACTGCCTACAGCCAGGTACCTTTTTTACAGACGGGTGGACTGAGGAAAAGGTGGCATAATATAGAACATGATCGTGATCGGGAATCGCACCCACGACTTTTCATCTTGAATCCAACACCGCAACCATTCGGCCTCGCTGCTCCACAATATAAGAATCCTCCACTACGTGACCCTTAGGAAATGGGGACACTCTTCCAATGCAGTGATCATCTGAGCTTGAACCCTCGGGCGGTACGGCAAAAGAAATGGGGGCAACAAAGTGCGAGGCTACCAATTAACCATGAGAAGTTCAAGGAAATTCGATACCAGTTACTCTTGTCTCTACTCCAACACAAAACACCGGCAGATCGATGAAGAAATAGCATGTAACAATAGCGTTTAACAACAGAAAGGAGGGCCCCCCAATGTGTTCTGTGAGACAGTTCTTGAAACAACTGAGTCAATATGGACAGCTCAAGATCATATCTCAACGAACCAAAGTCCTTCAGTAAAAAATGGATTTAAAAAATAATAAAGAGATGACATCTGGGCAAAACGGTAGATCACATCTAGTACAGTCTCCACTGTAAATTAGAACTTGATGAATAAATTAACCAGTCAACACAAAGGGTAACATTATGTATTCGATAAGACAATTCTTGGAACAGCTCAGTACAGGCATCTCAAGATCATCGTTCAACAAACCAGAGCCCTCCAGTAAAATATGGAAATAATAAAGAGCTAACGTCTGGGCAAAATAGCAACATCACAATCTCCATTGTAAACCAGAACTTAATGAATAAACTAACCAGGCAACACGAAGAGGGACACCATTTTGCTCCGTGAGACAGCCCTGTTTACTTAAAACAATTCAAGATTATCTTTCAACGAACCGAAGTCAGTCAATAAAATATGGAATTAGAAAATAAATTTAAAAAGGTAACATCTGGACAAAATAACAAATCACATCTAGTAAAGTCTCCATTGTAAATCAGAACTTGATGAATAAGCTAACCAGGCAACACAATTTGGAAAGGGGAGGGGGCACCATTGTGTTTTGTGAAATAGTTCTTGCAACATCTCAGTTCAGTTCAAAAGCTCAAGATCATCTTAGATTAAGCCAAAGTCTTTCAATAAAATATGGATTAAGAAAATAATAAAAAGGTAACATTTGGGCAAAATAGCGTGTCTCCATGTTTTTGGACTGACCACTGTTGAATAAACAAACCAGGCATTTCAAAGATGAATATACATATTATCCAGGACATCACCTGGTAGCAGGTCTTCGGTGTCTGATAGGGTGTCAAAACCTTACACTCTCTACACAGTACAAAGCGCATCGTGTTTGGAATTTGTGGAATTGGATCTCTGAACCACTTGGATAGGCATTGGTTCAGAGATTTAGTTGTTTTTGTTGTTAAGTCGTGTTATTATTGTGTTGCTGTATCGAGCCTTGATCCAGTTTATTCATATGCCATTTGAAAGTGGCACTTTCCGAGTGTTTCAAGTATCCCTCTCACTGGCCTATGCATTGATGAATAAAACAAAACCAAGTGGAGTGGGAAGGCCCAAAATAATTTTTTTTTTTAGTGCAAATACATTAAAAAATTAAATAATAATAATATAAAACTGAGTTTTCGGGCAATGCCCTTCATCAGAGTATAAAAATATGTGAAATAAAACAGGACCAGTTCTACTATAACACAAAACGATCAGCGGCCAGAGAGGTCTTCCCTTCTCTCAGGCCGCTGATCGTTTTGTGCTTTAGTAGAGCTGGTCTTATTTTATTTTAGAGAGGTCTTCTCTTTTCTCTGGCCGCTGATCGTTTTGTGTATTAGTAGAGCTGGTCTTATTTTATTTTAGAGAGGTCTGCTCTTCTCTCTGGCCGCTGATCGTTTGTGTTTTAGTAGAGCTGGTCCTATTTTATTGTACATATTTTTTTTACTCTGATGAAGGGCATTGCCCGAAATCTCAGGTTTATATTATTATACTTTAACATTTTAATGTACTTGCATTAACAATTTTTACTTTGGGCCTTCCCACTCCACTTTGGTTTTGCTTTATTTCCCACAGGCCCGCACTCCATTTTTGTTCTGCTTCATTGATGAATAGTTTGTAAGGTGATAGTTTGTGATAGGCAATTACAGTTGGATTATTGCAGTAGAGCTTGTATTTGCTGGATGTCATGTTTTATAAAGCCCGCATACTTCCAATAATCAAGTGGTCAGAACTCCCTCTTCTTTCCATTCCGAGATTCGCCAACGAACTACTCACAAACTCGAAACTATGAACATTTTCTCAGCCATTCGAATTCCTGGAGTCTTACAGTACTACCATCCACGGTAGCACTACAGCTTAGGTCTTACATCACCACTATCACAAACGTTAAAAAAGTACGCGGGCATTTCGATAAAATAGTATGCAAGAACATGATGAGCTTAAAACAGTTTAAGTAATTCTGTTTATTGATGGGCTTTAAGCCAGAAATCGAAATAACAAACAGGAAATGACAGTCATTTTCAATGTTGCATCGTTAACCACAAAATTCTTCAACCAACCTGCCTAAAGATCAACAGAGTTACAAATTCACGTTTACCTTTGAGTAGTTACACATGTAATATTATCTTCTTGGCCTAGCTTTAAATGGTTCATTTAGCCTATTTTTTTTTATTAAACAGATCAAAACTTCTATAGTTTATGACTCGGACCAAAATAAGACCATCTAGACAGGGAAAGAAAAAAGAAAAAAAATCTCCGATCCTCTGCCTGACATATCACTTCAGTAATGGAGATCAGTTTGTATGTTTCTGTTTGAGACTCTAAGTATCGTTTATAAAATGTTTCATTCCCCTCAAAGGATTGCTTGACCAAAAAAAATCCAGAGCTACTTAGACGTACTTAGGTTACCAGGAAAGACGGATTTTATTCTCCTAGCTATACAGATCATGGCTGTGCAAAACTATATTGCATTTCTAGTGACCTTCATCCTGGCGCCTCACGTCGTCATGGCAGCAACGCGTTGCTATGACAACCTCGGCTGCTATGAGAGCGGCGTCCTCCACGCACTTCCACAGGACCCATTTCACGTGAGAACTCAATTTCGCATCTCGTGCCGGAACCACACAAACGATGTTTTTATTGATGCTACCGACGGTGATTCGACGAAAAAGATGAAAATCGGTAAGAAAAAAACACCCAGTGCATGTTTTACTGTTGGCTGATTTCTTAAAAATGGAAATCATCCTGACCCAGGCTTGACTCTGGAAAGTCACTGGAATTTCACAATACTTTATCTAATAGTTCAGATCCAGATTCACATTGTTTATGTCGGCAGAAGCCAACCAAATAAAAATAAATAGACCAATTCAAATGAATGAAAAAATGAAAAAGGAAAAAAGAATAGAAAAAATGGGGGAAGTGCATAACTGACACATTGACTAACTGGCATCTCTCTTTGTCTCTCTCTGTCTCTCTCTCTCTCTCCGTTTCTCTCTCTCTCTCTCTCACGCACACACCAACCTGCTCACCCACACAAAAACATATACACATACACACAAACACACACACACACACACACACACACACACACACACACACACACACAGAGAGACACACACCCACGCACAGACACACACACACCCAAAAATATACACACTCACACACACATACACACACAAACACATAAACACACACATATACACACACACAGACACACACACACGCGCACATAACGAAGATTTCTGACCCTTTCTCTCTCACTTTCTCACTCTCTCTTTCTCTCTCCTACACTCACATACTCTCCCCCTCTGATATTAACAGTTGTAACTGCAGTTTCCACAAAATCCTATTCGATCCGTTACATTTATACTTATTTAGCGCAAGTTCTCCCCCACCCTTCTCCCCTTCCCCTCCCCACCAACCAACCTTCTTAACTACGTTCCACTGCCTTTTGTAACAGCAGGAAGAGTGCCGGAAGAAAATTCATTTTCTGACATCGAGTAAACAATAAATAGCTAGCTAATAATAAACCAAGAATATCAATGCATAGTAGTGATATTATTTTAATTCTCGTTCTCAGACAGTTTTGGCTCACACGACTTTATGTTGTTTTCACAAACGCTCTCTCTTTCTTTCTTTCTCTCTCTGTCTCTCTCTATCTCTTTCTCTTCATAAGCTATTCGTTTGTACAGCTGTACATGCTTGCATGCTTTCCAATCATTTACAATTTATATCAGTTCATGTCATAGGTATTCACCACAAGATGTGTGTAAGGCTAGTAGGCTATAAGACTATTAACATTCGGCATAATTATTCTGATGAAATTAAAAACATGAAAAATTATCTTTGGACTCGAAAAATCTACACTCCCCCACCCACCCAATCCCTTCCCTTCCCAATAACTGTGCTGCACTTTGCCGTACTTAATAGATCCCTTCCCTACCCTCTTCGCTTTGCTAAAACGAGGACAAGCATTATTCATATACGGCGAACTCGAGTAGTGCCCTTTCCCCTTGCCTCCACCCTACCCGTGTAACAGAAACTTCATAGAAAATGCAAGTTCTCTTATTTCCGTTTGATCAAAGTTTAACTTCATGCTGATTTCTTATGCCTGAGCAGAATCTATGAATCGTATGTGTTTCTGAAATGTTTACATAAGAGTATTATTGTTTTACCCAGAGTCCTCTTGCTTTAGTGTAAACCGGTTGACCAAGTTTGTTATTCATGGATTTAATGACGTGGCGACCTCCGAATGGATGGAAAGTGCGAGAGATTTGCTGTTGGCAAGAGTAAGTATATGGATGGACGGATGGATGAATGGATAGATGGATGGATGAATAGATGGATGGATGGACGGATGGATGGATAAATGGATGGATTCCTTTATTGTGCATACAATAATAATTATAAGGATGGAAAGAAAAAAAATATTAGTTTTATACATGGCATTAAATACTTAATTCATATGTCATCTCGTGTGTTGAAGATCAGTCCGGTGGAACTTGGATAATAATAAGTATGTCCTTAGAACATGGAAAGATATACTTGTGCCCTGAGGTTTATTTGAATAGTGAAATGATAGAAAACACAGATCCGCATAATGTGAAATTCACATGCATAAATACTTGTGTGTGTACTCTCTGAAAAGAGTCCTTGATTCCACTATACATAGTCGCTTTGGCTATAACATTTTTAAGACTATGTTTTATCTTAAAAGAAATTTGATGCTGTTTTTGTTATCATTTTGTTGTGGAAACGGTTGCAGTGCACAGACCTGACAAAGCCTTTACATTATTCCTCGTCAAGGTGTTCTGTGCCCAGTAATCAAAACTTAAGAGGGGCTAAAAGTTAAACTTACAAGTTCTCTAAACTCAACAAAATGAATATAAGTACTAAAAACATGTAAATACATTTCAGTCTTAATATACTTTTTGAACTACCTCAGCGTTCATTATGTATTGCATCAAAATATCAAATACGAGGTCGTGGTTATAAAAAAAAAATAACCTAAAACTGATTTTAGCGTTGTCAGCTGTAGACGGACCTATGCTGGTCTGTAAGCATAGTAACAGATAGTACTTCAGTAACAGCTAGTACTTGTGTGATGCCGTCTTTCATTAAGTCTCATTTTTTTTTTGTGAAGCCACGAGACCATTTCTTGCTTGTACTGCCTTCAATCTAGGACAACTACAACGTCATCCTGGTAGACTGGCATCACGGGGCCAGGTTTCCCTATGAGCAAGCCGTGGCCAACGTCTTCATGGTAGCCAAACAGATGGCCAACTTTGTGCGGCATTTGGAGACGGTGCATGTGAGTACAGGGATGACTAGACATTGTTTAGAGAAGAGGCGGGGAGC
>JAWQUT010000074.1:891287-912541 GCA_033807755.1 Ellobium chinense
CCCCCCCCTAAAGCCAGGTACTCATTAACACCTGAGTCGAGTGAGGAAATGGAAGTGAAGTGTCCCTCCCGAGGACACTACAGCGTGAACCGCCCGATCTGCGAGTCAATCACACAAACCTTAGACTTGACAGTCTTCACTTTCTGAGTACGACTCACAAACCACACGCCCACACTGCCTTCAAGAAAAAGACTATTTTAGGAAGCAGCATGGCCGTGCAGCTTGTGGGTTGGTCTTGTTAACTGAAGACCATAAGGTCTTGGGTTTGCGGGTTCGATTCCTGGGCCGGGTTAGGTTGCGTTGTGGTGTCCCTGGGAAATAACTTAACTCATATTTCCCCACTCTATTCATTTGTGTAATAAATATCTGGCATTCGAGCCAGGAGGTTGTTTTTTTTAGGGGGGGGGAGGGAGGGGCTAGAGCACTGCTCTGCGGCGACTAATAATAATATGTGCTATGGAATTATGATGAAATCTAAACTACTGTACGGCATTGTAAAACATATTCTCTGCAGGGAAAATAACCCTTTTTTCCTTTGTGCTTTTCTTAAAATTTTAATTCACTCTCCAGTTTAAATTATGCTAAGTGTATAGATACTTCTCTCTTTGAGAAAATCATCTGAGGTGGCTTTGAATGGCTCTGAATGGTACAAAGCTCTCGAAGTCCTCGACTCTACCACCCACCATTGTTTTCGTTCAATAGAAACACAACACATGATGTCTATCATCAAGTATCCGCATTAATATCCTAAAGTCATCAAGTTCGAATGAGACGGAATAGCGGTCACAATGTTCCACCATCCTGTTCTTGTTTATGTGTTGTAGGCGACAGAAGTTGAGTGGCTTTGGTGTTCAGTCGCACATCAAGTAACGGTTACTTAAGTAAATGATCTTTGATCGTCATAATCGGTAGATTTCAAAGGTCGGCTGCACTTCTCAACCCGTCTTTGAAATTGTCTGTATACACAGCGAGTGTTTATGTATACGATTGTATTCCACAAATAAGGTTAATAAATAAATTTGATTGAATCAGTCTGTTTATAAATTAAGGCTCGTTTTAATGAGAATGCTCTGTATATGTCTCGAATCCAGTCTTAAGTCCGCTCACGTGACCTCATGCTATTATTACCCTTGATACTTATTAGCATTCTGGCAATATCTGTCGCTGCTTATAGCCTGGTGACTATTTACAAGACGGGTGGATTGAGGAAAATGTGAATGAGGTGCCATCTCAAGGCACTTAAAACACGACCATGGGCGAGAATCGAACCCACAACTTTTAGATTTCTGAGTCCAATGCTATAATCATTTATCCAAGCTGCGCCACTGTGATGACAGTATCGAATTTCATATCCATTTTCAACATTTTTTTTGTAGCCCATAATGTAGAATCTATCCCAATTTTAATGGGGAATTAACATCTTTCTATACTACTGTAGATCTTTCAGTTGCACCTACAGTCCATGTGTCTGGAATGCATGTATGCTATTAGAAGCATTTTATTCACATTTTCCTCAGTCCACTAGTCTGTAACATGGGTACCTGGTTATAGGCAGTGGAAGATATTGTCAGAATGTTAATGATCAGCGCCCATAAATGGCAGCGGCACTGTATGTTACCTAAAGGGTTGAGAACGTGCTATAGTGATCAGGCTTGCTGGGGTTATAACAATGGGAAGTCGCGTAAACTTGCATTTACCTGGATACGAGACTTATAAGCCGCATTATTATTATAATTGTTATTGTTTTTATTAGTACTTTATTATTGTTATTATTACCACTACTAGTACCACCACTACTACTTCTACTACTACTACTACTACTTAACTACTACTACTACTGCTACTACTATTATTACTACTACTACTACTTCTTAACTACTACTACTACTACTGCTACTACTATTACTACTATTACTACTACTACTACTACTACTACTTAACTACTACTACCACTACTGCTGCTACTACTATTATTACTACTATTACTACTACTGCTACTATTACTACTGCTGCTGCTGCTACTACTACTACTATTTCTTCTACCACTACTGTTACTACTACCACTTTGTACAGAATGTAACATTACTTTGCATAAGGGGGCATGGGTGGTGTAACATTCTAAATTACACTCACAAGCACTTTTAGTTTCAACGTTCGCAAAATCTGCTCCCATGATTTCAACTCTGGGACAAAGAAAAAGTGATGATGGCAACACTGGGTCTGTCATTCTCATCATTCACAATGTAATCATCAAATGTTCATTTCCTTCGAAATGCAGACTAAAGTGTTCTGTTTGCTGTTACTCATCCTGATAGAGGGCTCATTCACGTATTTTATCCTAAGGACGTGCGGGGGTGGCTTTGAGCTTCAAGTAGAATGTACTTCCTCTTGTGAACATGGTCTCTATTGACGCCATTACCAAACATTGACAGCACATTCCAAGAATCAGAAGACGTCATTTTCATTTTCAAGTCAATAGACCGAAGTTAAGTAAAGTCCTGTTTATTTCGTCTAATGCTTTATAAAATGTTCAACGGGTTTTTGTTTCGTTTTAAATGGCATGATTCTGTTTATTTCCTTAAAATAGTTTAATATTAATGCTTGCAAAACGCAAACTGCTCGCCACAGTGCTATAGACTGGACTATATATCCCAGTAATATGAAGGGTAGAACCCAAATTAGTGGCCTAAAGCTATACAATTTTGTGTGAGCTCTTTTGCAACATGTTTGTTAATGACATTGAATATAAACAAACATAAAAACTAAACGCATTTGAGGATATGAATAGCATATTATTAAAAACACAGTAAGTCGCCGGTCAGGTAGATAAATAAACACACAAAAATATAAAATATAAATATGGTTTATTGTTGACCAATGTAGTTACATAGCTTAGCTTTTTTCTAATTATACAGACCGTTTATTGTAAGTTTCTGTTTTGTCTTTCTTTGTGTACGTTTGAAGTCTCCTTGAGCATAACTTCCTATACCGTTATTATATTATCACGATTGAAGCTACTTCTCTTTTCTCAGTACAGTATTGAAGACAATCTAATCAACTTTGAGGAAACTGCAATTCTAGTTTTTCTTTGCACATCTTTAACACAGTACTGCACAAAATGATAATAAAAACTTCTTGTGATGGATGATGATATTCGTATGCATTCAGAAAATATGTTAATAATCTTAATTTGACAAATTCCCTATAGAAAATATTTTGCTATGGTATGTCCTGTTGAATATAAAAAAGACAACAAATTCACACACACATCTCCACAAATTGATTGCAGTGTCAAAGTAAAGGAAAAGTATAACGAGATTAACCTTTACACATGTAACATGTGTAGTACGAAACATAAATAAACACAGAGGCCAGAGATCATCATTATGTCACTCACTTCTTTAAGATCAGGGGCGTCAGCTTTTTGTCTTGAGATAGGTTGTACCATGCTAGTGGGAGAAGTATTCAGTAAAATGCATTCAGTGATATCGGTGTTTGAAGCACCTTCGGAGGATGGTTTGTTGTGAGCCTGCCTTAGGACTGTCTGTCTACCTGGCTGCTTGTCTGTAACAATTTCTTTCTTTGTCTAATCATCTGGCTAGTTGTTTGTCCATTTGTCTGACTATGTACTGACCAGTGGTAGCTATATATCCATAGTTTGTACCAGCCTTACAATGTCAATAAACTGATGCAATCTGGAATCTGAAATTCGGAGTCTGAATTCTGAAATCTGAGGAGGTGGACGGTGGAGAATATGCAAATATGAACTGTGATGGCCCGAATTTAAATAATCCCTCGCATAAGATATGAATATTTCACTGATAGCAGCAACGAATAGCAACAGTTTCGGACATCGTGACTGAGTTTAGGGTCTGTGTTCAAACCTGAAGTGGGTTCATCAATATGTCGATTACTTCCTTTAAAAAAAAAATTGCTCTTTTGCGAATTTAATTCATACTTTTTCCAAAAATTTTCGGGGCATTCTTCCATCTTTGTGTTAGTATGTTAATTATCACACTGAGATTTTAAAAAAAAAGGGGGAGATAAAGACAGCGGACAATATCAGTGCCAACGGCACACTGTGTCTCCATGGTATCTCGGCGGCTACAACAATCTCATTTCAACCTGTTTATAACAGCCTCAAGGGGCAGCTTCAGGGTTGTTGGATTCTTCTAATAGATTTATAATTATAAAAGACTGCATTTTATATTCGTATATAACATTCATGTACTATTTTTTTCTGTTATTTTTCTGGTCATTTCTAAAGTCCACCACCCCACCTCCATTTCACCCCTCTTCCACAAACACACACACACACGCAGACACACTCCAAACTATTTTTTCCTCTGCCTCCCTACTTCTCTTTCCTTCATCCTCATAAGATCTCATTCCCTACTCCCCCCCCCCCCCCCCCCNCCCCCACCAAATCCCCATCCTTTAGTCAGATCAGTTCCTCATGACTGAAGATAATTTACTGTTAACATCAAGATTGGAGGAGCCCAGAGAGAGGGGAGGGGATTAAATATCTCCTAGTCTCCGACGCTGACTATCTGTTGACGCCCTTTGTCTCCATCAAAGTGATGACAACTATACTAGTGACCTGGCAAGGGGAGGGCACTGTGCTGTAATGTGTTGAAGAGCAGGCACTTGATCTTTAAGTAATCATTACTGTTTGTCATAACTGTCATGTTTTGGTTTCAATGATGTACATGTGGAAAAAGAAGGAGAGAGGGGGAGGGAGACTGAGAGAGATAGAGACAGAGCGAGAGGGAGAGACAGAGGGAGGGAAGAGAGAGAGGTGAGAAGGACAGAGCGAACAACAATAATAAGAATAATAAAGTGCACTTATATAGCACTTTACCCCCGGAGGCTCAAAGCGCTTTACAGCCACATGCACACATACTCAACTACATCTCCACAAACACACACGCTTACACGCACAACACATGCACACAAACACATGCACACTCATATTCATTCACGTGTACACATACAGCACCTGTTTGTGTGTGCACTCAAAGAGCAGAAGCCTCAGAGTCAGGAGGGCTAACATGGATTCCAGCCTCCGATACCAAAGACCGTATATAGAGACTGTACTCCCAGGCCCTAAACGGAGACGCCAACTCAGACAGATGCACAGACACACACAATATACACATTCTACAACCACACACATTATTATATTTGAAACAAGATATGCAGAGGCGATCTCCTTAATCGCAGTTTGCTTATTATCAATTCGTACTTTCCAGTTAATCGCAACATTTTCAGACGACATAGAAATGGAGGAAGTAGTGCCCGTCCTGATTGGATGAGCGTTCCGCTTACATGGAAGTGTTTTGCTTTAGGCGGCGTGGGCGGTATAAATAAATCAAAGATGCCCATCCTATGTCTGAATATAATGGAACGAACCCACACTACCTCTTGTACTTTCCAAATTTGTCGTTTTCTGAAGTAAGAGGTTTTATACTTTCTTATACAAGATCTTATGCGAGATTTGTTCAATTCAAAACATCAGTCCTGAGAAAAAAATGAATTCATTAGAAAATGTGATAAATGGTTAAGGTTTACTTGGGCAGCCGACATTGGCTTTCTACCTGGAAGCGTTTTTGTAAAAAAAATGTGGCGTTGCCACTTCTAACTTCTAGCTTTGCAGCCGCTAATAGTATTAGCTCTGCACTGTCCAAGGGTTTTGTGTCTCAAATCGTCCTACTAGCTAACTGGCTCGTTCATTTTCCGCACGCACCAGAATGGCTTGAGCCATAAATTCAAGTGAGCTTTCTAGGCCCAGCTCCTTGAAGAACTGTTAACCATTTTCTCCATAGTTTCTATACCTAGATCTTCCTGACAATACTCTGGGAATCAGAGTCAATCACAACATTCTTGATCCTCTGCCTCACCGGCCACTCCAGGGCCTCTGTTGCTTCTTCTACCTCATCTCCTCCCTCATGCTAGACATGGATCTGTACGTATCCGTAGTTTTCCAATTTGGATATTTTGATGATGGCTACTTTATCATCTTCCATTAGATGCTGATAATTAGCTTCTTCCCGTACGCTGGCTGTCACATTCAACACTTCTGTCAGCAGGACAGGGGAGAGCTAAGGCAATTGCTTCTGGTGCGAAAGGATGCGGGTTTGAATCTTAGTAGGGGCAAGTTTCTTTTTTTCTAATTATTCTTGGCAGTATTTAAAGAGCATCCTCTTGCTGATGGTCTGATGGGGCGTCAGGCCTTCTATCTGTTTTAGCTATCTAATCTGATCTGTGCTGCAAATGGACGTCAAAGCATATAACAAACGCATTAGTATTTCTAAGCTGAAAAAAACCAACAAAGCGTATTTTGTTCACAGTAGATATAACTGATAGATGTGATAGGCTCAACATAAATTTTATACTTTAGTCTAAGTGTACACATTTCCACAATGGAAATCTCTTACACTAGTTTTTGTTTAGCTTTCGCGTAACAATTGTTATAACTTCCTCTAGTCAAACACCAGTTGAGTCTATGTATTTCTAAGAAACGCTTAAATAATTCACATTTATTTTTAAAGCCTGGTATCTCAGCTCCCATTCTAGCATAATAAGCTTATCTCTGACTGGTTAGGCAAAATCAATTCTCCTTTTTTTTTCACACAATACCAGTTCTTATATTAAGCTTTCATACCATACCAATAACTTGTTGTCAGAATGCGACTTAGTCTCATTTTAACTGATTGCAAGACACTAAGTATAATGTCCTAAGTGCATTGGAAAGGTGTACTTATTGCGAGGGCGCACTCGTTATCGAAGCCTACCTGAAAAATGAAATAAATGAAGAATAATAAATATGTGCATGTGAAATGTACAAATGATAATGACGGGTACTTATCAGAGGAGTACGTAATACTGAGATTTTACTGTATCACTCCCGATGGCTTGGAATGAAAGCCAAAGTTTATACAAACGCAATACTATATGTCATTGAAGAAGAAATGCAAACGAGGATAAACACAAAATGAGTACCAACTTTTCAAGTGGTTTGTTTTTTGATGAGGAATTGCGCGTGTCAATGACAGCTAGGTCGTTTGGGGTCAAGGGTCGAATTGCTGCAGTAGATGGTGGGTAACTAGCCGGAAGTGAGCAGTTGGCCGTTCATAGCCCTGAAGAGTCTGGAGTGCTCACCGCTGAGTGGTGAGTGGAGAGCTGACTCGGATGGAAAACAGGATGATGAGCACATTTATATATAAAAAAAAAAAAACCACACACAAACAAACAAACAACTGAGGAAGGGAACGTGTATTCTTTTCCTTCTTCTCTTTTCCCCCGATAGTTATAGTCACAATAAGATTAGGATGAAAAAGATATCCTCTATGAAGAACTGGCATCTGGAAGGAGATCCACCAGCCGTCCCGCAGCTGCGATACACGGATGTTGTGAAGAGAAACATGAAGGCTCTGGACATCAACATCAAGTCCTGGGAGGGCCTTGCAACTGACCGTGGAAAATGGAGAAGCATCCTGACACAACATTTCACATCACAGGAGAAGAAACTGACGATCAATGCAGAAGGAAGGAAGGAACGCAACAACAGCAATAGATTAAAGACCACACACAGATGTGACCACTGCAAAAGCTACTGCTATTCCCACACCGGTCTCTAAAATCACAAGCGAAGTTCAAGTCCTGGGCGGGCCTTACAACTGACCGTTCAAAATGGAGAGGCACCCTGACACAACATTTCATATCACAAGAGGAGAAACTGACGAATGCAGAAGGAAGGAAGGAAAGCATAACGGCAAAAGATTAGAGACCACACACAGATGTGACCACTGCAACAGAGACTGCTATCCCCACACTAGGCTCTATAATCACAATCGACGCTACTCCAGCAGAGCAGACAAACCAAAATAACTTGTATGCAAAACCCATTGTCAGTCTAGATCGACGGAGGTCTCCAAATTTAACGTGAGAGATAGTATCAAAAATCCGTTAGATTACAACAGACAACGGCCTATTCTGCTTTGTTGCAACATACTTCAGACGACTTCACTTTACTGCATACTGTACTGTCTATAAAAGAGTCACCAGATAATTGAAATTTCTGTTTCATCGCATATCCACAACCATATTAGCTTTGGGAAGACGACTGTATAAGATTTGAAAATACATGTATAAAGCAACCAGCCGAGGGGTTGCGTGTCGCACAAGGCATTCTCTTTGAACCCAAGTTAAACCCGGAAGTTCCAGCAAATTTTATAGCCAGTGTGTTTGGACATTCCCTTAGTGCTTTGTTTAGAGTTAGAGAGGCAGGGTCAGAGGTAAGGTTGTGGAAGAGAAATGCAAACATGGTGAATCCATAGACATTGTTTAGAAATTAGGTCATGTGTTCTTTCGATTTTAAATCTTGCCCCTAACCGTAAATAACGTTCTAGATGGGAGTGCCGTATAATATTGTGAAAGAAGAAAGTTTAACAATCAGATGTACAAGCGTTGCCGGTGTCAAGCAGCGTAAGTGTGGATTTAGTAAAGATGTAAATATATGTATAATTTAAGGGCAATTTCATGGGATTCTTTTGAGGGTCAGTGCTGATTATAAGGGTCAGAGGTTGAACCCCAGAAGTCAGGTCAGTTTCATGAACAAAGTCCTGAAGCTGGCACAACCCCGAATGTACGCACGCTGATTGGTGAATGGATAGCGTGCCATGTGCATATATTCAACAGTCTATTTCATTAAAATCAGAATCAGAGTTCTTACAACGAAACGAATCTTATATTGCTGAATGACTTTCACTACCGTTGGAGTCCGTTTGAACATGAAGAAATTAAGGGAGAAATATCGTCATGCTCATTTAACTTTTGCCAAAGTCTTTTCTTTTTTTCATGATTTGAGTTAGTAATAGTCCATTTATCTTCTGTGCCCTATTTTTAAAATGTAGAGTTCTGTATTGTTATTATATCCCAGATTTTACAAGCTACACCATATCTGCCTCAATGTTTTGCTTTGAAAAACAGCTTGAGAGCGTTCAATTTCTCAAAACCTATAAAAAATGACTGAGGCAAATGTGGAATGAGAGTAAAGATATATAAGAGTGCTTGCTCTACTTTGTTATTCTAAGTATATCCTTACTTTTCAAATCATCTGGGGTTCAAGTTTCAACTTTGAATTTGAGGGGTGAATAATGACATTCATTTCTGCGTCAACGGTTCCTTAACTTGCTGTGATGTATTGCCGTGTTTACATTGTGTTTTTATGAAACACTCTCAGATTCCATGCTTTGCAGATGGGGTGCAATCAGTGAGTTTGTGTTGTTGCGAGTGTGATTGTACGTTTGTGTTAATGCATATGAGAGCAAGAGAGAGAGAGAGAGAGAGAGAGAGAATGAGAGAGAGAGAGAGAATGAGAGAGAGAGAGAATGAGAGAGAACAGGAGAGAGAGAGAGAGCAAGAGACAGGGCAAAAAAGAGAGAGAGACAGAGAGATAGGAAAAGAGAGAAAGAAATAGAAAGAGAGAAAGAGAGCAAGAAAGAGAGCAAGACAGAGAGAAAAAGAGAGAGAGAAAAAGTGACAGAACAAGAGGGAGGGAGGGAGAGAGGGAGATGGGAAAGGAGCAGAAGAATGAGTTGAGGGAAGACCAGTGCCACATCTAAAAGCACAAGTTGTCATATTTCTTGATACAGCCTAAATGACTGGCAGGTAGAATTTCAACGTGAAAAGGCATAAAGTAATATTTGGAGACATTTTACTCCAGGTTATCTCTATACCCATCGCCTCCTCTTTGTTCAAACCTCCTCATTCCTCGAAGACTTATCCTATTAGTCATACGTTTATCCAACAGGTCTTGATCCAGCCGAGCCCTATTTCGGTGATATGGAAGACCGGAAGAGACTGGACCCTGCAGATGCCATCTTTGTGGACGTCATACACACTGATGGAGAAAAATTCACAGGCCTAAAAGGTAACTTCCTTTATCAGTTTACCATTTCGCCAAACTATATCTTCATTTACTCATCACTAATGCATTTTCTCATACGTTAGAAATGCCTTGAGACAATGTAAAGTACCTTAGTAACATTTCCTTAAGCCCATGTAAAGACTAATTGTACAACAATAACATTTCATATGGATACGCCATGAACAGATGCTTGTATTTAAGACACATACGCAGAGAAGCACCGACCGAGAAGCGGTTTGTGAGTCGTACTCAGAAACTGAAGACTTTCAAGTCTAAGGTTTATGTGTTTGACTCGCGAGCTGGGCGGTTTACGTTGTAGTGTCCTTGGGAAAGACACTTCGCTTCCATTTCCTCACTCGACTCAGGTGTAAATGAGTACCTGGCTTTAGAGCTGGGGGGACCAGGGCGCTGCACCGCTGGCGACCAGCAATGACTTTGTTATGCATTTCATTTGTAATATTATGTATTTACATGTATGATGTGTATTGTTATAGTCTATGTGTTGTATTATGAATGAGATGTTTAACACGGTATGACATTGTAAAACAATTTCCCTACGGGGTAAATAAAGTCCTATTTATTATTTATTTATTTAATTTCTATGGCAGATATGAACAGATTCCGATGCACGCCTGTCATTTTCACTACATATTAGATAGCTTCCAGTCTGTAGCAGCAAACCGCGGCAGTGAACATAATACTTTCCGCTGCACGGTTGCTGTGAATATTCTCTTTTGCTCAGAAGTGTACCGCATGAATTATTGTCCTATGGTTTGCTAGGGGGCAAAGTATGGTTTGCTAATTAGGGGGCAAAATACAACTGTTTCATATACTCTTTGGCATTCCGTCGAGGGTAAACGTTTACATAACATTTTGAGACAATTTGCTAATTTTAATATGTATTTTTTATTATTAGTAGTAATAGTAGTAGTACCCATTACTGAACAGGCCTACTTTCAAAGGTAAGTGATAGAAAAAGAAATCCGTTTATCTGTATTCTGAACTAGCTTTGTGTTGAGCAGTTTGTCTGGAACGGGTATTGCTTAATAATATACAATTATGTAAATAGAAATAGACGTAGTTTGATGAGACGTCCATAGATATCTCCAGAAATGATCTCGCAGTTTTGTTGCCAAGGATAGCTATCTATAAACATTTCTGTACGTCTATGATGAGGAATGGAGCTCAGGGAAGGAGGGGGGAGAGTGTCATGTGCCTGTGTGGATGCTTGATGGGTGATAGTTTGAACGATTATAGTGTAATAAACTACCAAGAACAATAACTTTATTAGCTCACATTTACATAGTTTACATATGAACAAACGATATAGATAAAGCATAACAATTACCCATCCCTCATACTACACGTTCTTGGGCTACATTGGAGAACAAAGACACGGAAGTACTAGGTTTGTGACACCTATTAGATGGGCAAATCACTCATAGTGTACAAGCCAATTAATCCGCTAATATATAAAATCTCCCTTTTTTGGGGCCCTGCCAGCCAGTGTTAAAGTGTAGAAATGTGTGAAATTACCTGTGATCTAAATAAAGCATTCAATTTTAAAGTTTCAGGTACAATTTGAGCCTTCTAGATGAAAAACTAAAATGTGTAGGCCTATGTATTCGCACGCGGTCAAAACCAGCCAAATGAAAAATTGGGGACCAAATCAGAATTTGAGGTGGCCTTTTTCAAGAGACATTTGTGAAAAATTTTGGGCTTTGACTCCCCTTTTTCTTCCTGTTAAAAGATCGGGCAAAAGAAGTACTTTAACCTCCATGGAAGAAATTTCCCCAGATCACAATGGTATATTTAGAATAACACAAAATGTTAATAGGGCCAAAAGAAGAAAAAACAATAGGTGTCAAAGACCACTAACCACCCAGGGGAAATAAATCCGTTAAATCATATTGCGATAGAAATGGATTATTGTGTTATGTCCCTTGAGCTGCACATGTTTGATTTTGGTGGGATTCAGAGACAATGAAAGGACAAGACTAAGAAGACCTGAGAATTGGTCAATCCACCCATCCATCCATCCATCCATCTATCCATCTTCAGGCTATGGCTCCCTCAGGCCCCAAGGTCACGTGGATTTTTTCCCAAATGGCGGCGTCAAGCAGCCGGGATGTATTGCACCCCATACGTCTGGTCTTCTTCCGGAACAAAGTAGGTCATTCTGAAGTTATGTAGTAATATATGTGATTGTAATATAGGTCACAGCTGGAAGTGTTGCTTGTAGCAAAGAAAAAATAACAGTCTCTGTTTAAACATACAACAATGGAAAATCTAGAATTTGAAAGGGTCAAATAGGGAACGTTTTTCTTCACTGGTTCTTGCCGGTNTCATTTGTTCCTCTTTCCTTCCCTACTTCCACCCCCAGCCCCACCATCAACCCCAACCCTCACCCAGCCCACCCAACCCCTATCCTTAAGAAAAATCACCACCTCCACCCCTTCTCAGCCCACCCCATATGCTCACATGGTATTGCCAAAGGAAGCTGCACTTTCTTTAATTTTTTGGGGGGCAGATGCACCAAACTTTTCTTTCTCCAGAACTTCTTCCCCAATCAAAAACACAATCACCCTTTAAGAAATGCCAAAATGATCACTTTTAGGTTTTAAATGTGTGGTTTCAAGTGGATTTTATCATTAAGTCTTGCAGATATGGTTAACAAAAAAACTACCTGCTCATGCCAAGGTGTTTACATGGAAACAATGACCAGCCAAGAGGGGATCACTTTTCCCCTTCCCTCCCAATCACCCCCAGGTCACTCCTCTCTGATCATTCCCTACTATTTCCCTTCCAAATAGGCTACTATGGCAAAATTTTAGGGTTGAACTGTAGGTTCATGGGAACTTTCAAAGTAGCATAGGGTATGTCATCAAGAGAATTGGCTGTTTTGAGAGGTATCAAACTCTTAATGGGGCCATAATAATGACCTAAGACAGATATTGCAGCAACATTGGTACCATTTTGTAGGGAAGTGAATGTGCTTGACAGCTGAAAGTTGCATATTTCTCCAGGGAACCAACAATGACATGCAATTCATCTCAGTGAGTCAAACTGTTGAAAATTTTCTGTGTCCCTCTGCAAATATACCTCACCACAGAAATATCATCCTCTGTCATTAAAAAAGCAAGATAGAGACACTTTAACAGTAGAGAATGCATCACTACTGACTACTCAAAACATATGTAGGAAATAATTAAATGTGGGGAGGGGTTAAGGTTTGTGACACCTATTAGAAGGGCAAATCACTCATAGTGTACAAGTCAATTAATCCTCTAATTATATAAAATCCCCTTTTTGGGGGGCCCTGCCAGCCAGTGTTAGGGTGTAGAAATGTGTAAAGTGACCTGTGATCTAAATAAAGCATCCAATTTTAAAGTTTCAGGTACAATTTGAGCCTTCTAGATGAAAAAATAAAATGTGTAGGCCTATGTATTCGCATGCGGTCAAAACCAGCCAAATGAAAAATTGGGGACCAAATCAGAATTTGAGGGGATCTTTTCAAGAGACATTTGTGAAAAATTGTGGGTGTTGACCCCCCTTTTTCTTCCCGTTAAAAGATCGGGCAAAAGAAGTACTTTAACCTCCATGGAAGAAATTTCCCCAAATCACAGTGGTATATTTAGAATAACACAAAATGTTAATAGGGCCAAAAGAAGAACAAAGACCACTAACCACCAGGGGAAATAAATCCGTTAAATCATATTGCGATACAAATGGATTATTGTGTTATGTCCCTTGAGCTGCACATGTTTGATTTTTGTGGGATTCAGAGACAATGAAAGGAAAAGACTAAGAAGACCTGAGAATTGGTTAATCCACCCATCCATCCATCCATCTATCCATCTTCAGGCTATGGCTCCCTCAGGCCCCAAGGTGACGTGGATTTTTTCCCAAATGGCGGCGTCAAGCAGCCAGGATGTTTTGCACCCCATACGTCTGGTCTTCTTCCGGAACAAAGTAGGTCATTCTGAAGTTATGTAGTAATATATGTGATCGTAATATAGGTCACAGCTGGAAGTGTTGCTTGTAGCAAAGAAAAAATAACAGTCTCTGTTTAAACATACAACAATGGAAAATCTAGAATTTGAAAGGGTCAAATAGGGAACGTTTTTCTTCACTGGTTCTTGCCGGTGGAAATACAAACTTTAATGCGTTGGATTTAAGCAAAAAAGACTATACTCTGATATCTAATCGTTTTACTACATACAATTACAGTGGAACATTGTTAACACAACTATTGCATGATGCCACCTTTCCTGCTTAGTACATTTTCATTCAAATAGTTCTAGCTGCTTTGTTTCTTATTATAAATTCTCTGGACAACACAAAAAAGTCTGACACTACATCTTGCTGTATATATATGATCGCAGTTCCATTGTATAAAGTTGGAAAGGGATGGTGTGTGAAAGTGTCACCAAACTTTGAGACAAACGCGAACAACAACAACAAAAAAATCCTGGACTCCCCATAGTTATGAACTCTTGTCCACAATTTTTATCTTACAGACCAGAATATTGTCCCACGCCTTTGACTGTGTTGCTTTTCCTTTTGTTTCTTAATATAATGCAATGTAGGTTTTCCCGATAGTCTATAGCTTAAATATCCGCAATGTCAAATTTACATCAAATAACATCGCTTCTAATTCCACCACAACTTTTTTTATAACATTCCATTTTATCATTAATTATTTTAATTATTAATGATATGATAATTTATATATATATAAAATTATTATCATTATGTATTATATTTATCCCAGCAACAATAGAGGAAATTGCTTGCAGCCATGCCCGAGCCTGTGGTCTGTTCTTGCATTCCCTGAACGACACTTCTTGTCAACTTCGAGGGTATGCATGCTCCTCGTGGGCGGAGTTTGAGGGAGGTAACTGCAGCAAATGCGCCTCTGGCGGTTGTCTCACTTTGGGTATAGATACTGACGTCACTTCCCACGCTAGAGGGCAGTTCTTTCTCAGCACCTCGCATCTGGAGCCTTACTGTGGTGAGTTTAGTGTCACAGATTATGAAGAGGAGCGTGAAGGGTGCTGAAGGACTTGCATCTCTCCCCATTCTTCTTCACTGCTTCTCCCCACTCTTTCCTCGATTTTTGTTTTTTTAAAAAGGCAATTTTCAGCCAGGATTGCTGCTACTCACCCCCTCATGTTGATGCAATACTTGGGGTTTGTGATCGACGGCATAGTATTAAGGGTAATTCCCGTATTCGTTCTGTCCGTCTCTTGAGCAACCAACGGTAAATTAAGATGCTGACTTTGCGTGTGAGGTATTGAATGTAATGTTCTTCTGCCTTTTCCACTGAGTCTGCAGCGTCTGCCAGATCCCCTCGGTAACATCATGCTCAGTGAATCTCTCAATGGTAACTTCTGGCAAGCCATCATCAAAAGCGTCCCACACAATTGAATACAAGGGAACATCATGACCTTATTTGACCTCATGTGACCTCATATACTTAAATTCCTTGCTTACTCTTTGTAAAGTTCCTGTTGCCTGGTCTGTACTGTCTTGCAGCCCGTCAAAATAAGGCTTATATCTCTAAGAAAAAAACTGGTATATTCATGTACAAAAAAGACCTGGGTCTTCCGAAGTGGAATTTTTGTTGGTTGCATTTGGAAGCATTTTTCTTCTGAGAAATAGGTATGGAAGTGAAGTTTTCGTGCTAGTATGGACATCTGGAAAATGAATGAGAAAATGATTTCTTGTCATGTTCTATGTAGAAATCTACCAAGACACTGATCTGGAAAGGGTTAATGGTGAAGATGAGGATGTCAACCCTCAAGCACTTCTTACAGCTTCGCTCTTCGCAAATATATTGATTGAAAACACAGAATTATTTGTCTGTGCTGGCTTTTTTTTTAAGGATAGATGAAATTGATGCACTTTGCTCACTTTCTCAACAGGTACTTATTTCAAGGTCAAGGTCACACTTTCATCTGCACAAGGTCACGCCTATGGGAGGATATTTCTGACCCTCATCGATGGTCACGGTCACTCTGAGCTGGTGGACTTTTCGAAGTAATGTTGTTAATATACAATAATTATCACTGGCACACTTTCCTTATCAGGGCCGTTACTAATTCTTCTGACCCTTCTTCCTCCCCGCCCCCCCCCCTTACTCCATTATCTCAGTATCATCTTTTGGGTATCCCTACTTTCAATTTTCTCATCCTCCTTTTCCATTTTCCCATATTTCTCCTCATCTCATCGGTGTGACATCGCGGACATTTCAGGAGTGATAGCTATGGTTGTTGTTGTTGTTGTTGTTATTGTTGTTGTTGTTGTTGTTGATGTTGCTGTTGCCTGCACCTTCGTCTCATTCCCCTTTGCATGAAGAGTGAATAACTCGACAACATGGGAAAATAACAATAACAACAACCACAGCAACAACAACAGTAGTCCCTTTACTTTCTCAACCATTCCTCCTTTTCTCATTAAATGGTTCTTTCCTTTGCTCCTAAACCAATAAACATTGATCAAGGCGCAAGATGGTCAATGGATATAGTGTCAGCGCTGAAGTGCTCGATTTCGCCTTACGTTAATCACTTCTCTACCTCCTTTTCTTTGTTAAAATGCTGCCAAATTATCACTTACTTACGGCAAAAACGAGTTCACCTGTCCACACGTACGAGTGTGACTGAAACATGGAAATGTGAGCAAGGTGAATGAATTCTGTGCTGGGTTCGACACCCATGTTTTTCTTCAGCTCTCGTTGAGAAACCACAAAAGTTGGCTAACTTTGCTTGTAAGAATGAAACAATCAATCTATGAACGGAGCAGGAAAAAGGCCACTATTAAAGCAGATAAATTCAAGTAAGGCACCAGGATCGGACTAAATGTGTGGTAATGTCTAAAACTATGTAGGCCTACATATCAACTGGCAACTTCCACTATGGCTTCATGGTGGCAGAGATGAAATGAAGCAAGAAATTTAGGAACTGGAGGTTGCGGTTTCAAATCCCTTCCGAGGCGGGAAAAGAAAAAATTATCAGAAGAACACTTGGGAGTCATGACCCAAGTGTGATTCAGCCCCTTCAGAGTGTCAGGCAGTCAAAGGGCCAAAACACTTGTTAGACAGGGGTATCGTTCTCTCAGGATCTTCTGCTGCCTCGCTCTCCGAGTAAGAGTTTCCAAATTAATGCTGAGTGAGAAAGAGCTGGGCGGTCGGATGGGGCAGGGGATAGGCTGTACGGACGGAGAGGAAAAATATGGTTATCTATCATTGTAACGATGACCGTGGACTTTTCTGTATGTCTAGCTATTTCTGGACGTCTTAATTTTTTTATACATACGACGAGTGTTACTGTACATACTTTGTTCTGTCGTCATCTCTTAATGTACTACACTATCATTGCTAATGTTTACATGTATACTGCAAAGAAAGTCAAGTTCTATCTTATCAGTAATAATACCATGCTTGTCTTCACTTTAGGGGCTATAGAATAGGAAAGTAATTATAACATGTTTTCCCCCTTCTATCTCTGTAACAGACCCCGTAGTGTTCCAAGCAAGGTTAGTGTGTGTAAGGGCTAACAAAAGTATGTTGACAACGTAACTAATAATACTAACGATATAAACTATGAGAGAAAAGAAATTTACCTAGCATACCAGATATCAATAGCCTGTCAAATCGAGAAGACCAACAAATAATGCATGGGATAAATAAAACTAATTGTACTAACAGCAAGAAATAATAATATATAAGGAAGAAAATGACATGGAAAATATCACAGAGCCATTAGATCCTGTTTTAATAGGAAACAATTACTAAGCTATTAATCAACTCCGTGGTACCCTAAAAGGAGTGGGGATAATAATAATAATAATAATAATAATAATAATAATTATATAATAGCAATTGAATGCATTGATATTCTTGATGTGTTGTTGTCTGGCTATAAATGCATTTCGGACGGTTGGGGTTAGAGAGGGAGAGTGAGTGAGTGTGGGAGAGAGAGAGCGAGAGAAAGCTAGAGAGAGAGGGACAGGAAAATTGCGTGAATGTGTCTGTGTGTGTGTGTATGTGTGTATATATTCATATACATATATAAAGAGCGAGAGAGAAAGAAAGAGGAAGAGAGAGAGAGAGAGAGAGAGAGAGAGATGCCATAAAGTAAATGTGTCAGTTATGCACTTATTTTTCCTTTTTCCTTTTTTATTCCTTTTGAATTGTTGAATTTATTGTTATGTGGTTGGCTTTTGCCTAAATAAACAATCTTGAATCTTGAATCTTGAATATTGAATAATAATAATAATAATAATAATAATAAAACATACTTATTTTATATTACCCGTATCTTCCCTTTTATTTTTCTTATCTTTCGACTCTTCGCTTATTCCATGTTTTTGCGGTTCCCCTCGACCTGTTATCTCCCTGCTTTTTGTCACCTTACTCTTTTACGCTATTACACTCCATTCCCCACCACTTCTTCTCCCCATATATTCCTTCTTCTTCTTCTTCCTTTTTGGTTACTCTTTCCTTGTTGCCTCATCCTATCATATCATTTTCCCTCCCCTTTTCTCTTTATTACATCTTGTCATTACTCTTCCCCTTAATTTTTTTGTAACCTTTTTCATTTCTTCATTGCCCCCTGTCCTGGTTTTCCTTTGACTTGCTTCTTTTTTGTTTTTCTGATCTGGGGTAAAGGGAAACTTGATGATGGAGGATAATTCGATATTCTCTCGGGAAAAAAAACTCGGCCAGCAAGATCACTTTAAAGAAACTCTATGCGGAAAGAAATGTCATCTACAGTCAAGACATATACATTCGTCTACAGCGATATTTAATCGGCTAGTCTATTCCAACCTCTTTTAAAAGCTACACGTTAAAGGATTTTGTTGTTGGTAGTGATGATGGTGTTATTGTTGTGGTTCTTTTTCGTTTTCTGTTTTTCTTATTCTTCCTCCTCCTCCTCCTCCTCCTTCTTCTTCTTCTTCTTCCTTTTCTTCTTCTTGTTCTATTTCCTCTTCTTCTTCTTTTTCTTCTTTTTCTTCCTCTTCTTCGTGTTTTTCTTCTTCTTTTTCTTTTTCTTCTTCTTCTTTTTCCTTTTCTTCTTTTTCCTCTTCTTCTTTTCTTTTTCTTCTTCTTCTTCCTTTTCTTCTTCTTGTTCTTCTTCTTCTTCTTCTTCTTTTTCTTCTTTTTCTTTTTCTTCTTTTTCCTCTTTTTCTTCTTGTTCTTCATGTTCTTCTTTTTCTTCTTTTTCATAATAATATGTTTCTTCTTCTTCTTCTTCTTCTTCTTCTTCTTCTTCCTTTTCTTCTTCTTCTTTTTCTTCTTCTTCTTCTTCTTCTTCTTTCTCTTCTTGTTCTTGTTCTTCTTCTTCTTCTTCTTCTTTTTCTTCTTCTTTTTCTTTTTCTTCTTCTTCTTTTTCCTTTTCTTCTATTTTCCTCTTCTTCTTTTCTTTTTCTTCTTTTTCTTGTTCTTCTTTTTCTTCTTCTTCTTCTTCTTTTTCTTCTTTTTCTTCTTTTTTTTCTTTTCTTCTTCTTCTTTTTCCTTTTCTTCTTTTCTTTTTCCTCTTTTTCTTCTTTTTCTTTTTCTTCTTTTTCTTCTTCTTCTTCTTCTTCTTCTTCTTTTTCTTCTTTTTTTTCTTTTCTTCTTCTTCTTTTTCCTTTTCTTCTTTTTCCTCTTCTTCTTTTCTTTTTCTTCTTGTTCTTCGTGTTCTTCTTTTGCTTCTTTTTCATAATAATATGTTTCTTCTTCTTCTTCTTCTTCTTCTTTTTCTTCTTCTTCTTCTTCTTGTTCTTCTTCCTCTTCTTCTTCTTTTTCTTCTTCTTCTTCTTCTTCTTTTTCTTTTTCTTTTTCTTCTTCTTCTTTTTCCTTTTCTTCTTTTTTTCTCTTCTTCTTTTCTTTTTCTTCTTTTTCTTGTTCTTCTTTTTATTTTTCTTCTTTTTCTAATAATGTTTCTTCTTCTTCTTCTTCTTTTTCTTCTTCTCTTTCTTCTGCTCCTCTTCCTTCTTTTTCCTTCTTTTTTTTAACCGTTTCTTCTTCTTCTGCTTCTTCTTCCTTTTTTTTCTACATCTTCTTCTTCTGCAGCAGGATGATCTTTTTTCCCCCAAAGTTCTTATCTAGGTAACTCAGAAAATGTGTTGCGTGATTTTTGTTTGTTTGTTTTGTATTTTAAACTAAAAAATGGATGAAGGAAACTCATTTCGTAGCGTATGATGTAGCAAGATATCAGGTGGCATTTTTATTTTCTTTAAAAATGATTGTTCTCACAATCTTGACACTAATCTCTCTCTCTCTCTCTCTGCCTCCTGCTCCATTACGTTTCTCTCTCATTCTTACTGTAGGGTGAGACTCTACCTGTACCAGCACATTACTTTACTTCAAATCGTCTTTCTGCTGTTTTATGGATGTCTGTAATTTAGTTTGAATAACGAAACAGAGTACAAAGTCAAATCGTTTTTGCGTGTCTTTGGATATTTGCCTGTTAGTTTGAATAACCAACGCAGAGCACGCAGTCAAATCGTTTTTTGCATGTCTTTAGTTGTTTGTCAGTTAGTTTAAATAACCAACGCAGAGAACGCAGTCAAGTTGTATCTGCGGTTCTTTGAACGTCTGCCAGTTAGTCTGAATAACCAGCAAAGTGCACAGAGTTGGTATTTTCCCATGCATATCAAATCACCCTGTAAAAAGGTGCTTCTGACACGTATTTTTCGAAACCCTCATTTCTGATGCTCAGAGTTTCACTTCCTTTTCTAGCGACCATCCCCCCCCCCCCCCCCNCCCCCCAGAGCAAAGGACCGCCCCTTTTACCTGATTTACATTTCCTGCATGGATCCTGCTGGGGGCCATACACATGTACCCCAGATCGCATTATGTTGTAAAGTTTCAGAAATATTATAAGTGGACAGTAATTACATTTAAAAAAGCCAACAGGACATCAAAAGCGTTTCAGTGATAAAGAGGAGATGTTAAGAAATATTACTGTAAATTACAAGGGAACTTACTGGTTTATTGAAATTAATCACATCTAATGTGGTTCAGTTTTCAGAATTTAAATTAGGAACTCCACAAGGCAATACGAATAATATGTGATTTTTTTTTTTTTAATCTCAAATGTCAGTTATTTGTATAACGAATAATATCAGAATACATGGCACCGTCCTATATACCTTAGAGGAAAATAAATCTAAGGACATGAGAGTTCAGGCACACTGTATAATCTTGAGATTTCTATTAAATCTATCACTGAATCTTTGGACATATTTTGCAAGTGACATTCGTTTAGAAAAAGGTGATTATCTTCCTCAACAGACTGATGTTTCCC
The DNA here is from genome assembly GCA_033807755.1 of Ellobium chinense. Classification (NCBI taxonomy): domain Eukaryota; kingdom Metazoa; phylum Mollusca; class Gastropoda; order Ellobiida; family Ellobiidae; genus Ellobium; species Ellobium chinense. Next base: position 912,513 of record JAWQUT010000074.1, read on the forward strand.
CCTCTCTCCTACTTCCCTCCCCCCCCCCC
>JAWQUT010000074.1:925335-938059 GCA_033807755.1 Ellobium chinense
GGGGAAGGGGAGGATGTTTACACGAAAAGGATTCAAACCGCAACCTCCAGTTTTGTTGATTCTTTGCAGCATTTCCTCTCAGCCACCAGGAGGCCGTGGTAAAAGTTGCAGTTTTGATATACTGTACATATATTTAAACTTGCTGTGCAACACTCCACTGCTGTCTGTTTTTGGTTCATAGACCTACTGAGCTCCTCTCCTATATTTCATCAGAACCTTCAGGGTACCTAAGTCCTCTATCCAGGCTACTGCCCACTCACGCGACTTCACACCACTCTTACCCCAGCAGACCAGTAGGAGCAGCCTGAGTAGGTCATAGGATGAGGTGTTCTTGTTCTCACATCTACACCTAGTACTTTAGCCCTGCTCTCTGCTCTTCTTTAAAATAAACTGCCCTTTCAAGTAAAACAACATCTGTTAATTAAATCTCGAAACAAATAGATTTAAACAAGATTGTTTATCAGCTTCCGCCTCTCCTCAGATCCTGTCTAAGTAAAACTACATGGCTTAAAGTGACAAAGTCAGCCTTCATTTTTTGGCCTTGTTATTAAGGGTTGTTATTGTGATTTTGTTATTTTTGTGATGATGTTGTTGCTGTTGTTATTGTTGTTGTTGTTGTTATTATTATTATTATTTTTGCTGTTGTTGTTGATGATGTTGTTGTTGTAATTGTTGTTATTGTGGTGGTGATGATAATGGTGATGTTGGTGTTGTTGTTATTGTTGTTGTTGTTAATGTGATGATGATGAAGATGATGTTGTTGTTATTGTTGTTGTTGTTGTTGTTGTTGTTGTTGTTGTTGTTGTTGTTGTTGTTGTTGTTAAAGTGATGATGTTGATGATGTTTTGAGGGGTTTTTTTTTGTTGTTGGTGTTGTTGTTATTGTGATTGTAATTATTGTGCTTATAGCATGTTTTTTTTAATGTTCCTGTTGTGTTCTCGTTGTTGTTGTTGGTAGTGGTGGTGATGGTGGTGGTGGTGCGATTATTGTTGTGGTTGTTGCTGCTGTTGTTTTTGTTGTCGTTGTTGTTAGCGACGGTGGTGTGGTGATAATGGTGATTATTGTTATTGTTGGTGCTGATGGTTTCTTTGTCTGTGGTGGTGCTCTATTTCATTAATTAAACCACGATATAAACGGATTGTTTGATACTCGATATGCCTATCACTTACTCTTTATGAATCTTACCAGGAAAAAAAGGCATACATCGACGCGACTACTTCAAATTCGCTTTATCACTGCTAATCAAAATTAACGATACCCTACTGTTTGTATGAAAAGACACTGGATAATCCCACCTTCCCATAAATAATAATAATAATAACAATAATAATGCGGTTTACAAGTTCTCTATCCAGGCTAATACCCGCTCACGCGACTTCACACTATTTTTTACCCCAGCAGGCCTGATCATGCTAGGACTTTCTCAGCTCCCTGAGGAGCATACAGTGCCGTTGCTAATGCAAGCGTTGATCACTAGCACCCTGGCAATATCTTCCACTTCCATTATCGCAATTTTTATTATTTCTATGCTCTTTTAGGGTTTCATTTAAGAGAGATCAAGTGTAACTTGATAGACAGATCTGTTTTGATCGTGGCTCTGGAAACAACTCGAGGAAAATTAAATTTTGAAAAATCCTGAGATGCACAAACCTCATTTGCGATCAAGTAAGACAATCTTGCAAATGTGGCTTAATTAAATGTATTGAAAAACGCCACCTCAAGTTTCATCCAACTCATTTTGCCCGAGTAAGATAATAATGCATACTTTTTGCCCTGCTATTCCTTTCATCCTTGTCTCCAAATTAAAATCTGTTCTTATCTACACCGTTTGTTTTTCTTACACAAGGGACGCCTTAGCATGGAGGGAATCAAGAGCGGTCTGAGACATTGTTGCGCCAACAGGTCCTAACTTTAATGTTGGTTTACTTGTTGGAGCTAGTTGAGAGTTTAAGTATTAACGATGGGATCTCTTACTATCGTAAGAACTACATTGGTACGAGGTCGAGACAGACAAACATGAGACTGAACCTGCAACTGGAGCATAAATTTGAGGCCTTAACTCTGCCATCGGGAATTTCCGAATTTCCGGACTAAAACACTATGGCTCTAGCGGCCAGAGAGGCTATAGAACTGCCTCGTAAAGTTTCATAAATCTGAGTGCCCAAGTTCTACACAAACCTTCACGGATGAATGAACATCAAGAGAACTAAAGTCTAGTTTGGTGGCATCGTATTTTAGCAGTGTCCTGTAGATGTGTATTTCAAATACAGATTGAGGAGTAACCGTTCGAGTATGGCTGTTAATATTTTCCGTTCAAAATGTGCGTTCAGTATGTGCTCAGTGGTGCCAATCTCATGTTTGTCTGTCCCTGCCTCGTACATTGGTATGCGTTCAGCATACCGTGTTAATGGAACGGTAAGAGATCCCATTGTTAATGCGCAAGCTCTCAAATTACGCTTGTTCGACAGCCGAGAAAGATAAAGGGGAAAGCTTCATAGGGTTCCGGTTAGCAGGAGAAAAGACAGCGTTTCTCTCTGAGTATATTTCTCGCAGTCAATAAATAATATCCTTCTGTTGTGGTCCAGGGGGAATCAAACCTTATTTCTGACATAGTCAAAGGCTGGGAGAATAAAGAACTTAATACCTTACTTACACAAAATACTCCTCCTCACAGAGTCGGTAAATTACAAGAACCATGCCACACTTGGTTGATCCCAAAACTCAAAGACAGACTAGCAGGGAGAAAATTTTATCGCGTTCGAGACATGCCAATGGCCATAAATTCACAACTCCGAACCATAACTCCTTTACCGCATAATAGAAATAATAATTTAAAAAGATAAAAAAAAAGTAAGTAAGACAGCAGAAGATCTTGAGAGGAAGATACTTTTGTCTTACAAGTGTTTCGCCCCTTTGGCTTGCTGACACTTTAATGTGGCTGGAATACATATGAGTAATGACTCCCATATGTTCTTCTGTTGAGCTTATTCCTCCATCGATTTTACTCAAATGTTGGCCCTTACTTTGTTTTGGACAGGAGCGTACCTCCTGTGTTCAAATTTATAGAGAGTGGATTTCCTCAAATCTGAATGATCTGTTCCATTTTTTTTTTTGAAACGTCGTCTTTGTGCAGGACGTCACTATTGTTACGATGTCTGCATCCGAGTTGGCATAAGGAGGGAGAGATTGGCGTCAGGAAAAATTCCTTTATGTTGTTTCTTCATTTCTCAGCTCCACCGTTATGTTTACACACAATTACGCGTTTGAGAAATATAATCACTAAAAGAGATGCAGTATAAATGCGTATAGATGTAGTTTGGTTGTTCCCTTCGTACACACTATTCCTGCAAATGTGTGGGTACTTTTGATTAGTGACTCAAAATGCTGGAATTTTGTGCGATCAATGCAGGCATGTACTTTATGAATGCCTAAAATTCTGAAGCTCTTGGTACTATTCATTCGTGAGCTATCAAAGCACTGACTTAATGAACCTACCTCATACCACTGCTGAAACTCCATGCCTATGTCTAATTTGAAGAAACTCAACCGCATTTTATGTCCAACAACAAATTTAATCATTATCATATAGACATAGCATAATGCGACACATTCTGGCCAAAGGAGGGTGTAAAATTTGCCATATGGAGATTTGAGGCGACAGGAGTAGTTAGTTGTTTCACAGCCTAATAAATCCACATCATTTTTCATAAAATTTAAGCCTCGTATATTTTTTCTTTTGCCTGACAATTTCTGAGAAAACACCACAGAAATGTCGGGATGGTCACCCTGCGCACGCCGCTATTAATGGTGTTGCGTGACGTCAAACAGCGAGATAGGCTGACCAACGATTGGTCCAGACAGTTTGCGTATGAGTTTTCACCAATCACCTGCTAGTATTTCTCTCTTTATAACGTCATGCAATGCGAATAATAGCCGCATACAGAGTGTGAAAATCCAGACATCCCAGGGTGTTCTGTAAGAATTTGTCAGGTGGAAGGAAAAGGCACACGGCTTTGAGCTTTTTTTTAAAAAGTAATATGGATTTTTTAGGCTGTGAAGCAAATATCTACGCCTGTCTCTTTAAACAAAATCTATGTCTAAATCGAATAAGCTTAACCGCATTTTATGTCCAAAAACAGACTTAATCGTTCTCATAAAGGAAAGGCACAACGCAACATAAAGGAAAGGCACAACGCAACATTTTTTGGCTATAAAAGGATTTAAAATTCGTCGTCTGGAAATTTAAAGGCAGAGTCTAAACAAAATGTGGTTGCCTAATCTTTTCTGATGCCATTAATGTCAAGGACATTTTAATTCCATCCGGAATGAGATTAGCTTCGAAAACCGCATAGCGTAACCATGTGCAGAAAAAAAATAATTCACAAAAGCAGTAAACAGTGGTTCAGGAAAGTACACACTTTGTAGTTCCCATTTTGCACAACAGCGTCTTTAAGGAGAGGCACTACCCTTTTCCAGAGTTTGTAATGCACTTATTATGGTGTGCAACGTATCGCCATGAAGTCAGTGGATTCCTAAGATAACTTGCACACAAAGGTGCTGAATGATGCATTTTTCTCCCACAGTGGCGATGATCTTAGAGCAACTGTCATTTAGGCTGACACCAGTTTTTTCAAACCCGATTTCATCCACTTCTCTCAAACATATTTGTGTATAATCCTATAGAGGCTTTCCTGATTTTCTGTCTAGATAATAAAGTTATTTCATTTAACATCAAAGGGTCTTGCTAGTTTCTGATAAGTTTGTGTCAAAACAGACAATCTAAAAGGGTTTCTATAGGATCATGCATGGAGATATTTAAGAGACGTGGGTGAAATCTGATGTCAAACAAGTAGTGCCACCATTAATGAGATTTGTTTTAAGATCATCACCTATAATGGAGAAGAATGCACCATTCAGCACTTTTAGTGTGTAATTTTACATAGAAATCCACTGCATACATGGGCATACGTTACTCAGCAGATTATGAGAATTACAGTCTCCTTAAACATTCATGCAAACTAGAGAATAGAAAATGTCATTTTGGCCATTGCCTAAGAGATGGAATTCCATGTTTTATTTGAATGTGAACAGCCAATACCTGAAAAGCACAGATTTATGGAAAGAAGCGTTTAGGTACGACCTAATATGTTTAAGGCAAAGGAGTTGTTTGAGAGAACTAAAACGAATGTTTTAGTTAGCTTTGCTAAATTCATCGAAATTGTGTTACTAAAATTTCAGTAAAGTGATATAGCTATCAAGTACTTTGACGAAAAAAGTATGAATGTAAAAAATTGAATGATTGTTAATAAAAGTGAGTGGTACATAATTATTATTGTTAAATGTAAAATGTACGAGTAAGTTGTGAATATATATGAGTGTACATTATATACATATGTGAAGTTAGTAGTTATAATGCTGTAGATGTTCATGTGCTATCCCACTGCCTACTGTATTTTGCCCATTTACTACATTTGTTCTCTGGGCTTATTCCTAATAAACGTGTTCAACGTGTTTGTTGTTAGATCTAGTGAATGATTATAGTGTATTTGTTAAAGGGATAAAAAGAGACAAAATGCCAACTTAACTAGCCATAATTTTTTACTGGTCTACTGCAACCAAGGGAAGTGTGTAATGACTCATGACGTTTTTATATTTAATGACAAACAAGTCCTTGTTAAGAACTCAATCATAACTCACTTAATCCCTTTTGAGACTGTATTTCCAGAGCTGTTCCAGACAGCTCAGGGAGCTTTATAGCTAGCTTAATTCTATGACAGAACTGAAAACTAACTTTCAGAATTACAGTAGACGTCAATGTGTAAAAAATGCAAATCGTTGTCTGCTTTACATGATATAATACAAACAGTCATCACGCATGGGAATTTAATTTAGACGCTTGTCGTGAGATAGAAACATATTATTATACATATTGTCCTTACACATGGGAAATTTAGATGTGTTTTGCAAGATACAGAGAGCAGTAATTGGTTTGGTCAGAATATATAGCGGTTAATTCATCAGTCTGAACATTTCATTCTTTTGATTTGGTCTGCACCATGCCGAAGTGCATGTTTTCTCGTTTAATATAGATATCTCTATATCTTTTTTATCCCACTAGACGTCCCTGCTTGGGGCCTGGGAGCACGATCAATGTACATGTATATAATTCTTAGTATCAGAGGCTGGAACCCATTCTTTTCCCTGAAGACTTCTGCTTCTTGAGTGTGCATACATACAGAAAGTACATGTGTGGGTGTGAGTGTTTATGTGAGAGTGTATGTTTTTTGCAGCTGATGTTCGTTTGTGTTTGAGCATAAGTGCAGGTAGTTGTAAAGTTCTTCGAGTCCTCCGGGAGTGAAGGGCTATATAGATGTCTTTTATTATTATTATTATTATTATTATTGTTATTATTATTGATGCTGTTGTTTTTGTTGTTGTTGCTACCATTATCATTCTTATTATTTTGTATAGGTCAGTGCTGTCCTGATCTGTTATAGTTCTGGTGAGGAGGCACTTTTGTCCCGAAATTTGTTGTTTTGTAAAACATCGAAAATGTAGCAGTTCCGTATTTTACATATTATGTACATCAGTGCACTAACGTTGACTGAATCCATTTAGTTTTATACGTGCCCAGAGGCGGATTTACGCATGGGCGTGATTGGCATGTGCCCTATATCCCGCACTACCGGCGCCACAAGACCAGACATTTTTGTTTAGTTGGTTTTGGGAGGGGGGCGTGAGGGAGGGGGAAGAAAAGTGAGGAGGGAATAGAAAGGGTGAGAAACCGAGAGAGAGAGAGAGAAAAGAGACAGAGAGAGAGCGAAAGAGAGAGAGAGAGAGAGAGAGACTGGCAAGAAGAGGGGCGAATTTTTTTTTTCTATTGTTAAACCTGCTGTGGCAGGTTTATCTTAATATTGCTAGGGACTGCAGAGAAACGGGGCCCAGAACCTTTCTCATTCCCAGGGCTCCGAAGACCCGGAAGACCCTAAACAGAACCCTGCTTAATGGCGGATTCTGGGAATAGTCTTTAAGTTTCAGTTAGCGAAATAATCAACTTCCAGAAAATAGTAAGTAAAGGACCTCAGAGCAGAACATAATTAGGAAACTTACTCTGAGAGCCAGGCAACAACAAGATCGTCAGAGAAAGATACCCCGTCTAACAAGTGTTTCAGTCTTTTGACTTCCTGACACCTGACACTCTAAAGGGGCTGGGCCACATCTGGGCCACATCTGGGCCATCGTTGTCTCCCAAATATTCCTCAGCTGATTTTCTTTTAAGTTCTCTTCGGGGGGTTTATTTACTGCTTGGTTCGTTTAAACAGTTGTCTTAAAACTGTATCTGTGGAGTTCGCTGGGTACTATGGCATTAAATGTATTTCACAGTGCACCGATGGGCGATCAAAACAGAATTTAAGCGTATAAAATAGAAAAAGCGGTAATAGTGAACTATTTGATAATTACGATAACGACATTACAACGCAGCGACGAAGACGATAATATTAGTGATGTTGAGTCACTGGGGTTTAGTGAGTGCGTTGTTCGTTTTAACAGCAGTCATAAATGTGTAATATCCGTATTCAAATACCTATCAAGATCCACTCGTCTGGCCATCAGAAAGCCATGCAGTGTTATAGGCATTATGATTACAAAGGGAAATTGCTTTGACCGGTAAACCATATCCTGATGTATTTTATCGAGGGAAATGTTTTATTGAAGCTGTTTGAACGTCCCTGAATAGAGCATCTCGCTTTGCAGGACTAATAAACACCGCTAATAACCAAACAAGAAAGCAATACCGTAAAGTGTTGTATCATTCTAAATTTAATGAAATAAATACAACGACTTTCAAGCATAACGCAGTTTGTACGATAGACTGATATGAAGTATGACAGATGAAATAGCACGTACCACATAACTAAGTTATTTAGAATCCGGTACATGAAAATGTGAATGTAATTGTCACTGAGTCTAGACATTTGATTTGGCAACTAATTTGTCATGCGTGATAATCTCAATGTCTTGTGTTCCAATTTGCAGTCTTAATATCTTTGATCATACGGTACCTTGGGAAAGCTGACAAAACTTAGTAATTTAGAACAACAGCACGCGCCGTCTAGCCATTTCATCAAATAACTAAGCGGAAAATTCTCAAGAGGCAAATTTGTCGCGTTACTTTGGAGATATGAAGAAACAATAGATTCCACCTAATCGCAACTCAAAGGGAGCTTTTAAAAAATGCGTTTAAGAGGAAGATGTAGTTAAACGGTGCTGTATATTTACGTCGTTCATATTTGTCAACTAGTTGGGCTGCACCGTATCACAGCGCCACTCATGTTTCTTTTGTTCCAAAACATCAAAGGGTGCTCGAAGGCAGTTGGGATTTTTGTCCCAATGTACAGGTTAAAAGGTTACAGACCTGTAATGGGATTGGACCTTTTTTTTTTTCCTCTATGGGCTATATTAACATTTTGAGCTGCCCTCTGAACCCAAAGTTTTAGCTTTCACCTAGACCCATACCAGACTGAAGCTTATCTTGTGGCCCAAATTTGAAGTCTGACCCAACCCTAGCAAGCCCATTGAAATTTTGAGCTTGGTTGCTATTTGTAAACAGAGCCTACATTTTTCACTGGTCAACGCCAAACCCCTCCTCTTCCACCTGAGCACACCCTTGACCTGGCAGTTCCAGCCCAGGGCTAAATAGTGCCTAGCAAAATAAAGTAAAATAGACACATTTTCCCATGATATCAAAATTGGCCCACTGGAGCCCTTATTACTGGAAGCAGGGCATGCCAAAAGAGGGAAAAGGGGAGCTGAAACCCCTAAGTAGTAGGACCCAAAAGTGAAAGTACAAACCTCATATTCTGCTCCTCTTCATTTTTAATTGTGTCGTGGAGAGCCCCGTGTTTCAGAAGTTCAGCTACTCTTCGGAGTTATTCCATGTCTTGTCTGTAACTATTAAACGAAGTCAGCATTAACTTGGAACCTACCTGCTATGAGCCTACTCGACCCAGGGGTGGATTTCGTGTCCGCCGAGCCCTGGGCCAAAGAAAAATGTGGGACACCCTTCCGTACAGTCCAAAATAGCATAAACCTTATAGCCTCGAAATTTTTGAGCCTTTGATATAAAAGTTAAAACATGAAAAGCAAATATTACTTTGTTACTACACTATACTTTTTTTATTGACGCAGTCTTAGCCCTTCCTTAGAAAAAGGAACTGTCTTGATATTCATATCTTGGCTTGAGGAATTTAGATATTACCTTTGGCAGTGTTTTTAACACAACACTGAAACACACAGTGGGTACCTTCTGCATCTATCTATCTATCTATCTATCTATCTATCTATCTATCTATCTATCTATCTAGTTAATGCTGACTTCGATATAACTATCTAAGATGGCGGCGGGGTTAGTCGCATGTTTATGTGTCTGTGCTCTGTTCGCTATTCTGGTGGAAGGATCCGTGGTANATCTATCTATCTATCTATCTATCTGCCTGCCTGCCTGTCTGTTTGTCTGTCTGTCTTCCTTTCTCTCACCTGCTTCTCATCTCCCTTCGTAATGCCGGGTTAACCTATTAATAGCAGTTGCACATTATGCTACGGGACACATTTTCTAACGTCAATAACTATAATGCTTGGAAGCGATCTTGTAAAATGGAGAATCCTAAGCCAGATCTCTTGTTCACTGGCATCATCTTAGCTAGATTTATAACCGCACTACAAAAGGCGAGCGTCCACGATGTGTAATTTACATCCTCCTCTCCCTTCATCTCCCTCACCCCCCCCCCCCCCNCCTCCTCCATCTAACCCAAACATTACTACCTTTATTATGATAGGAATAGAACCCAAAATTTCCTTCGAAAGTATTTGCCGCTTGCTCTCTCTGTGACTCTCTCTCTCTCTCTCTCTCTCTCTCTCTCTCTCTCTCTCTCTCTCGCTCTGCCTCTCCATCTGCCTCTCTCTCTTTCTCTTTACTCTCTCTCTCATACACACACACACACACACACACACACACACACACACACACACACACACACACACACACACACACACACACACACACACACACACNACACCCTTGATCTGACAGTCCCAGCCCAGGGCTAAATAGTGCCTGGCAAAATAAACTAAAATGGACACAGTTTGCCATCAAATCAAAATTTTCCCCCTGGAACCCCTATTACTGGAAGCAGGGCATGCCAAAAGAAGGAAAGAGGGAGGTTAAATATAACCGCTAAGCTAAGTTCACTGTTCAAGCCTCATGAGGGCATTTTTTTTCTTATTAGGGAGGGAGGGGAGGAGGACGGCCAAAGAAATTTTCTTCTCGGGATATTTTCAGCATTATCCACATATCTTTTCTTCAATTTCATCAAATGCAAATGAAAATTTCCTTACTGAGGTGTAATAAGCACAAGTCTATGGTAGATAACAGATTCGCGTGGGGGATCCTGGTGCATGGTCCGTTCCACCGACACATTTTATGCCAAACCCCGGCACTTACTCCAACCCCACTGCACACACCTTCCGGGAGGATATTGCTTTCTTTCACTCACTTTTTCATTCTTTTCTTCGTTTATCATATTTTTTCTTCCCTCTTTCTATTCTCTTACGCCCCCCCCCCACCCCAAACCTTTAAAAGCAATTTCCATTCTCCCTTTAAAACAACCATTTACATTCATCCGTGATTTTAATGGAGAGGTGCGACCCCAGCAGACTTTTCCATGACAATTTCTACCTCACCTAATCTCAATGCCATTTAATCACATTGTTCGCGTAATCACAATGGTTGCTTTATCACTTTTTTTTCTTAATTATACTGCTCACATAATAGTCTTGCTCGTATAGTCGCATTGTTAACTTACTCACACCGTTCACTTAACTTAATCGAAATGTTCGTATAATCACAACATCTTCAGGAGAAAGTTATTATTATGAAAGTCAGATGTAGTGTCATTTAATCACGTCATCCGCTTATCAACATTTTTATTTTCTACTGACCTTGGGATTGTTTGTAAGCAAAATCGATTGTGGACTAGTCTATATATATATTTATTAATACTAGCTTAAAATGCCAGAACTGTTGAAACCATGATAACATTGTCTCCTTTCCTCCTCTACACCTCCTCCTTCCCACCCCTTCATATTGTTTCCTTTGCCTCTCCACTAGATGATAATTTACTCTGCGCTTGGCTTTAAATGCTGTATAGTGGAAGTATTAACTCGGTGCTTACTTCACTAAATTGCGAGTGTCTTAGTTCACGTGATTTCACCTATCCGGAAATCTTTTGAACTTCAGTATTCTTATCCAACCATCCATCCAATCATTCATTCATCCATCCTTCCATCCATCCAGCCATCCATCCATCCATCAATTTTCTATTAAAGCACTTGCCCGAACGTCCACGCAAAGTATCCAAATATACATTGTGAAATGTCAAAACAGATGACTCAGTTCGTGCAGGAGTGCATTATAACCTTAATCTTATCTTAAGAGTTTGCGCATTAACGATGGGATTTTTTAATCATCGTAAAAATTACATTAACTCTGCGTGCTGTACTTTGCTTACAGTGCTTTCAGCACTGACGCATTAATATAAGTCTTACGATGGTAAGAGATCCCATCGCGCATTCGCAAGCTCTCAGTTTTTTTCAACGAAGAAAACTCTTTGAACAGAAAGGAGCTTAAAGGGCTTACACCGTCTGAGCCCGTAACATACTGTCATTCATGAGTCAACTTGATTTTAAAATCCCGTAAACCTTGCCTGTTTTGAGAACGACTCAAGCATCAAATGTAAATCCTTTTTATAGGGAGCATCCTTGCGTTTGTTGAAAAGGTTTAGATGAACTTAATGCGTATGTCAGATTAAAGGCTATCGTTTTTGTGTTGTTTTTTTTATGTTGCACACACGTGGGCTTTGCCTTAACTGATATATAGTGGCACTCTTAGAGATTTCAACGATCACGAGTAGACAGATTATATTGGTTTAGAGCCTCCAAAACAGTAGGAGAATTATCTTTTTCCGCTTGGCAGACTACAGAAAAGCTATTGACGGGTAAATAAAAATATGACTATGAAATTACGCACACCCTATACATTATAGTATGAACCTGGTTTTATTATCGCAGGCAACATGTGAGGATTCTGATATAAAGGCAGCAATGAGCAGCTTACTCGTTGATACGGTTGTTTATTTCTTAAAGCTTTCTGAAAACATCGTCAACGTCACTCATGCTAGCATGCCAACACTTTTTAATGGTTCAGAAACCTCCATAGATAAACATCTCAGACGTCTTTGAAAGAATTTGGAAAATAACGTCTTTGACTATCTGGGTATATATATTTTGTATGGTGCATAGGATAATAGATTTGAATATCTGCATATTAGCGTCTCCCAGGATAATCATGAGTGGATTGTGGGTTTTACCGTTCACAGCCACATCGTCATAAAAGTTGTAAAAAAGAAAAATGGGGGTCTAGGTAACAGAGATCTAGATCAACCTCAAGAATAGGCAAGAGTAAAACAGATCTATTTGTTTCAAATTTGAATTGCCAGAAGGCTAGCACTTTAAGGAATAGAGATATCAATAATATTTTAGAAGAAACACCGATGCTGTGTGTGGAGCCAAACGGTTACTGGGGTGGACTCAGAATCTGTAGAGCGTGAATTCAGTTCTTGCCATAGTAATGTTGTAAGTACCTTGGAAGGGTTTTTTTTTTAGGAGG